>JAWZYT010002151.1:0-313419 GCA_034508575.1 Petrolisthes manimaculis | reverse complement strand
TAACCACCACCACCACCACCACTACCAAAACCAACCACCACTTCTCATCCTCCTCTTCCTCATCCCACCTACCTAAACCACCACTTCTCACCCTATATGTCCTCATCCCACCCACCAAAACCACCACTTCTCACCCTCCTCTTCCTCATCCCACCACCACCACCACTACCACTCACAGAGATCCCCAGCCACAACAAGTACCCCAGCATGAAGCACCTCAGTGACTACGTTGACGAGCTGATGTGTAGTGGTCACTCTGAGCCACGTAGGACTGGGTCGAGACAAAGTTGGAGCTGTTGTTTCTGGTGAAGTGTGTCCTGTGTCATGACGCCACGCAGTTTGGTGGTGAGTAACGAGAGAGAGAGAGAGAGAGAGAGAGAGAGGAGAGAGAGAGAGAGAGAGAGAGAGAGAGAGAGAGAGAGAGAGAGAGAGAGAGAGAGAGAGAGAGGGGGGGGGGGGGGATAGTGGTGTGTGTATGTGTGTGTGTGTGAATGGAAGCCTGTCTATTGAAACATCGGTATACACAAGTTGACAAATTTAACATGACTGAACTAACACATACGAACATATGAATGAGCACACCACTACGTCAAAAAAAAAATCATATACATGTATATATATAAAGATAAAAAGGCTGCTGGATGAACCCGCAAAACTATTCTGCAAAACAAAATCCGCAGATGAATGCACAAAAATATCCCAACTAGAGTAAGATAGGAAAATCTAAAATAAAAAGTGGTATATCATGACTGGGGTTTTCAAAGACTGAGTAAATAACATTCAAAGTTAATCTCTGCGCAAAACTGATAAGAAATATGTGGTCTGAAATAATAATAATAAAAGTTATGATATATATACACTTTACAAGGTATCAATTAATCATTATTATTAGTAGTAGTGGTATAGTAGTAGTAACAGTATTATTATTATTATTATTATTAATAGTAATCCCATGAGTTGTGTTGACAATTTAACTGGTTTTTTTTTTTATATGAATCAGAGGGTAAACATCTAACACAGGATTGATAAAGCATAATTTTTTTTCAAGCAAACAATAAAACATTTCTCTTGGCATCAGGACAGGAAGTAGGTTAAGTCTGGAGAGGTTATGAGGTCCATGTCAATTCAACCATAAACATCCTTTTATTATTATTAAGGACCCTATATGATTATGTATGAAACTTGGTGGCTTCTGATTCCTCCTGACTATGCCACAAAACAGGCTCCTTCAGTAGGGGGGTGGTGTTTCGTGGCCAGGTTAGAAGGACTCACTAACCTCCAATTTAAGATATTATAATTATAGGGATTAATTAACGTGTGACAACATAATTATATCACAAGGCAAGATTAACATAATATATTACAAGTATCGACGTTTTGGGAGATAAAGATTCCTCCCAACTATATTCCCAGCAACAGAACACCAATATCAATAGTCATTCATATTCGTCAATAAAGTATAATATATTACTATCACCTTTTTTTATTTACAATTCCGTGACCTTGATATGTTCCTAAATTCTAATATTATCATAAACACAGGGACGAAGAACAAGACGAACATCCTTACGTCTGGTGTAGTGAATGTGAAGGAGGAGAGGTTGTCAGCTTCACAGGTACTCCAACGCCATTACGGTGAGTTAAGATGTGAAGGCAAAATGAAGTTAAGTCATACACGCTTATACGCCATTCCTTGCCATAGACACACACACACACTCACACACACACACACACACACACACACACACACACACACACACACACACACTCACACACACACACACTCTCTCTCTCTCTCACACACACACACACTCACACACACACACACACACACACACACACACACACACACACAAACACACACACACTCCATTACCACATGTATACGCAATTGCTATTATTGTATTCACGTAAACATCACTGATATAACGCAAAAAGTCTTATAACATTTCATATACAAAAAAAAAAAAATGACAAACAAATAGGTAGACTGAATATGTGTAGGTCAATAATCATAACATGCAAGAAAAGTTCACCACCATCAACATCCTCAATACCCTGTGATGTAGTCAGAAAATTGGAGTTGTACGAGTCCTCTAAAATATTGCCAGGAAACACCACCTATAGGGAAGGAGCTTGTTTCGTGGCATGGTCAGGAGAATTTAGAAGTCTCCCATTTTCCTACACGATAAACATGCAGGCTGGGTCCTTATTTACCAGCGAAGTACTAGGAACATCAACCACACTTCCTACACCACTACCACCATAACATCCTACCAGCCCATCAACTGTTAATAAAATCTCCCCTTACAATCCCAACCATCAACAACCACAACTACCACAACCACAACCACCACAATCACCACAATCACCACAATCACTTCTCAGTACTACAACAACCACGACTATTTCTCATTACTACAACAAACACAACTACCACAATCATTTCTCATTACAACCACAACTACCACAATCAATTCTCATAACTACAACAACCACAACCAATTCTCATTACTACAAAAACCACGACTATTTCTCATTACTACAACAACCACGACTACCACAAGCACTTCTCATTACTACACAACCACATCACCACGACCTCATCTACCAACTATCCCCTCTCCCATCTCCCCTTCTCCCATCTTCCCCTTCTCTCCCATCTCCCCTCTCTCATCTTCCCCCTCTCCCATCTCCCCTCTCCCATCTTCCCCTTCTCCCATCTTCCCTCTCTCTCCCATCTCCCCTCTCCCATCTTTCCCTTCTCCCATCTCCCCTCTCCCATCTTCCTCTTCTCCCTCCCGTACAGGTGTTTGGGAGGACAGTGGGAGTGTGGTGACGGTGGGTGTGGCAGAGGAGGTGGTGTTGCTGGACGATCTGACTGGGTTGGCGCTGGACTCCTGGGTCACAGTACCGCTTGGGAAATACCACATAGTTCTCCTCGGCAGTAAAACCAGAGTGTGCACGGGTCGGTAGTTGTGATGTGATGTGTATGTGTGTGTGTGTGTGTGTGTGTGTGTGTGTGTGTGTGTGTGTGTGTGTGTGTGTGTGTGTGTGTGTGTGTGTGTGTGTGTGTGTGTGTGTGTGTGTGTGTGTGTGTGTGTGTGTGTGTGTGTGTGTGTGTGTGTGTGTGTGTGTGTGTGTGTGTGTGAAAGAAATGGTGAGCAACGGTGTAATTGAAGTGAAAGACTTGATGTGTGCGTGTGTGTTTGTGTGTGTGAAATGGAGAGAGATGACATAATTGAGGTGAAAGATTTGGGCGTAGGTATACGAGGTGTGTAAATATCCGGTTTGGAGATTCCTTCCTTCGGTTCAAAATCCCAGGAGAGATTATTGTCCCCAGCTGCTAACATCACCATAGATTGACAACATGAAACATAATATTACTAAACAGAGCCAAAAAAAAAAAAACTAACGACCACCTAAACACCTGGACAAAAACTTTTAACCCCAACACTGATAATGAAATCCCACCCTGTTCTCAGATCCCCGTTGCTGATAAGGGGTGGAGGGAGATAAGGACATACATACTTTTATCACTATCGAGAGTTATAAGCCACTTTTGTGTACCGAAAAATTATAAGAGGTGGATTAGTAACAAGCATTAGTTTCTTGTGTGGCTGAGGATGTAGAATGTGGACAGTGTGTTTGTCTGGTCGTAGTATAGCATTTTATCATATTTAATTTATACAATTTTGTCTTAACCAATGAGTATCACTTGACTTTAGGTAGTGCCTGTTACCAGTAAGTTATTCTTCGATATACTTTAATATAATTTGTGCTATGATGAGGCTTTTTCTTCCAAACATACCTTTATAACAGTGTTGTAGTACGAGGCAATGAATGAGTGTGTTCCTGTCTACCTCCTGCAGAAGAGAGCTACCTAACATGGGGCCTGGTGTCTAGTGAAGCCTCAGGAGCGGCCCTCACACTCACTGGGTACGCTGTGTGTGATGATGCCCTTCTACCCACACTACCTGAACCCACTGATCTTACACCTGAAGTACCTCATCCCACAACTGACGACGAAACTGACTCCACAGACGAACCACCTCCCGAACCTACCGTCAACACCATCACCACCGATACAACTACGACCACTGAGAATACCACTACTCCCATTTTCAACACTACACCTATCCCAGATACTACTGCAACCCCTACGACTACCACTACTCCCTTCCCTAACACCACAACTATCTTAAACACTACAACTACCCAAAATACTACCACAACCCCTACGACTACCACTACTCCCTTCCCCAATACTACAACTACTCCAAGTACTAATACAACCACAACAGCTACGACAACTACAACTACAACAATCATACCCCTACCAAGTGAGTAAGCAGCCTTTATTATCATAAATCTATATGAAAGCAAAAATCTGAGATATAAAATAAATAATAATATATTCATTGGAGAAAATTATATAACTATGCACTTAGCTATACCAAACCTAGAGAGCTTAAGAGGGTGGGAAGGAAAGGATGGGCAAAAACAGCTCGTCAAATAAATCAATGGGACAAGACTGTTAAACAAAGATGTATTTATGAGGAAGTATACTAACTGAATAATATAACTATCTTTCAGGTTGTTGTGAGCCTCTTGTAAGTATACGCTGATGAATACGCTATTTTTTAATAACAATATACTATTCTAGTAATTTTAGTTTAGCTGAAGTCAAGTTAGTGTACTGTAGTGAAAATATGATATCTATAAAAATTAATTCTTGAAAATACGTAGAGTATAATTATTACACAGCATATATATATATATATATATATATATATATATATATATATATATATATATATATATATATATATATATATTTTTTTTTTTTTTTTTTTTTTTACTTTTACTTTGTACTCACACCTCTCCCCATGCCTCTAGACCTTCTACCTCGCCCCTCAACCCATAACACCTTTCCTATCTTTGTATCTACTCTAACCATACTCCCATTCCACCTTCTACTTCTCCATGTCAGTTCCTCTTCTTTCCTTACTCCTACTGTTACTTTCTATTTCACCCCTTCCATATCCACATTCGTGCCTTTGTATGTACTCTGTTCACACCTCCTTTCTTACTCTATGTAGGCTACCCTCTGCCTGTACTTATCCCCTCACCAAATCTGATGCATTCATTATACTTCTATATATTCATACCCTCCAAAATTTAATATTTATCTTTAATAGTTATACCCTCTTCCCACCTTTCCTTTCCATTCCCACTTATACCTTATTTTATATTCCATTAATATTTTCTCCCACTGCCCTTCCCTAACTCGCCCCACTCCTTCCTGCCCACACTTGCCCCTTCCTATCCCATCTTGCCCCTTCCTGCCCCACCTTGCCCCTTCCTATCCCATCTTGCCCCTTCCTGCCCCACCTTGCCCCTTCCTACCCCATCGTGCCCCTTCCTGCCCCACCTTGCCCCTTCCTACCCCATCTTGCCCCGCCCCAGAACACGATTCAGCTATGCCCCGGAGAGAGCCAAGAGGTGGGATGCCCCGAGGGATATACTGGCACCAGGGTGTACAAATGTCAAGCCTCCCAACACGGAGAGGGGACGCCGACCCTTGTACTCACAGATACGTGCGTTCTCAGTTGGATCGGTGACGTCGATGACATGGTGAGAGATTAATATTGATAGACAGAGATAGATTGATAGATGATAGATATATAGAGATAGATAGATAGATAGATAGATAGATAGATAGATAGATAGATAGATAGATAGATAGATAGATAGATAGATAGATAGATAGATAGGTAGATAGATAGATAGATAGATAGATAGATAGATAGATAGATAGATAGATAGATAGATAGATAGATAGATAGACAGATAGATAGACAGATAGATAGATAGATAGATAGATAGATAGATAGATGATAGATAGATAGATAGATAGATAGATAGATAGATAGATAGATAGATAGATAGATAGATAGATAGATAGATAGACAGATAGATAGATAGACAGATAGATAGATAGAAAAATAGATAAGTGAATTGGTACATTGATGGATACATAAATATCTTTTTCATCATCTAACTCTCTTCCTCAACCCTTCCTCCCCAATACACACTATACCTTCCCCAACACCCTAATACTTTCCACAATACAAACCACATTCCCTAACCCAACACCCTTATACTTTCCACAATACAGACCACATTCCCTAACCCAACATACTTATACATTCCACAATACTGATCCTCCGTCTTTCCTCACCAAAACCTCAGATAGTTAGCGGCAACACCTCGGCTGGGGACATCGCTACACTGGTCCGGAACGAAACGGAGACCACCAACCTGACCTCCAATGACGTGACACAGCTGGTGGGGGTCATGGGTAATATGACCTCACTACTTGAAGAACAGGTAAGGCTCGTACTGCATGACACGAGGCAGATGAAAGTATGGTAGTGAAAATGAATGATAAAACTCATACTAATGTTAAAACTATTACTAATGATAAAACTCATACTAATGATAAAACTGATACTAATTATAAAACTATTACTAATGTTAAAACTGATACTAATGATAAAACTGATATTAATTATAAAATTCATACTAATGGTGATGATGACCATAAAGATAATAATATTAATAACAATAATAATTAAAATAATAATAATATGATGATAATGATTAATATAATGTTAATATTTTAAAAGATAATATAAACAATAAACTATCACAATACCATGCAGTATCAATAACAGAAATAACAATAGTAGTGATTCCAATAATAATAATAACAACAACAATATAAATTAACCCTTCTCCCCCCCCCCCCAACCCAAACCCCAATATAACTACCCTTCTCCTCCCCAACCCAAACCCCAGCTGGCTACGACCGAGGAAGGGGAGAGAGAACAACTGGCCACCAATTACACAGTTGAATACGTGGCCACCGTGGGGAATGTCATCACACACACCAATACCTGGCAGAACCCCACACAGGTATACACAAGACATTATTGTATACCGTATATTAGGACCATTACCCCACACTTTATTACCATTACCTTACACTTTATTACCATTGCCCCACACTTTATTACCATTATCTCATACTTTATTACCATTACCCCACACTTTATTACCATTATCTCACACTTTATTACCATTACCCCACACTTTATTACCATTACCTCACACTTTATTACCATTACCCCACACTTTATTACCATTACCCCACACTTTATTACCATTACCCCACACTTTATTACCATTACCCCACACTTTATTACCATTACCCCACACTTTCACCTAACAAACCCCCACACAAGTACCCAAGAAGTTAATATCAATATCAATCCTCCACATTTTCACCTTCAAATCCTCACATAGGTGCCTAGGAGTTCGTGTCGTGTATGCATTCAGTATTCAGGGGAAATTTATATTCTCCCTCTACCATGTGTCAATTGAAGGGTCACTGATTCCTCCAAACTATGTCAGCCAGGAAGTAGACATGTACAGTATAATTATAATACTTCACTATATAAGTTAGGAATCAGCATGTTTTAGGGGAAGTATTTATCCTATTATAGCGGTATGTATTCATTAAATTATGGTGGGTCATCTTCATGTGTCTAACTGTACTGTACAGTTGAACAAGTAGAAAGTGCAAGTGAAATATGAGTAAATATGTCCACGTCTGGTTACCACTCAAAATTTCATTCAGTCACGTTTCACTTTACATTGGCACTGGAGTCTTAGTGACCCATTGATAAAAATTCCAGGGTATATTACAAAGGACTGAAAGATATTTCTATATACACTCATATTTTTCTTGCACTTTCTACTTGCTCAACTGTACATGTTACCTCGTTTGACGTATGGGGTGTGTATGTGAGGTCCCTTTAATTAACACTATACACCTGTAACTCTTCCAGGAGTCAGCTCAGGTAGGTTCAAGGCTAATGGGTGACCTGGAACGGACTGGTTTCATCCTAGCTGATCAGGTCACGAGGGGGACACACCAGTTCTCTGACCCTACTCTTGACCTTACAGTGTTTTCATATCCAAGGTTAGTAAGTAGGTCAGGTCAGATTACTCTTGGCTAAGTGATGCAAAGTTAGGTCAGTTTCACATTAAAATTTTAGAATCGTTACTGAATTTTGTTCTCAGGCTTAGTAAGGTAGATTAGGTTTGTATATGTCAGATAAGACAAAGTTAAGAATAAGACAAAGTTAATTCTTAGTTAAGAATAATTAGGCTACTTTGTGTTATAATAAAAGAAGATCATGTCACATAAGGTAAATTTAGTGTATAGGTCAAGTTGGTCAAATTATAATATATACCTGGATTATTAAAACAGATAAACAGAGACGAGATTCATCAGAAGTATATATATATATGATACTTTTATATATGATACTTTTATACCGTCGTCACTCCCCCCCCTCCTCCTTCTTCCCCCCAGAGAGGAGGTGCAGAGTCTGGACCTTTACTTCCCTGGCCCCTCCGCCCCCTCCCGTCTACACTTACCCCCGTTGGCCCCCCTGCTGCCCCCCACGGAAACACAGGCCAGGGTGGTGGGGTTCCTACTCCACCAAAACTATACCGACCCCCTCCCAGGATCACTTTCAAGGTGGGTAGGGGTGTGTGTAGGGGTGTCTAGGGGTGTGTGTAGTGTGTGGGTGTGTAGGGGTGTGTGTAGGGTGTGTGTAGGGTGTGGGTGTGTGTAGGGGTGTGTGTAGGAGTGTGTGTAGGGGTGGATGTTTGAATCATAACACATATCATCACCATTATATTGAACTATTATCTCTCTCTCTCTCTCTCTCTCTCTCTCTCTCTCTCTCTCTCTCTCTCTCTCTCTCTCTCTCTCTCTCTCTCTCTCTATCTATCTATCTATCTATCTATCTATCTATCTATCTATCTATCTATCTATCTATCTATCTATCTATCTCTATCTCTCTCTCTCTCTCTCTCTCTCTCTCTCTCTACAGGAACATATCCCACGCCGAGTCGAGAAAAGTCAACAGCCCCGTAGTGAGCGTGAGCATCGGGGAGGCGGGCCACCCACTCAGCGTAGAGAGCAACGACGGTATACTAATCACACTAAAACACACCTTGGAGGAGAAGGGACCGCCGTACAGGTTAGCCAAGCATCCCGTTGACGCATTACACAATACCACAAACTCCAGAAATGACCACAAGTTCACAACACACACACGCGCCTACAAACCCTGTATCGTAGAAATGCAATATATAAAAGTGGAGCTACAATACCACAAACTCCAGAAATGATCACAACACACACACGCGCCTACAAACCCTGTATCGTAGAAATGCAATATATAAAAGTGGAGCTACGATTCCTACATGTTCAGAGTTTTAGCTCAAAGTTCGAAAACTCAGAATAAAACAAATATGTATAATGATAATAATAATAATAATAATAATAATAATAATAATAATAATAATAATAATAATAATAATAATAATAATAATAATAATAATAATAATAATAATAATAATAATAATAATAATAATAATAATAATAATAATTATAATAATAAAAATAATGAATAAATAAAAACATTATATGTATCGTAAATTTTTCGCCTTTACAACACATCAATATTTATCCTGTTTCCATCCAACCTTCCCCAGTCAACACAAAATCTATCACCTTCCCGTCACAGAGACATCTACCGGGACCAGCCACAAGCCTACCAGGAGACTATGGTACCGGGGTCTGCTAGATGTGTGTACTGGGATGATAAAGACAGGTGAGAGAGAGAGAGAGAGAGAGAGAGAGAGAGAGAGAGAGAGAGAGTGAGAGAGAGTGAGAGACTTACCCTAACTAAACTTTAACATGACATAATATAGTACAACTTGCTTACATTTTATTGACATTGAATTATGGGGTCATTTGGGATAATAATTAATAGCATAACATAATATCTTCAACACGGCATAACATAACAAAACCACAATACCTGACTCTATAATGTAACACAACCTACATAGACTAGAAAAACCAAACACAGCAACACAAAACCAAACACAGCATCACACAACCAAACACAGCATCACAAAACCAAAGGAAACAGGACCAGATGAGTAACATAATGGTGTTCTGTTGCTTGGAATAGTTTGGAGGATTCGGTTGCTCCAGATTTACCAACACAGAACTTTCTCCTTGATAATAAAAAAAATGACCTTATTCCTCCCTGTCAGCAAGTGGGCTCCAGACGGTTGTGAGACGGTGAACACATCAAGCAGCGTCACCCACTGCCAATGTAACCACCTCACCATGTTCGCCATCATCACAGACACACATGGTTACCTCGTCAGTACCCATTAACTAACTCACTACATTTACCTATTGTGTATGGTTGTCGAGTTATTAGCGTTCACTTCGTTTACGTTAGCTTTGTTTTGGTCGTGTGTTGTTCAGTAAGATTTGTTTGATGTTTGGGAATGTGTTTCTTTTTTTTTTCGGAGTACTGGAGATGTATGTTGTGTCTGATGGGTTTTGTGTAGACATATGAAATCAGATTAATAAATACTGTAAATTTTCTTCATATTGGTGAGTGATCATTTGTTTTTTGTTTTGTTTTATATATTTTGAGGACGGGAATTATTGTGTACGATGAATATTGTAGAGGAATAATTGATTTAATATAAACACTACATTCCCTTATCTGTCACACCCCTACAGGGACGAGACAAGGCCTTGGACATCCTGGGGACCTGTCTTACTTCTCTCTCCTGCCTCGCCTCCTTCACCGCTGCTCTCATACTACACATCTCAAGGTCAGTATGTATGTATGTATGTATGTATGTAGGTTGGGTATGATAGCTTTCCTTCAACTCATCTCACTTTTCATCCTCCCTATATATCATTCTCGCCATTACCTTTACTCCCTCTACTCCTTCCTACTAATCACCAAATATCCTTTCTCCTTATCCATTATCCCCCTCTCTCTTCTCCTCCTCTCCACCATTCATATTCCCTCGCTATAACCTCACCAGTTAATGACCACAACACCACAACACCACAACACCATCTCTTCCCTAGTCATCCCTTCCACTCACCTCCTCATCCCCATCCATTCCACCTTCCATCCATTCCTGACCTCTTCCCATTACTCCGACTTACTCCACCGTTCCACTCCACTTTGTTTTTCCTTACCGTCACCCCTCTCTCCTACACTATTACCGTCCACTTTCTTCTTCTTCATCCTCTCCACCACCTCTCCCTTCCCCTCCTATTACTCCTCTTTCCAACCCATCAATATCCCTCCACTATTTCCCTCCACTTCCCTTCTTCATCCTCTCCACCGCCTCTCCCTCAACAACCACATCACCCCATCCTACCACCACTCTTATCTCTCCTCTCCTCCTTCTCCTCCACCACCTCCCCCTCCACAACCACATCACCCCATCCTTATCTCTCCTCTCCTCCTTCTCCTCCACCTCTCCCTCCACAACCACATCACCCCATCCTACCACCATCCTTATCTCTCCTCTCCTTCTCCTCCACCACCTCCCCCTCCACAACCACATCACCCCATCCTTATCTCTCCTCTCCTCCTTCTCCTCCACCAGGGTTGAAGAGTCTCCACAGAGGCGGTGGGTGACGAAACAGCTGTGTCTCTGTATCGGTCTCTCTCATCTCTCCTTCATGCTCCTCCTTGACCCTGACCTTCTTAAGATATCTCAGGTTTGTCTCCCATTCGTCTTTTGTGGGTATAATTAATTGGAGGGTATATCGATTCCTCCTAACTATACCAGACTACAAAACAGATCCTTGTACTTGTATACAGAGGGACTTTATTCTGTTTCATTGTGTAATTTGAAGGATTCAATTATTCAGAAATAAACTCCAAACAGACCCACAAGAAAGTATATACCGGTACTTCATTAGTTTGGAAGCTACTGGTTAATCCCATATGTTTCAAGACCTATGCTGTCTCGATAATTATAGCCAATATGTAAGTAAAACCACACTGGTAGACGAAACGTTTGGACAAATATTTCGTTTACTTACATTCATGATCACGTGTGATTTTCCACCCATTATAACCAAGATGATTTGGCTCAGTTACTCAAATTGGTTTAAAGAATCGGCTGACTCTAATGTTTAGAATGTATATTTTCACCTTTTGGAATACAACGCACACACAACTAACACACACACAACTAACGCACACACAACTAACAAAACTAACTAACCTCTCCTTCAACCCCCCGCCAGGAAGGGTGTGTGGCCAGCAGTGTATTGGTTCACTACTTGGCTTTGACTGCTGTGTGTTGGATGGTGGTGGAAGGAGCTCATCTTATGCTTATCATACGTCATCCTCTCAATCCAAACACACCACTCGCCTTGTACTGGTGTGTGTGTGTGTGTGTGTGTGTGTGTGTGTGTGTGTGTGTGTGTGTGTGTGTGTGTGTGTGTGTGTGTGTGTGTGTGTGTGTGTGTGTGTGTGTGTGTGTGTGTGTGTGTGTGTGTGTGTGTGTGTGTGATTGAGAGGAGAGTGATTTTTTTTTTTTTTTTTTTTGTATGTAAAGATTTTCGTCTGTTATAAACTCCACGTACGTATATATGTATGTACAAGTATGTATGTATATATGTTTTCGCATTTGTGTAACTCATAATTTCTGAGATGATAATAAATACATTACGATCAAAGAATCAAATAAATTCTAAAAATGCAACATAAAACGATACAACCAAAACATAATATCAAACATATACTCTGAAAATAATCGTAACAATACACAATTAAACGAATAATAATAATAATAATAATAATAATAATAATAATAATAACAATAATAATAATAATAATAATAATAATAATAATAATAATAATAATAATAATAATAATAATAATAATAATAATAATAATAATAATAATAATAATAATAACAAAACTAATAATAATAATAATAATAACAAAACTAATAATAATAATAGTAATAACAAAACTAATAATAATAATAATAATAATAATAATAACAAAACTAATAATAATAATAATAATAATAATAATAATGCCCTTTCCACAAACACCTCATAAACAAACCAACTTTTCACTTACTTGGTTGTACATACACGTGGTGACAACAGTGGTATGGGTTACGGTGTTCCTGCTGTAGTGGTGTTGGTTACTCTACTGGTGGGTTACGGGGCACAGGGCTGGTACACACAGAGGGCCTATGCTACGGACGATATATTGTTGTGAGTATAAAGTGATGAAGAGTTAGTATAGGATGAATGATGATGATGATGATGATGATGATGATGATGATGATGATGATGATGATGATAATAATAGTAATAATAATAATAATAATAAAACAATATCAATACAAATCATACACACACAAACATTCACACACACACACACACACACACACACACACACACACACACACACACACACACACACACACACACACACACACACACACACACACACACACACACACACACACACACACACACACACACACACACACACATATATATATATACTGTATATATATTCCATGCTTTTAATAACTAAATGGACCCTACTATACTGTAGTAAATACAACATAAATATTTGTTGTTTATACAGACAGGTGTACAGTACGTAGTAAAAATATGTATATTGTACAGTCGGTCTCAGGAATTCATACACAGAACATTGGTTAAAAGTGGTGTTTATTGTGTACAACATGCTGTAAGGATAATTATGCTAACTGACTGATGCAAATATTAGCCAAATATCATTACTAGGAAATGGTGGTGTTAGGAAAGTGATGTATTCAATTGAATAATTTCCTTCCTATCTATTGTAGCGGGGTGCTACATTAGTCTCCTGGTGAGGTTTGGAAGGAGACTAAGAGATCGTGGGTTTTTAATCTGTTTATTCATACAGGCTACAAATGGTATATAAGATTTTAGAGTGAACCTGAAATACATCAGCTACCCGCCACACTATCCTCTTTCCTTCCTTCCTTTCCTTCTTTCTCATTTCTTTCCTTCCCATCTATCACCTTTCCTCTCATTCATCCTTTCTCTCTCCTTTCTTCTTTTCTCTCTCTCCGTACATACAGTTGGATACAGGAATTCGAGGTATAGCCCAAGAGAAAAATGGTCAATTTCTCCTAATATCAAGTTCCTTAGTGCCAAATAGGAGACATCAGGGGCAGAAGTCAGTATTGAGGATAGTGTGTGTGTGTGTGTGCGTTCCTTAGTGCCAAATAGGAGACATCAGGGGCAGAAGTCAGTATTGAGGATGGTTATAAAAACCAAGTACCTGATAATAGACACACAATGGTTACTCAAATGGGACAAGTATATTTCACCTGGGCTGTACCACCCATTCCTGTGTCCAACTGTACCTAATAATGAACATGACGTGTTTGTATTTTACTCTGCAGTTGTTGGTTGACTCCCAGACATGGTTATATTTGGGCCTTTACTGCACCTCTCACCGCTATGATTGTGGTTAGTACTCACACCGGTAGTTTTAAAACATTTGAGGGCCCTTACTGGAGATCTATGAATTCTCCAAACTACTCCAGGCAACAGATTCCCTATTCGAAACACTGAAGCGTTTTGTGGCCTGGATTATTTGGAGGGTTCATAGAGCTCCAGTAAGGGCCCTCAAATGTTTTAAAACTACGGGTCTCAGTGACTCACTTGTGTTTTGTTTTGTTTCTTCCTCCTAACATCAACACAGTGTTTTTACTCATTTCTTCACTACTTCACTCTCGGTCAATTGATAATGTTTAAATCTTATTTTTCCCCACTGCCGCCGTCACCACTACTATCACCACCACCATTATCACCACCCGTCCCTTCCCTCTGTTATCACCACCACCACTATCACCACAACTATCACCACTATCACCACTATCACCACCACCACTATCACCACAACTATCACCACCCGTCCCTTCCCTCTGTTATCATCACCACCACCACTATCACCACCACTAGCACCACTATCACCACTATCACTAACACCAAGCAAATATTGACTACATCATCCATCATGCCATTACAACAACAACAACAACAACAACAACAGATTCAACTTGTAATTTTATTATTTATCTACTGAAGAAGAAAACGAAGAAAGAGAAGGAGGAGGAGGAGGAGGAGGAGGAGGAGGAGGAGGAGGAGGAGGAGGAGGAGGAGGAGGAGGAGGAGGAGGAGGAGGAGGAGGAGGAGGAGGAGGAGGAGGAGGAGGAGGAGGAGGAGGAGGAGGAGGAGGAGGAGGAGGAGGAGGAGGAGGAGGAGGAGGAGGAGGAGGAGAACAACAACAACAACAACAACAACAACAAAGGATCAACTCGTATTATACCTAAAAAAAAAAAATCAAGAACAAAACACAAAAAATCAAGTTATCATAAAAGAGCCTATTGTATTATATCTTTAATCTGGTATTTTTGAACGACGGTACATTTATATCATGCCGAACATTACTACCGCTTTCGAGTTTAAGCCACGCTAGCACCATGACTGTGTGTGTGTGTGTGTGGTGTGTGTGTAGATTATCGCCGAATTCTAATCCTGCTGTTTGAACATGAAAAAAAATGAAAAAAAAAATAATGTTCATCACTTTTATTGCCTGTGCTCATAAGTCCACGAGGGAAATAAAAATGAAAATGGGTCCGACGTTGCTTCAGGTGGATTAGTTGGACTGTAATAACTCGCCAACCACCATGCATGTACACACACACACTCTTCCTTCCTTCCTTCTTTATGGCCTGGCTATTTATATGTTTATGGCAAGTTATGTTTGGAGTGGTAATAGAGGTGGCTCATTGGTCTGCTACTCACACCAGCAACCAGATGAGAGAGAGAGAGAGAGAGAGAGAGAGAGAGAGAGAGAGAGAGAGAGAGAGAGAGAGAGAGAGAGAGAGAGAGAGAGAGATATGGGGAGAGAGACATTTGCAACATTTATTTATAGCTATCATCAGTTATACAAATACAAAAATGTTTATAAGTATAGACATAGAAAACTTATAGTAAGTATATAAGAGAGAGAGAGAGAGAGAGAGAGAGAGAGAGAGAGAGAGAGAGAGAGAGAGAGACAGAACTGAAACTGGATAGGCTACTGTAACCACCAGCCTCTCGTGTCTGTTATTGGAAAGAGTGAACATTAAGGTGATAGTTCCCTTTTGTTACATTGGAGTGCCTTGAATCCTCCAGAGTATGCCAGGAAACAGGCCCAAGTTTACATAAGTAGTGGTGTTCTGTTGCTTGGAATAATTTGGAGGATTCAGTTGCTCCAGATTTACTAACAGAAAACCTCCCCCTTAAACCGGTAACACAGTAATATGAAATTATTGCCTAAATGTTTACTTCTTTGGAAATGTCTAGTCTTTTGTTTTGCAGGTGAACACAGTGGTAATTATTTTCTCTCTACGTGCTGCTACAAACATGAAAGTCAACGCACAGAAAAACAGACCTGAAAAAGTTATGTGAGTATTGCCGTCTCTCCGTTGTCTTTACCATAATAATGAGGTTGTCTTTTGTTTGATTATTTTTATAGCATTTACCTCACCATAAAAAGGATTTGTTTATCGTTTGGTGAATAAAAGTGTGTTGTTCACAGAAATCGTAACGTTGTATTTTTGTGTCCAAGAAATATATGTATCGCTGGTGTTGAGGGATTGCTTTATGAATGAAGGTTTAAATATTAAATATACAGTTCTACCTCATTAGATAATACAGATGAAGTAGCCCGCTAAGGAGGTAACAGGAAGGCGCCACCCTTCTTTATACAAAGTGTGTGTGTAGCGACGAGTATTGAACCTAGATCAGCGTGGAAGGATTTCAGTTATAAACCTCCCTGAATATCTTCCTTTTCTACTCGCAGGCTTTTGGTGAAAGGCACCTTCTCCTTAAACTGTATCCTGGGCGTGAGTTGGGTGTTTGGTCTCATCTATGTCAACAGTACCCACGTGTTCGCTTACTTCTTCACCATCCTCAACGCCTCGCAGGTGGGAGTTGATGGTGTGGTGTGTGGCTGGCGTGGTGTGGGTGGTGGTATTTATGTATGTAGTGTAGTGGGGGAGTTAACATGTGGGGTGTGGGTGGTGTCATATGGGTCGGTGATGGATGAGTAGCCAATGCCAGTTGGTAAAACACTATTATTATATATATTTTTAAAGGAAAATCTAGACCAAACTTCACTCCTGTTACTCTATAACCTACAGGGCGTGATGCTTTTGGTATTCAACTGTATTGTCAATGAGAAAGTGAGGAAGGACTTTCTGGGTCGCCTGCCTCGCTTGCAGCCTCGCTTGTCGTATCTCAGAAAGGTTAGTACAGACACGTTCTAATTTCTAAGAGTACAGTAGTGTCATATATTGTGTCCTGAGGTAAACAAAGTCATCCATTGTGACGATATGATAATATTGTTCTCATGAACCCATGAAAATCAGGATTCTATATTAAGTAAAACACTCCTGCACTATAAAAAAAAACCAGGGTGTTTGATTTAATGTTATGCAGTGCCGTTCAGTTTTGTAATTATATCAACCAAAGATGAATATGAGACCACTGTAATCCATTATTAATTCAGCACTGAAACACAAACTAACTGACTGACTTGGGTGTTTTCTATCCTTCCTTTCCAGAAATCTGCAACGTCAACGGGGACCTCGGATTCCAAGGCCACCACCTTCACCATACTCCCCAACCTTCGTCACCACAAACACCACAAACACCACTACAAGCTCCACGATGGGTGTGACTGCCAAGGAGGGGATGATATTCAACACAACTTTCACCACCACCACCAACAGCAACAACAACAACACATTTCTACCTACAACACTCGCCACTCCTACACCACAGACAACAACAACACCTACCAACAACACCACCAAGATCACCACCACCAACACCACCAACAGCAACAACAACACATTTTTACCTACAACACTCGCCACTCCTACACCACTGACAACAACAACACCTACCAACACCAACACCAAGATAATAATAATGACGACGATGTATCTCTGGATCACGACTTAGGCCCTGTGTCTATGAGGGTCAGCAACGAGCATCATTCCCACAACAACAACCACAACAACAACAGCATCAACCTTCACTCCTACAACAACGACAACAACAACAACAACAACACCCACAGCAGCAGCAGCAGCCTTCATTTCTACGGCAACAATCACAACTACCAAAATCCATCCTTTTATCACCAAAGTTACTATAATTCCTCCTCTACTGCTGGTACTCAGACTCACCAACCTCAGGAAAGCACGATGCTGTACGATAGTGTTTCCCGGCACTACAGACGAGCTGGTGAAAACGCCCCTGCCAGCTACACGAGGTCACCCATTGAAACGTCAGATGTTACAAGGCAAGTGAAAATATTATCGTTATGAGGGTTGTACTTCTATTAGTCTTTAGCCGTATTGATTCAACGGTATCCTAAAGTTACGCTACGGGTGTACAGGTTCGATTCCTGGCCACAACAACAACGGGAGTCTTTGCTACGTAGTCTTTCTGGCCTAATAAAATAGCAAAAGAAAAAAAAAAACTCATTACAGGTAGCCGAGGTTAAAGTCGTGTCCTATGTTGTTGTTTGTGTCTTCAGGAGATGGAGTTCGCCTGGTGGTGAAGGAGTGAGAGGCCATATTCCTATAACCCACCACGTCAGCGACCCCATCCAACCCTCACCAAGAATTACCGCCGTTTACAGGTAGGTAGGAGGAGGAGGAGGAGGAGGAATGTGAGAGAGAAGAGGAAGAATAGATGGGGGAAAGAAGAAAATAGAACTCCCTTTCTATATTTACTTTTGCTTTCACCAACCAATTCTACCCATTCTTACTGTACTTATTAATTCTACCTACCCTTACTATATATAACTACCACTTCTACCTACCCTTACTATATATAACTACCACTTCTACCTACCCTTACTATATATAACTACCACTTCTACCTACCCTTACTATATATACCTACCACTTCTACCTACCCTTACTATATATACCTACCACTTCTACCCACCATCTTGCATAAAAAAATCAGCCTGGCATCTCTCAAACGAATTGGGAAGATGATCACAGAGGAGCTCTAAGTAATTGTTTTTATTCATACTTATGTTTTTTGGCAATACAACTAGCCTATATATTCCCCTACCCCATGAAACCCAAAACATCCCCACACCATTATTTTGTCTGCATGTTTGATACACTTTTTTGTGAACTTGGGGTTTAACGGGTGACTGCCTCGACGCCGGTAAACATCTCCACCTTGGTTACCAAGTATACTAAACATTGACTCGTCACTCCATAACACCTTTCGCCAATGAGACACATCCCAAGCACTGTATTTATGGCAAAAATCTACCCTATTCTTTATCTGGTTATGAGTGAGGTCGGGTTTAGTCCGTGCACGGCACCTGTGGTAACCGATGTCGTCACAGAGGCATCGACGAACTGTTCTTTGGGATACATTTTCCAACAATTGAGCTCTGCCCTGATTTCAGGGAGAGAGGGTTTCCCATGCTAGGAAGGTCGCCAGTGAGAGACCAGACTAAATGGTTCCCATCTTTCAATTCTTCGACTGTCTCTCTTTTCTTTTTATTTACTTCCTGCTTGCTGTCAAACCTCTCTATCACCTTTTTCTGGCGCTATAGGACCTCGATGTTGCGGCGCCTAATATCCATCAATCAATCAATTACTATACAGTATATACCTACCACTTCTACTTACTCCAACCTATCTTTACTATATATACCTACCACTTCTACCTACTCCTACCTATCCTTACTATATATACCTACCACTTCTACCTATTCCTACCAACCCTTAAAATATATACCTATCATTTTTACTTACTCCTACCAACCCCTAAAATATATACCTATCATTTCTACCTACTCCTACCTACCCTTACTATAGGCCTACATACCTACTATTTCTACCTATACTCACTATACACTATCACCTTATTTATACTCCATCTACACAATCGTCCCAATGCCTCTGATAATATTATACAGTATCTGCAATATATTACAACATTTCCATAATTTATTCTCCTCCTCCTCCCCCTCCTCCTCCAACCACTCAGGCTACCTTCCCAGGGGTCTATTGGCTCCCCCCGTCAGCGCCTGCGTGAGGGTCGCGCCCCCAGCTCGTGGTCAGTGGACACCATCCTCTCCTACCTTAGCACCGGTACGACATACGCTATACACTATTTAGGGGGAGAATCTTGTGTTTATGAGTATCATGGCATTCACGCACCGTAAATCGAAATGCTTGTCTGTATATTATAGTCTATATTATTTCATTATAGTATTGGTTTTTGTTTTTGTATAAGTTGAAGGGATGCAGATTCTCTATTTTTTATACATTTCATTCACTTTATGTTTATATTGGCGTGCATGGTGAAGGAATGAAAGTTACTCTATTTCTTATACATTTCATTTACTTTATACTTATATTGTATTTTCAAGGTGAAGGAATGCGAGTCAGTCGGTATAATAATATTCTATTGCATGTTTTCTTCGTCTCCCTTTCCTTCCTCAGACTCCCCATCGCCTCCCAACCGAAAGATGAGTACGCCAGTGATACAAGAGGACTTCCTGACCACTTCCCTAACCTGAGAGATGAACTGGAGGAGGGGGGAGGAATAAGATGAAATGGAAGGAGGAGGAAGTGGAGGAGAATGAAGGAGGAGGAGGAGGAGGAGGAGGAGGAGGAGGAGGAGGAGGAGGAGGAGGAGGAGGAGAATGAAGAGATGTTGGTGGTGGAAGACAATGAATGAAAAATAATGAACTTACATACAGCAATAGATCTATATACGTGTTCCTACGAGACTGTTTGTTTACCCTACATGTACTGTACTCTCTGAAAATATAGATAACATTATATACAGTACTATGATTTAATTAAGTTTTAGGGGATTTGTGCAGTCAGTATTGGCATATCTGGAGCAACTGATTCCTCCTACCTATTCCAAGCAACAGAAAACACTATTATTCTTATTCATCTGGTCCTGTTTCTTGGCATACATTGGAGGAATCAAGGCACTCCAATGTAATAAAAGTGAATTACCCCCTTAAGGACCCTGTGATGTAGTCAGAAAATTGGAAGTAAATGAGTCCTTCAAGTATTGCCCCGAAACACCCCCTATATGGAAGGAGTGTGTTTCGTGGCATAGTCAGGAGGAATCAGAAGCCTCCAATTCTCATACACGATCACAGGGCCCTTAACGGCGAGGTGTCCCCAATGGATACAGGGGACATGAATGGATATAATCTACGTACTGGACATTTTCTACCTATTTATTTAAAGTGTCCAATGTGTGTTTTATTCAACAATAGGGCATCACATATCAATTTTGGTAGGACCTATAATATGTGTTTTTTCCAGTAATTTGTCTATACTTATAATTATGTTATCTATATTACACAGTCATTCGTCTATACTTATAATTATGTCATCTATATTACACAGTCATTCGTCTATACTTATAATTATGTCATCTATATTACACAGTATCCAATGTTCCCTCTTATTGTCGGATTAATTTTGTCGTGTATTACATTTACTAACGGGAATGTATAATGTAATTTTCATATCTGCTTTGAAGGCTTGTGCTGTACATACATACATACATACATTCTGCATTATCTACTTAAATCTATGCAACAATAACCTAAGATAAATCAGAATGTTGCCCTTGTTACTATAGTAGTAACTCGACGGCAGGTTTTGTTTTATTTTTTTAAGTTCCTTACATACCTTTAGTACAAGCTTCAACACTCCAGGGAACGTTGCCACTATAAAGGCTATAAAGTTGTGGTGCATAAGATTTATTCAAGTTACCCCTTTTACACGCAATATTATGGACGTTTTCTGTGATGGTAAGGTGTTTGCGCCTGCTTGAAATGTCGCCGTGACCGTAGGAAGTAAAATCTTTTTATGCTTTGTCCCCTCTTGTTTACATAACCAGTCTGTTGTTGCATTTCCTAGTGATATCAATGTGCATTAAATAATCAATTTCTTACGGAATCTTCTGCCTATTATCCAGAGACGTAAATGAAAATCCTAGTTATGTTACGATTATTTCTAACGTCTGGCAAGAGTAAGTTTAAGAGGAGGGGGGCTTTTCTCCCCACTCCTGCTCTCTCTTTCTCCTTCAAGTTGAGAGGAGGTGGTGGGAAAAGGGAAGGGGAGAGAGAGAGAGAGAGAGAGAGAGAGAGAGAGAGAGAGAGAGAGAGAGAGAGAGAGAGAGAGAGAGAGAGAGAGAGAAGTAAAGAGAGGGGGAAGTGAGAGTAGAAGCGGAAGGGCAAGAGGGAGAGCGACAGACGTAAGCAGAGAGAGAGAGAGAGAGAGAGAGAGAGAGAGAGAGAGAGAGAGAGAGAGAGAGAGGAAGAGAGCGAGCTTTAGTGAGTAGTGAGTGAGAAACAGGTACGGTATAGGTAGGTAGGTAGCCTCGCATGGCCTCCCGCAGACAACCAATATTTATCTCATCCGTCACCTGAATCCATCTCTACCCGTCATGGCTGTCAACGTAATCACCACGGTATGTACTGGCTCCTCCTCCTTATTCTCCATCCAACATAATATATCCTAATAAGTGTTGTGTGGTGGTGGTGGTGGTGGTAGAAGTGGAAGCTAGGCTGGCCGGTGTGTGTATATGTGTGTCTACTAGTGGTGGAAAATGCATGTTAGTTTATAATTATTGTGTCGTGGAAAATGTTAGCTGTTAGTCAGTGTCGTGGTAAATTATGCGTATGTGTGTGTGTATTGGTTAACTGCGGATATAAATTAAGCATGCACCTGCCTCGCTATAATTATATCCATTATATTGGGCTTCTTATAGCGGCAGTCTGATTGATATGTGTGTATGTGTGTGTTCTTTATCATCCGTGAGGGACAAAACTGCCGAATGTTTCCAAACCAATCAGTAATCATTTTTGCAACCCAAAACTGAATGAAGCTGATCTCTCCTGGTACAAAAATAAGTAAGAGTTTCGGTGGTCTAGCGTCTGTATTTGTACTTTTATGTTCCAAGGAATTACGAGTGAAAACTGCAAGGTATTAGGCGTCGTGAGCTTTAATTAAGGGACACATAATATAACTATTGAGGTGAATTGCAGCTGGTCGATTCCTTCAATTTGTCGCAGGAAACAAACTAGGCCTTATCTCATCTGAGGTTGTCTGTTTCATTACACTATTTTGGGTGAACCTGTAGCTCCTTCATTCGCCGACAATATTTGCCCAATATAAAGGTAATTTGGCGCCCACAGTCATTTGATATAAACATTACCGTAACGGACAGCGAGGGAGTAAATTAAATTAGTTCACCCACAACGACTGCCTGCCGCCTCATAATGAATATGGATCGGGGTTACAAAATCGTTCGAGCTGTTAATAGTGAGTTTAAGGGACCCTGTAATGTAGTCAGAAATTGGAGGCAAGAGAGTCCCTCAAATGTTGCCACGAAACTCAACCTACATGGAAGAAGCATGATTCGTGGCATAGTCAGGAGGAATCAGAAGACTACAATTTCCATATATTACATAATATACATTATTGATCTGAATTGAAGTGGTCGAGGAAAAACGCCCGGAACAACGGCCCTGTAATGCGAGGGAAAAGGAGACAAAGAGGAGAGACAGTAAAACACGAATGACGTGCACCAGCAGGAGGGACAGTAGCAGTTTTTTGAGAGAGAGAGAGAGAGAGAGAGAGAGAGAGAGAGAGAGAGAGAGAGAGAGAGAGAGAGAGTGCCATGACCGTGCAACAAATATCAATGTTGCTCTTTCCTCCGTGCTTTCCTCTTATTTATTGATGAGTTAATTAATATATAACCCCAAGTGACGACGGAATGACAACTTAATACAAACGGGTGATAACATTTGCTGACCAACAACATGCAATATTTATACTACAGTATAGTTCACAACACACACACTCCAACAACGAAATAAATTGTAAGCCTTTGAACATCAACATAATTTAAGAGAGAAAGAAACAGAATTTGCTGGGTTAGGTTAGAATATAGAAAAGTCCACAATTAATTTCTACACCACGCTGCATTAGGCTACCGATGATAATATAACAATAAGGTATAACAATATGGTAAGACGAGCAAGTTTGGTGGTGACGCAAACGTTGTGGTAATTATTGAACTGCACACTAAGTCACACATTGCTGATGAGAAACGTCACGGGATAGTATTAACACCTGATTCCTTATTTTATTTATGTACTCTAGCAAACAGTATGTCATCCATTGTTGTATCTAGCATTCTAATATCTCTCTCTCTCTCTCTCAATAGTCACGTGAAATAGATATCTGAATAAGATAAAAATACAAGTTATATTTACTAGTTTTGCCTCCCCATAATTTTAAAAATGAAATAGCGTCGACTTACTTGATAGAGGTAAGAAACATGAGATTTTTGCCTGCGGCTGTACTCATGAAGCCCTACAAACTTCTCAATAGTTCTCTACCTCTCCTTTCTCTCTCTCTCTCTGGACTATACAGTAGGTAGGTAATCTGTAGTTTGCAACTTTTAAGAAGAAATGCTATGAGGTGTTGGGTACTTAACATATGACACACTAGATGGAGGCAGAGTGCATGGAGTTTCAACGTGTTAATGTTCATTTTCATTCAACTTGTGTGGTATTGCAGGTGGCTGTGTTGATGGTGGTGGTGGCGGGGTTGGTGACGTCACTACCAAAGCGAGGGGGATACCAAGACTATACCATTAAGCGTTACACAAACGAGGTGAGTTGGAGGAAAGGGAGGAAAGGGTGAGAAACAATAGAATGGGGGATGGGTGGGTTAAGGAAGGGAAGAATAAGAACAAAAGAGGGAAAAGCCAATAGTACACTACAACAACTGTCTAAACCCTGGCCTCAGTCTCGATATTATATAAATACTTCATCTGGCTCTCTGTTATAATATATATCAAGCATCTTAATTCAACACTCCCTTTTTCCACTACAGAGAGTGTGCTGGTGGAATGAGATCTGCAAAGAGGAGTTTGTGAATGAGTTTCGGTGTAAGTGTCCACATTACACCTACTGCCGCTCTCCAGGACGTTACTATAATGCCTACTGTAGTGTCATGGCATCTGGGTACATATGGATGCAGCCCAGGTTTACAGAAAGTTATAACTCATTTGGTAAACAGTGATTCCGCACACTTGGTACAAAGTTACTCGATCTATTATTTTTCGAACACATCTCGGTTATCATAGGAAAAACATGAACCACCACTTTAGTTTTGGGTGGTTATTTACATTATCAAAATTCCACAATTTAAAGTTGATATAAGATAAATACTTCTCTTCCCCAAGATATTATAAGTGCATGTTTGTTTTAGAATCACGAAAAAAAAACTCGTGTTAAAGTTATTATAAACCTCTACCAATTTGACAATTTGCAAAAAACACCTCGCAACCACTGCCTACGTTGACCTCATAGTTTCTGTGGGAGTAATGATTGTGATCACTACTATACACAGTGTAAGTCTATTTATATCTCCGTTACCTTGCATTTTGGATTATCGATTCTCGTCTAATACAATACAATACAATACTGTACAATAATATTGGCATACCAATCACGTCTACCCTCCCTCCTTTCCTCTACACTTTCTCCAACAGCATTAAGCCAGCCATTTTCTTGACTTTAGGTGTATAATGTTGTGATTTTGTTTTATAACATTGCTACAGTCATAAATACTGTATTGTAATTATGCCTTCTGAACTCTTCAGTGTGAATTAACAAACTACATTTAAACATTTGGGAAGTATTAAAACTTTTTGTACCACTACAGGTCAAAAGGTGGATTTTGGGCTGAGGTGTGGTATATAGAACTGGGGCTTTCAAGACTCCAGTTGACATGATTTTTCTCTCAATTGGTAAGAATGTAGAAATACATTTGTGCATTAAAGGAGGCCTGACTATATTAAATGCTATAAGAATTATCAATTCACTTAGTCACAAGAATCATGATCAATGTCAAACCCATCTATGGGTGAGAAAGTGGATATAGCATCCCAACATATCATCAGACTCTAGGTATAGTATATAAATAATTTATCATATCAAACAACCTACACTCTCATGGCCTTGGTTGATGTACTGTACAAGAGGCATCTATCCTATAGTATTTTGTGCTTCAGTCCTAAAGCTATAATAGACTACACTACAGTACTCAATATGTATAGTGTTGTCTCATCTCTCAGAGAGACTTTTTTTGATGTACATAGCCTTAGTGATGTGCTTCACAGTGTATAATAAACAGGGTTAGTAATTTTTAGAATCTGAGATGGAATTCTAAGCTGTGATAAAATGTCATTTTGTCTGAATTCCCCATTTTTATTAATAGGTTGTGAGTGAGGCATACTGTACACTACAATATTTTAGGTGTGGTTTCTGACCCTCGCAGGCACCACTAACTAACATGTGCATCATATCACAGTTTGTACCTCGGCACACATCTCAGTCCTCTGGTGTTTTAAATTTAATTTGAACCGTCTCAAAATGTATAGAGATGAATAATACCTGTCAGTGTGGCTGGTTCTCACTTACATAAATCTTGGGAAATGGGATTATCTGTGTTTAAGAGGGGGAATTTGAAGCGTACGTGAGTCTCCAATCCACAAAAGTAATATTAAATAGTATATTATTATATAGACTAGTGCATATAGAAAATATAAGAGAGGTGAGATGAAGAGACAGCTGATTAGAGGGGAGGAAAGGAAAGGAAAGAATGAATTAGAGACAAGATAATTGAAAACGAAAACAGAGCAAGGCAGAGAACAGAAAAGTCAAACTGTTTAGGGTTTCTCTATGCTGTACTGTACTGTATGTAGTATGCAGAATTTGCAATGAGGTAAATATTTCTATCATACAGTCAGGATCAACTACCTTCCTGGATCTGAATTGTAAATCTCATATACATAGATTAGTTACAATATTAATAACAATACTACGGAAACTTTCCATCTAAATATCATTCCTATCACCAATAACTCCAACACCCAAAAATGGTGATCAAAATGTTTTTCTATTGTACCATACCAGTGATTCATCACAGAAAAAAGGATCGGATACTATTTTTGTGAATGTACATGTCTGTAACTTGTATCATAATGTGTTCTCCCTTTCATCTGATTGGCTACAGAGTGCCATTCATGATTAACCTTTAGGATTTTGGGGTGGACAATGAACATCAAGTGAGATAAAACAAGGAATCAGTATAGCACTGGGGAGAATGTGTATCAATATCAAATTGTTACATAATACAGTAACATCAATTTTGGAGTAGCCTTTAATCCTCTTGAATCCATGCTCCTCTTTCAGTGAGTTAGGTTTATGCAATTTGACTGTGAATTCTGTACAACATAGTTACTTAACTTATACTGTAGTGTAATGGGATGGAGCCTAATTTCCTATAATATTATACCATAGTAACTTCCCTCATTAAGGGTACACAATATTACTCAGAACTGCAGCATTTTTTTATGCAGTTATGACCTGCTGTCCTACTTCTCAGATATATGGCATCTGAAATACTGTACTTATAAAATTAGACCCAAAGTGATAATCTTGCCTTTAGCATTAGTGAAACAATTGTGTTATGGGGACATGATAATGTCGGAAACTTGGAGGCTGATGATTCTCCAAAGTATGCTAGGAAACTAATAGAGCCAAATAAGCTAAAGTAACTTGTTTCGCAGCACAAGTGAATAACTTACTAGTTTTCAAAATTCATACATTGAGTGAATCAAGCCTGTAGTTTTCAGTGATAGCTGCATTCCCAAATTATTTAGTTAGCCAAATATACCTGTATATACTGTATGACTATGACTAAATTCTTAAATGACATTAGAGTAGCAGTAAATTATTTATGAGAAAGCTTTAATAAAACTATTGTAATTAGTTTTGTACCAGAGGACAATATATACTGCACCATAAACTTGTCTTTTATTTACCACTTACTTTGACCTAAGAATAATGTGATCATGATTATGATGACAATGATTTTAAAATATTTCATAGCACACTGGAAAATGCTGTCACTAAACTCTGAGACAGGATGTGTAAGGAAGGGTGTAGTGAATGGAATAGGAGATGTAATGGAGAACAAATTAAATGATATGAAGAAAGGTGATGCCTGAAAGAAAGGTGAAAAGCCAGAAGGGTACCTGAGATTCACAAATATGCTGCAGATACAGCATAATCTATATATATATTACTATTCAAACACATGTTGTAAACATGTGGATAATATACAGTCTTCTACACTTCCACATTCATTACTGCAGTGTTGTCAATGTGGGTACCCAGAAGGTGTCAACCTCCAGCATTGTCGACTCTCGTTCAGAAAATACACCAGTATAAGTCAGGGGAGGTTGATTGAGGGGTGGTGCCATGTTCTATGGAGGCAGAGTAGGGCAGGGATTGTCTGCAGTGATGTAGTTGCCTAGGCCAGGTGATATTATTATAAATGCTCAATAAAGGTCAAAGAGAATAGTAACACATCATGGAGTTACATATACTGTAAACAGGAGTGGTTCACACCTTGTGGGGAACACATATTGACAATGCTGGAATGATAAGCATGGTAGTGGAAGAGACTGTACTTTATATAAAAAAAAAAACACTACCAGTATGTTCATATTTCTGCTGCCATCTCTTCATTCCTCTCGATTCCTCCTGGAAGTAATAAAAACTTGAATTATTA
Source organism: Petrolisthes manimaculis (assembly GCA_034508575.1). Lineage (NCBI taxonomy): Eukaryota > Metazoa > Arthropoda > Malacostraca > Decapoda > Porcellanidae > Petrolisthes > Petrolisthes manimaculis. The sequence continues at coordinate 284,685 of JAWZYT010002151.1, read as the reverse complement.
AAAATCAATAAATATCATATGTGGTTCCAGGTCACTGTACTGTAAGTAATGCATAAACTGCAGCATTTCATTCTTATTTTTTTAGTTGATGGTAAATTTCCACATCTGACACTGCAAAAACTGGCTGTGATTGCCTGAAGTTTCCATTCATGAGGAAGTGGTCACACACTGGCTAATCAAATACAATATATTGTACTGTTATCAACAGTACTACAGATACATAGAGATATACAGATACAGATATACTACAGATACATAGAGTGACAATAAACATGCAAACTAAACACAACCTGATAAGGAACCATGACTGATAATATACATATTTTGTTATTACTTTTGAAAACTATAACAACAAAGACAAATCAAATGATCCTTTGCAAATAGTGTAAATTTTCCATTGTCAGTAAATATTATTGTTTATGTTGCTAGCTCAGCACAATATGGGCCAGCATCCAAAGAACTACCTGTAAATTTGATATAAAAGACATTTTAAAAGGAGGCAAATATTATCATTTTTCTCTCTTGGGCAAAATCTTATCCTTTTCATCTTCATCGTTAATACCCCCATTTCCCTTTTTTCAATAGGTGGAGAGGCTCTAACACCAGTACAGGACTATGCAAGGGGTCCAGTTCTGAGGCTATATGAGCCTTTGGCAGGTCACTGTGAGAGAGCAGGGTCCCTAGCCCTCACTCCCCTCCACCTATGGATAACATAGGAAATATTAGGCTGACTGCACCATCACAAAAATGGTGGGTGATAGAGATACCATTTCCCTATGCCAGCTGTTTTTCACACTTGGCCAAAAAATTTTACATGATACATTTTCAACAGGCTAAGACAGTACAGATAAACTTGCAAAAAATACCAGTACAGTACAGTATTTATATGTTTCCGATCCCTTTCTCTATGACAGTGTATGGAACAATAGACAAAATTTTAATCACCATTTGTAATTACCAGTTGTGGTTCATTCATTTGCACACTCATCAGACATGGGTATAGAGGCTTTTATTTGCTAATGCAGCCATTCACTTACTTTCTGAAAGAGGCATCCGGGTGGAGGAAGTCCTTCTTGATGATATATCCAAGCAAGTGGAGTATGAAGGGGTTATCCATCCACTTAGTGAAGGGCTGGGCACTGGGATGGTGATGGAAGGACTTGAGGGCCTGCTCCACTATCCCACTTTCTAGGCATAGTGTCGGCAACCCAATCATGATCTGCATGGAGGCATAACTTTGTTAATTGGGATACACAATACAACACTTGCCCTCAACACTAATAATATTTTGCATTATTATACCACTACCATTTTCAACCAATATTATTTGTACAGTAGCTACCTGTTCACGTGTGAAACCAAAATCAAAGAGTAGGCTGAGCACTTTTTTTGCATTACCGATGCCATACGGCAAGTAGAAGCCATCACTCAACAGAGTTTTTGTCTGAAAGAAAAGAAAGCATACATGAGGAATCTATCTATCTATCTATCTATAGCTCTGACACCTCATTCCCTCCGGGAACTCCCTCCAAGGGGGTGGCCACGGCAGAAGTGTCTCCAGTTTTCCCTGTTCCAACACTCCCTCCTTACTTGTTCAAACCCTCCTCTGCCCCTTATGTTTCTCTCCTTTACATACTCTTCCACTCTGTTTTGCCATCTAACTGGTGGTCTGCCTCTCACACCACGTCGCACAATTTCACTTCCATACACCTTCTTTACAAACTCCTCACCTTGCATTCTCTCTACATGTCCAAACCATCTCAATGCATTACGCTTCACTCTCTCAACCACCCCACACTCAATACCAATTGCCTTCTCACTCATACCACATCTCTCGTACACACACTCATTACTTTCTCCATCCCACCTAGACACCCCACATGCTCCTCTCAAGTAGCTCATTTCCACAGCACCTATTCTAGACTGATGAGCCTTACTCCATGTCCATGTCTCTGATGCATATGTCAGTGTTGGCAGGATTATACTGTTCTTCAGTCCCCTCTTCACCTCCATACTCACACTTCTACCCTTCATAATCCTTCCCAATGATCCTATGACCTGTCTACCCTTCACAGCTCTCTCCCTAATTTCTCCTTCCATACTTCCATGTTTACATAGAACTGTGCCCAGGTACTTAAACTCCTTCACTTCCTCCATCCTCTCACCCCTCAGTTATCTCACACTTAGTCCCAGTTGGTACTTCTACTCTGTATGGTATAGCAAAGTCAATAACTTCAGTTCCTGCTCTCTCAATCACCATCACTTTACTTTTACCAACATTCACCTTCAGTTTCCTTCATTTACACACAGACTGAAATTCATCTACCACTCCCTGTAACTCCCTTTCACTCTCAGCCATCAACACAGTGTCATCCGCAAACAAACTTGCCACCAAGGACCAATTTGCTTCATTCAGCCTCAATTTCACCCCTAGACCATTCACTTTGGCTTTCATTTCTCTCATACAACCATCCATATATATAATGAACAACCACGGTGACATAACACATCCCTGTCTCAGCCCTCCCTTAATATTAAAACTCTCACTTAGATCACCCTTAACCCGCACACATGTTATTGCCTCTGCCGCCTGTAGGTCGCCCCCTCTGACACAGACCAAGAATTTCTCGCTGAGGGGGGAGTATTGTGGCGGCTAGAATCAGCTACCCACCACAAGCATCAGCCCTCTCGCCTGATGGGTTCTAATAGTGTAGCAGGCAGGAAACCTTATATTCATGTATTTCAGGTTCACTCTAAAACCTTATATACAATGTGCAACCTGAACCAATAAACATATTAAAACCCACAATCTCTTAGTCTCCTTTCAAACCTCACCAGGAGACTAATGTAGCAGCCCGCTACAGCCTCAATGCCTTCCAGCAGAGATCCCCCAACACCATATATTCTTAACACCTCTGACATAGCTCTCCTATCCACCCTATCGTATGCCTTCTCCAAGTCCATGAAGGCAGCATATAACTTCCTACCTTTCCCAATATATTTTTCCACTATTGATTTTAATGCAAATATTTGGTCCACACATCCTCTACCCTTTCTAAACCCTCCCTGCTCCTCACTAACTTTACTCTCTGTTACTTCCATCAGTCTCTCAGTTAGAACCTTCCCATACACCTTCCCCGGTACACTAAGAAGGCTTATTCCCCTATAGTTACCATACTCCTCCTTATTCCCCTTCCCCTTATACAAAGGTACAATTATAGCCCTCCTCCAATCCTCTGGCACCTCTCCCTGCCTCCAAGCCTATAACATAAAACATCTGGTTTATGTTTGCAACTTTACATCACTTCTGAGAAATTCAAATCTGACTAATTTTTCAAAGTATGACCTTGACCCCGACATTAAGGACTGATTCAAACTCTCACTCTGACCCTCCACTGTCTTTGAAGCAAACATTTACTCTGGCCACTGACCATGGACCCTAACCCTCACCTTGATCATAACCTTGTTCCTAACTGACTACGACCTTAACCTTGATCCTCCACCCTGACTCCGTGCTCTGGACACAAACTCACATCGCCAGTACTGATATCCAGTTCGTGGGAGAGATAAGTGATCAGCTCTGGGGAAGGCACCCAGTTCAACTTCCTCTTGATCACTTCATCACCTTGCTGCAAGAGGTAGCTTGGATGAATAATGCAACATGACAGAAAGAGCAAGAGCACAGTATTCAAGGACAAGGCCTTTGCCAAACTTCTACAAAGGCTTCATCTCAAATGGTTTGCTCTTGCTCAGATTATTAATGTTATTTCTCCCATAATAAAGAGTTGAATGAGTAGCACTCCAAGGTGTTGCATATCACCACCATTTTCTCACCATTAATCATTACAGTACATTAAACAAACATTAGTGTTGTGGTTTGCAGTATGTACAAGAATTTATTTAATTCTCTGGCTGGTGAACAGGATTTAAATATTACTAATCAGTCTTTAACTTCCTTTTCATCATAAGTAAGTCTTCCAATTTCTCACTATCCACCAGCATATCAGATAATTAGTAGAATGATATCTAATATATAGTAGTAGAGAGAGAGATAGACAGAAAGAGAGAGAAGGATCATGACAAGAGTGGTACTGTTGAGACCCAACATACCTTCATAACAGTGGCCAGTTTGTAGATAACCTGGCCAGACTGAGAGATAGCCAGCAGTCTCTTAATACTGTCCTTATGAACCAGTAAGGGAAAGAGCATCTGTGACATCTTGATCACCTGCAGAAAGCAATGTACAATTACCAATCCATCAGCCATAGCTGGAGCTTAAGTAGTCTTCCAAACAATGCAGCAAAAGAGATCTTCTATTAGGATACTCATGTAGCCTGCTTTTTGGCATACTGTACTGTAGCTCTCTAATTTGATCAAAAGATACTACTCTCTAAATGGATGATGGAAGTTTTCAATGTGATTCTGTAAATCGTCTGGGGTAGTCCATGCATATCATCTATGGCAGAAACAGTCCTTCACAGCTTAAATGAAATACATTATTACATCAGAAAATCAGTAGTGCTTCCCTCTAACATTCAATATGAGTGATTTTAATGTGGAATTACACGGTTGGATTAGTAGGAGCATTGTAAATGCTAATATAAGAAGCAGGTAAGTGAAAAAATACATTTTATGTTTGAAAATTATATATTTCTGGCAACTGGATTTAAGGTAAGTAAATACACATCACATGCAATGCAGTTTTGGCACTCACCTCCCACTCTGGCAGATGAGACAGAGACCTCAGTCTTATCTCAAGTCTGCTCAATTTTCTACTAGAGAACATCAACAGTGTGTGCTTGGTGAAAGTGAAGTCTGTAACTGTTCGCAAAAGAAAAATATTAAGAAATATGACCAAAATATTTTACATGGTACGTATACAGTATCATAGTCAAATAGGCTGAACAAAAGATGAATCTTAACCTTTCAATAATGGCTTATAAAACAGGTATATTTCTAAGAATGTATGAGGTAATTTTTTAATAATTAAACTGGCATAAACATATGAGAACTGAAGGAAGTGTGATTCTTATATATGGTAGGCATGAACAAGATGACCAACAAAGCACCACAATTAAATCACACTGACTATTGCCAGGTGCTTAGGTATCTATAGTGTCACCCCTGTGGTAAACAATCTAAAAGCCAAGTAAATAAGTAGAAAAAACACACACACAAATGCTGCAGGCAAACCTTGGTATCCCTCAAGAAGATCTATCCTTGCCAACACATCTGGGTATGGGATGAAGAGGAGTTTTGGGAAGCATCTTATTATATCTACGATGGGTGATCCTCCTATACTGGGACATCTCTCCAACATCCTCTCTGCATTCTCCGCATCTATGACGAGCAGGGATTGCCTCTCTCTAACCTAAACATACAAGGACCTTTAGGCCAATACCCATAAATTTTAATACTCTATATGCAAATGGTAGACTAGTAAGCTGCATTACTGTATGGTGTTTTTTTTTATGCTGATACACACTCATTATGAAAATAATATACTGTAATGAAACATTCAAACCTTCAACGAATAATGCAGAAATGTACCTACATGTGTGCATGCATCTTCTAAGAATGTCTCAGGAAGTAATCAGCACAGAAATGTTGTAGGAATCAGGCAAGTTAAATCAGCGATTAGCTTTCTTTGTACAGTACAAAAAAAAAATTGTATGATATACTAGTACAGTAGGCTACATTACTGTGTACTGGTACTTAAAAAACAAGTGAAGCAAAGTTTATATGCACAAGTATGTGTAATGTAAGAAAAGCAAAAAGGCAAAGATACTACTGCCTAAAGATTCTGGGGAAAAAGGATTGATTGACGGATGTTAGGCGCCACAACATCGAGGTCCTATAGCACCAGAAAAAAGGTGATAGAGAGGTATGACAGCAAGCAGGAAGGAAATGAAAAGAAAAGAGAGACAATTGAAGAACTTAAAGATGAGAACTATTTAGTCTGGTCTCTCACTAGCGACCTTCCTAGCATGGGAATCCCTCTCTCCCTGAAATCGGGGCAGAGCAGGGGCCGGAGCCCCCTCTAGTATAGCTTGCCAGGTCCCAGAGACACACAAGCCCCCCACCACGATAAGGCGGTTCCCGTTGGGGGGGGGGGAAGGAGAGAAGCTACAACTACTACCTTGTTTATATTTTTGCAAATCTTATGGTGACATCTGCATGTACAGTATATTAATAATAATTCGCAAAAAGCAGGAATTTCAGCTTTTAGTACTCATCTTCCTCAATATAGAAAACAACTCCCTTCATAATACTATCAGAAGTTATATTGTGTGCAATACATTAAAAAGGGAGATATGATTGGTGTCTATCTTCAAAGGGTTTATAGATAGAGTAATGTTGCCCACTCTCTGCTCACCTCTGAAAAATCCAGTCCCATGGAATCAATGAGCAGGTTGCATATTTTGACATACTCTCTCAGGGACCAACACGGGTAGAAGTATGGTGTCAGACACTCCTCTATTTCTGATATGCCTCTGTTAAATCTAAAACCAAATCATTTACATTATACACTGATGCCTATTTCATCTTTAGAATCTTCTATATCATTCCTTTCCTAAATCTACCTTCATAATAGCTTCCTTTCTCATTAATTCTGTTTGGTAGTACATGACCCATTTTGTAGTGCTGACCTTTAGTTTAATCTTTCTTCCATACAACCATGTTTTACCAGAACATACCTTATGGCTAAATACTGCTTCAGGAGATACATGTACAGCTCTTTTGGGGTGGCAGTGTCACGACCCTGGTAGACACGACAGAAATCCTCAACCACATCCTGGGGTAACTGGAGATCCTTCATCGCCTGGGTCAGAAGGGACCCAAAGACCTCTGTATCAGTGGTGTAAATGCATAGCTCTCTAAGCTTAGTGATGGGGAACTCCAAGTACCTATTGATTCTGTTGACAGAAAATAAACAAATACAATACAGTATAAAATAGACCCCAGGCTGCACAACTCATGGCTGAAAAAAGTTCATGCTGGGAGGTACTGAGGTTGGGAAGGGTGTTGTCTGCTTGGAGATTTGCTGGTAGGAATCCCAAGAGATGTACCAAAGGCTGGGAGAGGCAAAGCACTGTCAGGTTTATGTCCCTCAATGATGATAATGATAATGTATTATATTGAGAAGAGGGCATCATCATATCATATATTACATATGGAATGGTAATGACTTATAAAAGCCTGGGAAAACATCTAGGGGAATGGGTATAGAACAAAGACGTGAAATAATGTACACATGTACGTACTGTAGTATGAAAAGGTACCGTACCATACAGTAAGTATGGCATTAGTTTACTGATCCACACACATAAACGCATTGAGCAATTTAACTAAATCTGTAACACATATACAAAAGGGGTCCGGTAACTTTTACAAAAGTCTATAAGATATACTCACAGCAGAACATGATGCAACAGAGGGTGGGGTATGCAGAGATCTTTGAGCAGTGTGATGCGACCTTGAAGCTGACTCGGTGTAAGAAGCAGCACCTCCCTGTAATCTCGCACCTCTGGCCATGTGTATCCATGCCACTGTTTTGAGAACAATGCAGGAATGACCATGAAGCTTTTGTAGGATGAAGTTTTTCTTTTGTTATGATGAATAGATATTATAAGTTGTACATATGAAGTAGTTCTACACATATATTAGTCTTATTGTTTAATGTACAATATAACCAGGAAATGTTGAGGCACTTACCCGGAGAGCAGCAAGGCGTTTGTTAAGGTCACTTTTCTCAACATTTTTAATCTTTGGAAACTCCTGGATGAAATTTTGGGCTATCCTCTTGCTGCCCAAATCATCTATGAAAAAAAAAAAAAAAAACTCTACATAATACAGAACTGTACAGTGAGCAAAAAATGTTTTGTTACCACCCCTACATTAATTTTAACATGGTTAAGTGCAGTAAGATTGGTACTACACCTACTGGGCAGGTGTGCCTCATCATCTGAGACTGGTATTGTCTTCACCCCTGCCTATAATACTGTGTCATCTGAGACGGGAATTGTCTTCGCCCCTGCCTATAATACCCTGTGTCATCTGAGTCTGGTATTGTCTTCACCCCTGCCTATAATACTCTGTGCCATCTGAGACGGGTATTGTCTTCGCCCCTGCCTATAATACTGGGGCCGAGTCAGTGACAACTTTTTTATATCAAAAGTTTAGCTGATTTTAAATTAAATTTTGTGTTTAAGAACTCTTGCTATTTAACTATTCATTATGAAACATAAAGAAATGCATTTGAGTATTTTAGAACAAGAATAACCATGAAATACCCAGAAAAAGTAGCACTGGGTAAAGGATGGTAACAAAACTTTTTTTGCCGACTGTACATATCACAGTGTATTATTATTATTGTAATGTAAATAAAATATAAGAATTGTTGACTTTCTTTTGTAACCAACAAATTCTATCAGGTTGTAGTGTACTGTAGTCTAATACTGTGTTAATTTTCTATTTAAATCATGTCTATATTACATGTATACTGGTATGATGTGGGGTAGAATATAAGAAAGGGGAGGGGGGTTGAAAAAAAAATGCCCAACACCACAGCCAAGATTCCCGACATACAGCCACCTCAGACCACTGCTTGTCACTTCAGCTTTCCTGTTCTACCCAGGTGATGACACAGAGTGTAGGGAGAGGAGGAGCCTATCTCGTGTGGGCTGGGAAAGTGCACGTGAAATCACTGTATGAGTATATACACTGTGGTACATACTACCATCCATCTACTCTTGGCCTCATTCCTTAAAAAGGTGATAATGAACAACATCCTCTACAGCAAGCTGTTCTTTTTTAACATGTATCCATCCATTCACCTCACCCCACACCACTCACTCAAGTAACCTTAACATTATCATCATCACCAATACTTTAAATTCCTGTTTTCAAGGGATGGGGACCTGCTCAAATATAACACCTTCTTTCACATTCCATTCATGGTCTATCTCTTTATAAAATGTACAGTATGGTACATCCCTACAATGAGTTATATATCAAACATTGTGTACAGTACTGTACTACAATTCAGCCAGTCAATTAAAACTAATTAATACTGTAGTGATTTAATTAACATCATCCTTACCCTTTCATTCAACAAGAAAATTATGGTTTGATGTCGGTACAAAACATAAATGAGCAAAGGTCAGCACACGTTATCTATAGTATAAATTAAGACTATTGAGATGTTGGAAAATTGGAGGGCTGCTGATTCCTCCAACCCTGACTGGAAAGAGACTACCAGTATAAAAGTAAGCAATCTCTGCTCTGTGACATGGTATGAAAGAATTAGTAGCTCTCCAATTTTGCCCACACCATACTACTCCCTTAACAAACAACTACCACTACCAGACCACACACTTACTGTAATGGTGACACAGCACAGAAGCTGTAGTAGATCTGGAACCATGTGTCACTCTAGCTATCCTCTCAGTCTCAACACCAGTAGAATTAAAGTATTTGGCTTGCCTAACGCTCATCTTGTTTGTTGTGCTTGTTCTCTTATACGGCTGAAAAAGATATATTTATTACAAAAGGCAAATTTCTCATATATTAAGTAGAGACACCAGTGCTATTATTGCCTACTACATCAACAAATTATATGAAATATTAAGCATTTATGAAATGCAGTTAGTTACTGTACCGTACCTACCTTCCTATTGTATAGCAGAGAACATCTCAATGCAATTATTTGAATGATAAGTTGCTTTTGGAAACTCTCTCAATAGTAGCCTAAAATTGGTACCGGTATGAGATACGGTACTGCAATACAGTGACCATCACAAATTTCAAACTACTGCCATCAGTCTAACAACTTAAAACAAAGTACAGGTTACCATCAAAACAATTTACTCACACTTAAGCATATCTGTAATATGGGCCTCATAATGTTCATCATCTTGACATCTGTGACTTTCTGCAAAATAAACATACAGCATCAATTAATACATGAGCTACAATATGATATTGATATTTGGGTAAATATTTACTATTGTACCAGTACAGTAGTTACAAAAACTGTATACAGTACCCCAATGTTATGCAATGTTTGTGTCTGATATACAGTACCGGTACTTAATTCATTTACATTGGAAATTATTCATATTTGCCCTCTCCCCATTAATACAGTGTAAAGTGGCCTGTGGGAATGAACAGCTTTGGGGTGTAGGGTGAATAGCAAACCAAGTATTGTACTGTACTGTACCAGAGTATTATTTCCATTCATGACTGTTATGAAGTAGTTTGTCTTAGGTTAGATCCTAGTAGTTTGCCTTGGGTTAGGTCATGGTAGTCATGCTACAGGTCTTGATTAGATTAGGTTAGGTCAGGTACAGTCAGGCTAAATTCTAGAACATATAAATATCAATTAATCAATGCATTTATTAACTTTACTTGTTACACCCTACAAACCAGCCTCTTGAAAGGGTGGGGGGGTTAAACATGGTAAAAATACATCGTCGACCTTTTATTTCAACATAAAAAAAAATAAGAGGGAAAAACAGACTGTCCAAAAAAGTTGTGAAAATTCATTTCTAATTCTGTGGCTCAACTTTAAACTATACCGTACAACAAAAAAATAAGGTGGTAAAAATTGTGTTATCTCTATCTGTGACTTAATTAACTTAACTATTACCACTAAAAGTCCAAATAAAAACAAAAAAGATACCAGTATAACAACAGGATTTCACTGAAAAAAAAAATATTTCCTAGAAGGATTTAGTGTGACTACCGGGACCTAACTGGGGCAGACTACCGGGACCTAACCTGGGCAGACTACCAGGACCTAACCTGGGCAGACTACCGGGACCTAACCAGGGCAGACTACCGGGACCTAACCTGGGCAGACTACCCGGACCTAACCTGGGCAGACTACCGGGACCTAACCTGGGCAGACTACCGGGACCTAACCTGGGCAGACTACCGGGACCTAAGCAGGAAAAAATATACAGTAGAAATTAGTCAGACCTCACCTGACCTGACCAAACCTAATCTGGACTGGGACACACTACCGGGACCTAACCTAACCTAATCTGGACTGGGACACACTACCGGGACCTAACTTGGGCACACTACCAGGACCTAACTATAAGAGGTAACTACTGTTATGCAGCATTTGCAGAAGAAATAGTATATAGAAAAGTTGTTTGTAATAGTGAAATATAAACACTGGTAATAGTAAATTTTTTGAAATAGAGTTGTGGCAACTTGTAAAAATATTCCAAAAAAACATGTACCAGTATAATTTCAATAATCATAATAGCCTATATAGTTCAAAATGTAAAGTGTCATAAACGAAAAAAATAAAGTACCGGTACGTATAATTTTAATGTTTTGTACACATACCCAAAAATGAATTAATGTAGTGTTATGACAAGTTATTATGGTTGTTAATGCTCTCTCCGCTGGAAACAAATTAGGGTAAATATTGAAATAATTACCATTATTCAGTACGGTTTTCTACCTTCATTACCCACTTATTCAGACTATTCTGCGACTATTTTATTTGGTTTGAGTATACTGTATATATAATTAACTAACATGTTTGCATATTCACATTAAAATAAATTAGAAGGATTGCTTATAAACTTATACCTTACTTCAGAATAACCCAGCTGGTTTTCTGTAATCAAATTTACCGATCTTGATCTTATAATAGTCACCATCATCATCATCATGTCACCACCAGCCATACACACACACAGACAGTCACACACACATTCAGTCACACACGCAGTCAGTCTACAACTCACGTAACGTAACCACATTTCAGCCCTGGCAGGTAATAAGGACGACTCATGTCACCCAGCCCATCATAATGTCATGTGGTTCTCTTCTGTATCTGTCACCGACTCACCGTTCTCATGAAATATTTGTGGACTATTTACCTTAAAAAATGGGTACTTGAAACTTGAAAATACTGTACCTTAGATGGAGCCAAATTTCCTTAGATCCTGAAGTAGTAGGTGACCATCATCATTTTTTTATCGACATAAACTGAACCATTGACACACGATATTTTTATGATATGATAATAATAGACAGCAATGCATTTTTCTCTTACGAAGACCCATGAAATAACGGAAGAATATATAAATATTACCTTAGATAGTCAAAAACTTTACTTTAAATAGCCCCAAATTACGCTAATCTAGGGTAATTTACCTTACAAATGAGAGCATTGATAAAATACGTCATCTGGTCGTCCAAGCGGAGGATTAAGGTACCAAGTCCGTCTTGGGAGCGCTTGGTTTCAGTGACGAGAACTGACCAAATACATAGTAGAATCTGTGTTGTCGTCGTCCCGATACGTATTAGGCAGAAACAACGGTAAAAAGAAAGTTTGTAAACAAAGTCGTAAGAAAATACTACAAATTGGTCTACTTTTCCTTCACTTTTCTCATATTATGAAGCAAATTTGTGTCCTAAGTTACATGTATTATACACCAAAAGATGCAGAATTAAGAAACGAATAAGATGAGACCAACTAGAAGTCTCTTAATATGATCTTTAGTTGAACACTTGCCATTTTTATTACTTTATTCTCGATTTTCGGTGAACATTTTACGATACATCATGAATACAAATTTCGTAACTCTTCAGATATCCAAGGTTTAAAGAATACATTTTTTAAACCTTGCAATACTGTAGACATCCACCTTGCAGACATCCACCTTGCTGAAAGTGCGGCGGCGGGGCGGCGGCAGCACGACGACGAAAAAAAAAAAAAAAATAATAATAATAATAATAATAATAATAATAAATTAAAAAAATATATATATATATATATATATATATATATATATATATATATATATAAAGTTAATTATTACAAAAAAAATAATTAATAAAAAAAAATATTAAAATATATATATATATTATTAAAAAAAAACAATTATTAAAAAACGACGGTGGCGGCGGCGGCCGCGGGGCGACGGCGGCGGGGGGGCGGCGGCGGCGGTGGGGTGGCGACGGCGGCGACGACGAAAAAAACCCATCATAATAATAATAATAATAATAATAAAAATAATAATAATAATTATTATTAAAAAACGACGGTGGCGGCGGCAGCGGCCGAGGCAATGTTTAGAGTTTATTAGAGTAGGGTAATAAGCTCCACCCCTGGCTGGCTGCCGAGTGCCGGGTGGCTGGCTTCAGGCCTTCAGCAGCTTCACTTCGTGTGTACAGGATGAGCGGCTCGTGCTGCCTCCTCCATGTCCTTGCGTGGCCTCTCTGCCAAAGCTTTATAACACCCAAGGGCCAAGATCTTGATAACACTCAAAGTCTAAATGATAACACATACATTTATTTGCTTCTAGCACAATTCAGTGTGTTTTATATTATAAATCAGTCTGCTGGTTTCTCTGGATCTTTTTAATTAAAATCGCCGAGGGTAATATTTGAGCAGAGCAACACAATAATCTGTAGTTGCACATGGGAAACTTTTGTTTAATTTTGCTTCAGTAATTTGCATAGCTGCTCTTTTTCGTAATTTCATTGTATTATGAATGGTTTATATGAAAACGTACAGTATACGCAGCAAAATTAATAGCCAGTAAAAGCCTGAGAATCTAGCCACTTTTCTAGAGCTACGGATGCGAATCTAAATCTAGTGCAACAGATTTCTCCAAACTATCCCAAGCAACAAGACACCATTATGTTTGTCCATCTGGTCCTGTTTCCTGACATACTTTAGAGGAATACAGGCACTCCAATACACCAAAAGGATATTACCCCTTAATTTATCCTTCATTTCTTAACCAGAGACCAATATTTATATATATGAAAGTGCCCTGAGATTCATCTTGCAGTAAATATTAATTATGTCATTTCAACTCATAATGAATGAATGGAAATAATTATGTATACCATAAATAACATTTTATTGTGTTATACATCACATACTATGTCACAACACTCTACACTTTCCATCTAAAGTGACTGTGGGCAGCGAACAATGCTACTACATACATATCACTAATGTTATTAACAAACATTTATAGTCCATCTTCCCCAGATTAGATTCACCTTTGAGAAACCATATCCATCACATGTTGATCACATACGGTACATCAACTGTATGGGATTTTCATTCTCAAGAAACCAGGCTCAATTTCTGACAAGCTAGGATATCCTAGTACAGTTCCTTGAAGGAAGATATGAAGTACTGTAAATAAATGAGGTACAGTACAGTATGAATAAATAAATATTCAAAATTAATTTTCCATGATAAATTGTTCTCATTACTAAGAGTTTGTCCCTATAACAAATCTCTACCAGTGATGACTAAAGAAAGAGGAGGTTGTGGAGACAGACTGGTGACAAAGAATTTTTTAAATGACATTAAGTATAATAAAGGTAAAAAGTACAGTACTGGTGGACCTTATAGATGACTTAACATATAACTGTCCTTTGAGAATTAAAGTACAGTAGTATGAGCTGATTAGCTTCCAAGTCCAGTCATATATAACTTCCCTGTGCTTAAATGTGCACATTATTGTACTTTTTGACAACTGTTCTATTTTTATTTATAATTAATACATGTACCATGAGTTATGTTGCCATATGAATGAGAGGAGATACCAGGGTGGTCAAGAATACCTTAATGTATACTGGACAGTAAAATTCAGTCACTGATATGCATTGTTCTTCTGTAGCTTCTGTTAAAATATCTACAGCCAATAATGTATATAAATACTTGCAATGACTGACAGATGATCACCACCTAGGAGCACAAAGAGAGACATCTGAGCTACATATAGCAAGATAAATCACCTTGAATTCATGAAGACCAGGAGAATCCATGCAGGAATAATGTCAAAAAGTACCCTTGGAAAACACTTATCATAGCTACTGTAATTCCTTCAATAATTTTCCAATACCATTGGCAATGGTAATACAACAAACACAAAAGAAATAATAAAAAAATTCCAAGAATTAATTATTGTAACTTACTGTGGATCATTTCCCTAGTCAAGTCCAGTGGGGTGATGATCAGTCCCTTTCTTTCATATCAGTAACATACAGTGTTGTAGTACATTACTGCAAATACAACATGAGTACAGTACAAGTGGTTGCTGCCTGAATTAATATGAAAAAAATACTGCACTGTGTTATTCACTATACATGATTAAAGTAAAACATTATCATCAGGTTGAGTCAGCAGAAATATTTGTATCTGATAATTCTGTCTGTCTGCAGCTGCTCTGTAGAAAATAAAATAATCCAGAGGTATAGTAGTGTGCAGAAAATTACAAAAGACAACACTAACACTCATTAATTAAAATTCTTCTTCTTTATATTACTCTGATCTTCCTTCTATATGAATCACTATCAGATCAACCATCAGAGCTCACCATACTCACTCCACTGAGTGCAATACAAACAATAGCTTAATGTGACATGAACATGCTTTAAATGTATCAAGATTATGCTTGCTAATTCTTCACGGGGGTATCTTTCACTCCTTAATATTAGATGGAAACTTGTTTTGTGCTATCCTAGTTAAGGCATTGTTATGGAAGAACAGGGAATGGTTTTCTTTTAATGTACAGTTGCAGACAAGAGTTTTTAAACACTACTGTACTGAGATTTCAAAGCAGTGGGATGCATATGAGAACAACTCCTTGTAACTCTTAGTTTACCTTTGTTACCTCATTTGACTCTGGTAGTTTCAACAGTCTGATAACAGACTGTATCAGCAAGGTTACAAATTAGTGTATCACTCCAACAATATGTTGCAAGAAAAAACACCAACAGCAAAATTGAGACTCAAACTAACACCAGACTCAGAATTATATACTGTAAAACAATTTCAATCTGGAATGGGTTAGCATTTCCTTTATCTATGTATGACATCTTACACATACTGCTGATAGTTTTTACACAACTGAACATGTTGGAGTCATTTCTTATAGCATACTCAGGTACTGTACTGTACAACAATAGGCATTATGAGAGCATTTAATCCATTGTCATCATTGAAGTTGTCATTGCCATAAAGTGGATATTCTCTTGTGGTCAAATCAAAAGAGTTACTGGTTCCTCCATATCACCCAAAACACAGATCCCCTGCTTATACAGTATACCATAGTAGTCTGCTTTTTAGCACAGTATGGAGAAATCAGTAACCTTCAGGAAATTATCCCATTTTGCTACTGCTATTTTGGCCTCTGACTTGACTAAGTACCATTGAAATGTTCCATATTATTTCCTTGCTAAATGGTTTTTACCAATTACTGTACATAAATATACAGTACAGTATACTGTCTATACATAGTAAATAGTTCTACATGATAATCCTTATACTAGTGACTGGCAGCCAGACTACCATACTCTTTTATGATACATACATGTATATAACAACACCTGCAATTACCAGTAGTTTGGGTTTTTTCATACTCTAGATAATTTTCAAGCTTATGTCTTTTTAACATTATTGTACACTTACAACATGAAGTATGTCAATATACAGTATGTTATACATCATCATGAAACCACAAGATACAATTTGTAAATTTGCTATGTAATCTTTACTTTATCTATAAACTCTAATACAGTCAACTGTTGTGTGTTTGCTGTTGGTATAGTTTTTCTTTAATAATTTCTTATGAGGAGTTGCTGTTTCCTCACTCATGGCATCATACTCACATTCACTGACTTCAAATTACAATACCTGCAAATTAGGTAGACTTCCATCAGTACTGCCAGGGCAGTGTCAAAGTGATACAATTCTATCAAAAACTGAATCTTTTCCATTACTATATTGGCCTACACTGTCCAATATAATTAATGAAGACTTCAATAAGCTAGATGACAGAGATCATACAATCCTACAAGTTACAGGATAGTACTCAAGTATCTCATACCACAAGGATAGTACAGAGTAGCTTTCATCTTAGTTAGAACCAGAGATGAGAGCATTACCACTGTACTAACATGTACCCTTGCTATTCATTATGACAACATGTACAGTTGCCCAAAAAGGTATTGCGACAAATCTTGATGGAACTTTAACCATAGTAATATCCACAACTATTTGTATATGGACTATAAGCATGTATAACAGAAGGAAATATACATATCCTTCTGTAATACATACTTATAATCCCTACAAACAACTATGGACATTAATATACAGGTATTTAATGTTGTATCAATAGTTGTCGCAATACTTTTTTTGGCAACTGTACATACACAGTACATATATCAGACTACAGTACCATGTTCACTTCATTACGTGATTATACTCATGTTACCCTCTCCTTACAATGCATGCATCTCCATTTAAATATATTACAATGAAATACTCTAAAACTGGTTATCTACAAAGTACTCCCATGGTCTACCATGTATCATCTAAACAACTGATGCCTTTGTCATTATTATTATACTCTGGCTAAAGACTGACTATTTTGAGTCACTAGGAAACCCACTACTGCATTGTTCAGGGGTTAACTAAAGAGCAGTTCTGAAGAACATTTAATATGAAGCCTATTAAATATAACTTGTTCAAGTAGTTTTTACACCATTTAAATTATCTACTGTAAATGAGATACATCCTGGTAGTTATTATTTGAAAAAACATGCAACACAACAAAGTTCAGGCTACATGCATCAAATACAAGGCACTGAAAATAAAGTAAACAGCAATGTAATGTTTTCCATGAACTCACTCCATCACAGTACCATATACTGCTGCCTAGAATATAAATCTGTTAAATCAAAAATTCATAAAAAATATCTGAAAAGGAGGCAAAGGTCTCAGATAAGAAGGAAAATTGGATTATCATTCATAATTTCTTCTTAAACGATGGCAAAAGTGTGGAAGCCAGAAAAGAGTAGCCAGTAAGAAGTAAATTCAGAAGCTGAAAAATAGCCCACTGTAAGAAAATCTGGAAGGTTGGAAAAATCATACCAGAAGCATCAATTAATAATTTAACAAACACTTTACTCACTATGTCCCCTGATACATACTGTACAAGTACACAAACAAATACCTGTATTATTCATCTTTAAAGTGAGGATAGTTTTTCCTGACTATATAACATCAACTGACAACTGATATTAGACTTTACTACAAAGAGTTGGTACAGACATTCCCCTTGTGTTAATACTATTGTGTCAGTGGGAAAATATAGTACTGTATGTGCAAAAACTCTCTACCATATCCTCAGAATAGTTTCTTAGTCATATCCAAGAAACAGTAAGGACTGGACAGCAAAGATGACTTGTATAACGGCTCCAGAAACATTACATGGATGCCATGTGTACCAGTCATTGTTTAGACTACAGTATATCTTTCCTTGGATGCATCTCTTAGATAACCCTCCAAGCATTTTCATCTAGTATATCTAAATTTCTGGTGGATGAAAGCCACTGCTTTTTCAGTCAGTACCACAGTATTTTCGGTGGAAAATGACAGATTATTCATAGTACAGTACAGTACTATACTTTATAACCATTCTTCTATCTCTATACACTTTTTCCCACTTCAATGTATGGTCAATATTTCTGACAGCTTTCCTCCACCTTGCCCAATCATTATATACAGTCCTCTGCTAGCTGTTATTATTTCATATTCTCCAAGATCCATAGACAGCCTGTGATAATGATGGCTTGGAAACAACAAATTCCTCGAAAGTGACAAAACAATTTTTTTTATACAGTAGGCCTAATCTTCTTGTAGGACAGGCTGGACAGCATCATTAAAAGCAGTGTGAACATTGCCAAGGATAAAAATAAAAGATTCCTTAGCAGGCAGAATAACAGTTTATCTTCATCAGTAACTGATATCATATTTAGCAACAATTAGACTACCTATCACATCCTGTGCTAACTTCATCAACTATGAGGACGAATACATAATTTGATGAGAAGCCAAAATTACTGCCATTTAACTACAGTACAGTACTGCTTCTTCAGTTCACATCTTTTTGACTCATATCCATGTGGGTGTGTGGTTTACCCTGAGAAAGCAAATAATGGTGCATCATATATTTTAATTTCTGTATGTTCACTATACCATCAAAATGCTTTAATTTGAAGGAAAAATATGCAAATTCCAGTTATGGCTCGATTTTTGCTTGAGCACACCATAAACCATCTGTGATCAGTAACACTGTTTGCTAAAGACAGTAGTGTCTTTCCCTGGCTATTCACAACCTACAGGTTCATATGATGGTAATGCTGTAAAAAGTCTTATATTGTACTGTACTCCAGAACCACAATTAGTGTATGCAATATACACAAATTACCATCAACAAAGCAATTCAGCTTATCAATAAAGGCAGATAATACAATAATTTTACCATAAACATAAGCACAGATGTGCAAAACAGCACAGTGAGTTGTATTGAAGAGATGAATGACTACTATTTAATTTTCAGGGAATATATTCAGTATGAACCTACTTTCAAAACACTGATGGATGTATCGGAACAAGTCCTACAAGTTGATGAAAATACGACTGCAAAGGACTACTATACTAATCTCTTGGATTCTTTATGTCATAGTTGCCAATAATTCTAGACAGATAGTTGTGGTAATTACCTTTTGCAATTCCATCTATATTCTACAAAACTGACACAGTTTTTTAAATATAAATGTTATACCTTCCCTGATTACCTAGTTGAGACAAAATTGGAAGGCAGGTCAAGTGTCAACTGTTCCAAATTCAATGTAAGTTTGGGACAGGTTCAGGTGATGCAAAATGAGCAAGCCAAAAGAGGAGTGTGTTGATCAAGTTGCAAAACAATATAAAATATATTCATAAAACTTTCCTGCTTCCTAACAAGAGATCCCAGCTAAAGATATTCTACAACAAACATCTCGCTTACTTATACTGGGAACTGCTTGTACACTATAGCTAAGTTATCCTTCTACACTTTAAATACAGTACAGTACTGTACTGTATTTGTAACAACCCACAGGAAGAGTGTCACACACAGAGTTCCATCATAATTCAATTACATTACAGAGTATTCAAAACAGATTTTGTGAAAATGTGGAGGCTGATGATGTATACTTTTCTTGTGGGTTACACAAGATTTGTCAGTATGTGTGTGATATATAAACTATTAACAGTAACCACTATTATCATATATGCTGTATATTCCTATAGTAATATATCTTCTATGTATCATGCAGTAACTGGTGTTGGATCAGTGTAGCACCAAACAAACATATTGATGATTTTTTGTAAAGCCAAGTAACATAAGCAGAAACTAATAAAATGCAATCAAAAGTAGCTTAAAATATTAGCCGATACACAGCACTCAAGTTTGAGAAGCTAAATATCATCACTTACTGTACATGAGCAAACCAATTAAGTACAGTATTGTGGAGTGACATTACCTAAATTCAAAAATACCATACCTGTCACGTTGTTGGACAAGAAACACCATCCAATGACCAGGGATATAAACTCACTCCTGGGTGAGTGTTATGAGGCCGTATGCAAGTAGCGTTTAGTTAGGTAACGAAATTACTTTTTGGTGTAGCTATCATGCCTGTCATCATTCCATAGCCACTGGCCTCTCTTCCATATAGTCCAGAATCCCAGCTCTTTGCATGGGGTCTCTTTTTTTTTTTCACTACCTTGCTTATCTACACCATGCAAGTAAAAGAGGTATAATCCTTGTTGAGGCTGTACACAAGATGAGTAATGGACTGGGCAGTGAAATTGACAATTATGCTGGCAACAAAGACACAATATGGAACCACAACTGATACAGTCAATCCTAAGACACTGCATCAAGCCGTCATACCAACTTTCATCATCACCAAGTCTATTATTAATCTTGCAAACAACTCTTTTGACCATCACCACAAACATCACAAGAACCAAAAAGGGAGGTAAAAAACTGAAATACCACCAGTAATGAGCCATTACTGGCTCAACCTTTAGCTAAAACAATAGATCTTAAATTGAATGGAAGCATAACAAATCAATGTCAAGCCAAAAATAATGCAAAAAGTCCCCAATCTAATCAATCACATTCCTAATACCATATTCCAATTCTAATAAGATACTTAAAGTATTTTGGTTTAATTAATAATCACCTATTCATAGCTGAATACATGAAAAATTCCTTTTATCTAATTATGTATACAGTAGTAAGTTAGCCAATGAGAATGTGTTCTGTTAGCCAGTAATGTATATTATAATTATTATTTATTACATTCCAACACGTGTTCCTGAATTCAGACATTATTTGAAAAATACTATATAGTACACAATTTATACTTGATCTTTCTCTTAAACTTTGATGACCCAATATACTAATATACTTCTTCAACAGTGATGCACAGCAGGGATTCTACTCATCACTTGATGAGACCTGTACCCACAGGATGAGGAGAAATGGCATAGTGACATATATACATATACCAGGCCTTCATCTCCACACTGGAAGTAGCCCCACACACCCTCCCAAAACACAAATGCCAGACAACGATAAATTTAACCAGTGTAAATTGTGTATTCAGTTGCAGTCTTTCACTAACAGGACACTTTCTATTTATGGCATCTCTACTTCTAGCAGCTGATAAGTTTTCCACACTGCTATCAAAACTCTAAAACCTTCAACTTGTGTGAAAGCACTACTGAACCCGGCCCATTCCAGCCTCTAGTAACTGAACCTTGTCTGATACACATGTACTCAGTCCTCTCTCCCATTACCAAACTTGAAGCCCATTGTAATTCCCTTGTGTTATAACTGGCCACAGCAACTTTAATAGTACTATCAAACTAAATTGAAGATCTTAAGAATATAAATATCTAGAGATTCATCTGTCTCTTACTTTGGTCAATGATCAGACACTTGGTATGACTACAAGGGTCACTACAGCTCTTCCCTTAGGCCACTTCTTATACATGTATCTCAAAACATATCTGTAAACTCTTTACTATACAAGTGCCTAGCCATATCTTTCTCTAATCATTGGTAATATAATTTACGTAACACATATAGTAGGCCTATAATTGCAAGTGTCGCATCAGTGCTTTTTAGGTCACTAGTATCCTCACTGCACATGGCAAGACTGTGAGTGTCAAGTGCATCGCCAGTCATGTGTCAAGAGGTAAGATGTGGGCTGCACGACCAACTCACTTTTGCATGTAAGGATATGTAACGTCAGTCAGTGGAACCATTGTCTGCTTAACAGCCTGAGGAGATGTCCACTTCAGGGCATACTGCAGTCCTCCAGCCTTGTCATTTGTACCTGCAAGTTGAGTGTCAAATCAGGTTAAAGTAGATATGAATGGACACACAGTTAATGTGGAACAGAATGCAGAGAGAGTTTGCATAAAATACATTGTAAAAAAGGAATCTTTAATGACAATTTTCTGGTGGGTTTTATACTTTCAGTTGTTTGAAAATCCTTCATGTTGTGACTAGGAATGTAGCTCACTGTCCTGGTCTTTATTCCTAGTGACTAACCTGACATGCGGGCTCCTCCAAAGGGCTGCTGAGCTACCACAGAGCCAGTGGACTTGTCATTGATGTAGAAATTACCAGCAGAGTCTTTCAGGGCCTCTGTTGCCTTGTGCAGCCACTCCCTGAAACATAATATCTAACATATAATATACTGCAGTAGAAAAGGAAGTTTGAATTGTGCCCACATTTCTTTATTCAGCCTTCATACAATACAAATACTCAAGGAAATAGCTACTGACTGGTCCTGTCCAAAGATGGCCCCAGTGAGGGCGTAGGGAGTGGAGTAGTTGGCCAAGGATATCATTTGGTCCACCTGGGAGTCTGGGTACACATAGATCGACAACACTGGGCCAAAGATCTCCTCAGTCATAATTCGGTCCTTGGGGTCCTTGGTCTCAACGATAGTGGGTTCTACGAAGTAACCAACACTGAAAAAGAAAAAAAAAGGATAGTTATATATATATAACACAGGGAAGGAGGAAGGATGGGGAAGATAAACTTTACTTGAATACTTGGCAACACTGGTGGAGGAAAGACTTCCAAGCTATATTAGATGAAGGTTGTGTTGCCATGAACTCAGTGGATTGTAAATATTAACTTTGAGCCGAGTTTGGTGGGGGACCATATGATAAGAGAATAGGAAAAGGTTGAGGATTATTCACATGTTTGTTTCTAGCACATCAGAGCAAATGAGTGATGATATCCCAAAAAGAAAGGGTCAAAAGCAACAGATAAAGAAATGCTTGGGAGAAAACAAAGGACTGTAAAAACAGCTGTGAATAACTAAATCAGTTACATAGGAACTAGATCATAAGCTGCAAATTTCTAACAAAATAGAGGACAATTATTGGGGGTTTGGCTTTCCACAAAAACTACACACACATCCTGACACTTCACCTTTCATCACACTTGCCCCCGGCCAAAATGGTCAGGTTCGGGGAAGACTTGGCATGGTTGACGTAGCTACTGATTCGGTCAAATGCCTTTTTGTCAATGACTGCACCCATGAAGGAGTCAAATTCACCGGGATCTCCAACCTTGAGTGTCTTCTGTATGGAGACAAGACCATCCTTCACCTAGGAGATAAAATGGTGGACAATATTAGTTATTAGCATATGGAAAAACTGAAGGAAGAATTGAGTTTTTAGCCAATGATTCATGGAAGACTGGAGTTATTTATGCAAAATATTAGTAACCTTCATTTATCATTTGCAACAAGAAACCTTTAACCATAGATTATACTTTTTATACTGAAGATGACTTTAGATTGTTGACAAAGGAATAGGATTTTGGGACAATGTTTTCTTTTTTCATGGATCTGTATTACTGTTTTCTTCTAAGAAACTGTTAGGTGAAACCTGGCAATAGGAAACTTCCATCTGTAGTTCATGACTTCTTTATATTGCCCCACAGCCTGATAGTAATATCAGAGTATTATTCTGCTGTTACTGAGATGCAATAAAATTTGTATTTAATTAGTCAGCCAGAAATCATTGATACATTAAGGCATTTTTATCTATTTGCATCATTATAAATTTCAAGGTTTAAGAAAGAGGTAACAAGAAATTTAAAACATGACTTTCTGTATATCAGAATGCCTCAGAGGTGATGATAACGATCATTGGAGAAGATGACTAACTTGTGGCCAAAGGGACTCAGGGATATAGGCACGAGAGCAGGCTGAACATTTCTGCCCACAATATTCGAAGGCGGAACGTAGGGTGCCATTGACGACGGAGGTGATGTCAGCAGTTGGATGCACCAGGTGATAGTTTTTGCCTCCGCACTCGCCCACCAGCCGGGGGAAACTGCGATACCCGTTAAGGTTTTGCCCCATCTGATTCCACAGTCGCTGGAATGTTCTGTTGTGAGGAAAGGTCACAGTCATGAGGTCACAATGGCAAAACTAAGCTAGTTACCTACTGCAAAATTTGAGGAGCCTCTGGTTTGTTCTGAATAAAGTACTTTGTTTGGGTTTGCATTATCAATATCATCATTATCATTAATACCGCAATTCCCCTTTTCCAAGGAGTGGGGAGGTTCTAGCACCCTTTTGAGCCTCTGGTAGGGTCATTGTTTGAGAGCGGGTTCTCCAACTCTCACTCCCCTGCCCAGGGGGGCTGACTTTATTCTCTGTGAATATTAGCCATCCCCCAAAGGGCTAGAATAAAGATTGTTGTAAGATCTGGTCACTTTCTAGTGGATTTGACGAGATCTGCCTACATGGATTAAAAATCCACGTGAGGTGTACTGTAACCGGAGGCTCTTTTTTTTTCCCCACTGTTGTGTGGACCGCCAGCACACGGGGGTGCATTATCCCTTTGCATGCAGCAGTGTAAACTCCCTCCCTCCTATGGTCCCTTCAGGGCTGGTCTCAGGGAAGGTGTGGCCCCACTTGTAGCTCTTGTGGTAACATGGACTTGGGCCTACAGTACTGGCTGTGGTATCAAAGCCTTTCCCCAATGAGACCCCCAGACTCCCTGGTACAGTAAGCTGTGGTCCCATTTCCCTGGGATGTGCTTCAGTAGCCTAGGCATATAGGGCCAGCCACTCCTTTATTTTAATTTGTTTTTTCACTGCGACCAGTGTACCGGGGTTTTTTGGAGCAGATCATTCTGACCAGGCAGAACATCAACAACAATAACTCTCACTCTCCTGGGTTTGCATTAAACTTATCAAAAATACACCAGTATATTTTCATCAGGTTAAAACTTTATAATGATAGGGGTCTGTTTTGCCTCTCCTTCTTCCTTACGGTACAGATCCAGTGAAGTTAATGGCAGCCAGATGGGGAGACTTGGTGATGGTGTCTCCAAACACGGGACCATCAGCAGGGATGAAGCTGACCGCCTCCCCCGGCACCCCAGCTTCCCTCATGATCTGATACACGGTGTAGTTACTGAGGATGGCAGTGTCTGATGGCTTCCACAGCACCACATTACCCTAGAGGGGTTAAAGGAGAGGTATAATTATTGACTAAAAGACATATGGTAGGTGTTGTAATGTAACTGGTGTGCATGTTGGTAACAATTTGTGTGTGTATATATATATACCGGTATGTATATATCACCATGAATGCATGTGTGTGCACTAATATTAATGTATGTTGAGCATGCATTTACAGTACATACAACCTTCTCATCATAGAAAATCATGCCATTGTGATTCTGTCAGCCCACATATAACCTAATTTACATCACTGGAGCTACTGAATAAAATTTATGAAGATATGGATATGCTAGAATAGATCTCGTATAAGTACTGTAGGTTCAAATATAGTCAAAGTAGGCTGAGGTAGGTTTCCTGAGGGCAAACAACATACCATCATGGCAGGTGTGAAGGCAAGGTTCCCCCCAATGGCAGTGAAGTTAAAGGGTGAGACAGCAGCCACAAAGCCCTCCAGTCCTCGTAGTCTGATTTTGTTGACCGTTGAATTGGGCTCTGGGCTTCTTGGCTGCCACTTTGTTCCCTCCTTCGCGTACAGTGCGTTGAATCTATTGAAGGAGTTATTAAATTAATATATGAGCACTGAAACTACCATTGGAATGGAAAAAGTGAATATGAAGATGTACTGTATTGTACAGTACAGTTAATTTGTGAAAGCATGACAAAATAGAGAAATTAAAAACATCAAAATGAGTTAATGTAAAGATACAAAATATAAATGAATTACTGATAAATGATATGAATGAATGAATGAATAAATGAAAAAAATAAATAAATGGATGACTGAATACTTAAGTGATAGTAATGACTGATGATATGACAAACACACGCACACACACAATATACTGTCAGTTTCATCCCAGCTGCTCACCTGATAAAGTCTATGAGTTCAGCAGCAGCGTCAATCTCTGCTTGTATAACCGTTTTGCTCTGACCCAACATGGTGGTGGCATTGAGGTCCTGACGATACTTTCCTGCCATTAGATCTGCTGCCTGGAGGAAAACACAACACATTTTTTTTCTCTGTCTGATCACACTGCTGTATATAATTGTTCAATTATCTGTCATGATTACAAAAGATTATATTATTCACCATCCCTGAACATTAATTATGTACTATCGTGGAAAAAATATCACCCCCGCCCCCCTCCTGACTGAGACTCGATTTGAAATGGTAACACTGTTGATCTTACCTCCTCTCAGCTCAAATCAAGTTTGTCAGTCAGGAGGGGGGGCAGGGGCATGATATTTCTGTCTACAACACTGTAGTACATTTCAGTTATACAGTACTGTACATGTACAGTATATGTATAGCATAGCTGGGCCACGTTTATTGAGCAGCTGTCCATCTGTCCATGGCTCTATATAAAAAACAAATAAAAACTGTATTTTCATGTAGAATATCTACCTTTAGCCAGATGTCAAATTTTTCACTGAGGGGGACTCGCTCCCAGGCGGGACGAGCTGCTACTGCCACATCAATTGCCTTCTGGACCAGCTCATGGGTTGCCCAGTAGAACTTGGCAATCCTGGAAAACAAAGGAAACATTTTCAATATGATACAAATACAAAGAGGTAGATAAATCTGCTGTTTCCAGACACTTGCATGTCCTCACTAGATATTTTTATTAAAAAATATTTCAGTATCTAATACAAAGCCAAGAATATATCAACCAAAATTTTCCTATTATTACCTGGAGTGCAAGCAATTAATTGTGTATCATTCTTTTTCAGGTCTTATCATTAGGTTCACTAGAAAAAATTACTGATCAATGGCCTTTCATACTCATAGCCAAGTGTAAGTACTCTGGATTTAACAAAGAATAAATCTGTTCAGAAAGAGTATGAATGACTCACTTGTGGGTGTGTTTGTGTGGCATGACTTGATGCTGGACCAGATCAGTACGGTATTCCTTGTCTCCAATCATGATGGGTACTTCAGCCACCCTTGAGGAGTGTTTCTCCAGGGCTCCTTCCAACTCCCTCCTCTCCACGCTTCCTGGCATGTACCCTACACAAACAAACGTAAAGATGTTCGTTACTTTCACGATCAATTGATTGTAGAGGCGGTGTTTTTAATGGTGGTGGTGCTGGTATAAAAAAGGTGGTTGTGGTGTTGTTAATACAGTAGTGGTAGTGCTGGTATAAAAAGGTGGTTGTGGTGGTGTTGTTAATAGTGGTGGTGCTGATATAAACAAGAACATGAAGATAAACCCTTCAAAAGCTCCGGCTCTTAATGATTCAAGTGAAATAATAAAATATCCATATGTAAAGGTCTCAAAAATATTAATTATGTTTTATCTGGATTTTCGTATTCATATGGTTATATTGAAATTTTTAAAATGAACCCTTTGTATTGAGGGTGAACCCCTCGGTTGAACCTCTTAAATATTGGTTGAACCCCTTTTAAGAAGTGGTCACCCCAAGAAGAAAAAATAATAATAATAATAATAAATGATTCAATGTCGGTAAAAGATGGATGGGAGGAAGAGAGTGAGTGAGTGAGTTGAACCCCTTTTAAGAAGTGGTCGCCCCAAGAAGAACAAGAACAATAATTCGGATAAAACCTAGAGCTCTCGGCTTAGGCCGGAGCTAAAAAGGTGGTTGTGGTGGTGTTGTTAATAGTTGTTGTGGTGGTGGTGTTAACAGTGGTGGTGATGGTAGTTGTGGTAGTGCTGGTATAAAAAAGGTTGTAGTGGTGGTGATGGTGTTTGTGGTAGTGGTGGTATAAAAAAGGTGGTTTTGGTGGTGGGCAAACTTTTGATAATAGTATATACCTGTACAAAATGTTAGAGGTGGTATTGTAAATGGTGGTGCTTGTATAATAGAAGTGGTTTTAGTGGTTGATGAACTTTTGATAATACCTGTACAAAATATCTTTTGTTCTGCACTAATGCAAACCCAATTGTTGAGATACTTATCAAAATACCATATCTTACTCTTAACTACTCTAACCTTGTAATTTAACCTTCTTCACTTGAAAACTACCAAATGCAACAGTATAATCCAACTTGCAATCTACGAAAGTGTTCAACGTACCCAAGACTGGCTCATTTTCAACCTGAAAGTCTTTGATCTGTGCATCCTTCACCACTGTAGATACCGCTCTCACTGGCACCCTGAAAAAAAAAATACTGATAGTTCTCTGTTTATGCATTAATGATCAGAGGTCCTAATCCATAGAGCTGGGAGAATCATTTGGGGTTAGTAAATGCCCATGTCCTAATATTACACCAAGGTTTGAGAGGACTACAAACTGAACTAACAAAATCAATATCTATTCAATAATTCATCAACCTGACGATGCATCAGTTTATTAGTATTAATTTTCCATACTTATGGCCAACACGTACAACAACCGAGAGATATTATAACCTGTTGGGGGTCATCATGGTCGAAAACATTTTCCTGCTCACCTATAATTATAACTAAGAAAATGGCTATAATATGAACTTGCCACATATATAATATTATATTCAAAATTACAAACAAAAATTGCATGTAATATCATTGTAATAAAGCATATTTTGCCATTATATTTTATACCGTGAATGTGGGCGGCTAGATGAGGCTTGGGATTACTACTGTACTACCAATGGGCCATGGCCGATTGATTGATTGATGGATATTAGGCGCCGCAACATCGAGGTCCTATAGCGCCAGAAAAAGGTGATAGAGAGGTGTGACAGCAAGCAATAAGGAAATGAAAATGGCCATGGCCGAGATTCCTTGGTACGTGATGTAGTTAGAAAATTTGGTAAATATTGACAAATTTACCATTATTGCATATGGTTTTTCTACCTTCATTACCCACTTATTTAGACCATTCTAAGACTATTTTCTTCTATGGCATTTTCTCTGCAAATCCTCATTTCCAAGATGGGGCATATTTTGAAATTAGCCTGACCTTAACTTACCTGACCTAACCTAACCGACACCGCATCAGACTACCGGGACCTAACCTGGGCAGACTACCGGGACCTAACCTGGGCAGACTACCAGGACCTAACCTGGTCAAACTACCGGGAAATAACAGTGATAAAGTATAGGAATTGACCGGGGCAAAATACTGGGACCTAGCCAGATCTGGCAACACTGCTGCAAAATGGCAATTCTTTCAATAAATACCAAAAATTTAAGGTTAGCGAGTTCTTCAGATATTGCCACGAAACACACACACCAATATTGAAGGAGCTTGTTTCATGGCATTTATCAGGAGGTATCAGAACTCAGAAGCCACCAAGTCTCATACACAATGACAGGGTCCTTAAATGTATTTACACAAGAATGTATTGAAGATGCACCACTAAACAGAGGGAAAAACTTAAAAGCAGGAACAGAAACTTTAAGGAAATGAAAAAGCTGTAAGCTACATGGCAGGTCCTGAATCCCGATACATTAACCCACACACAAAAAAAAATAGTAGTGTTTAGGCCTACTGTACGTAGCCTAATGTTACAGCAGACCAGTAATTTGGAGACCTCCCAACTGAGTCCCAAGCCCTGCCCATTGTGAAGCCTTAGCCCTGCTATAGTCATATATAGGTTATACAGTTAAAAAGCAGAGTCCTGTTGGGCTTTATATAAGTTTAACTACCGGAAGGGAAGTTCTGTCACTTTCGTGTATATTTCCGTATAATATATGTATAATAATAATTATATCTTCTGCCAACTTTCTTCCATTTCTTCCAACCTCAATTTTTCTGCTACCTGACTTACCTATGTCACTTTATTTTCCCATTCATGTAGCCTATCCCACTCCCTTCTCATCTTCCATTTCATTCATATTAATTCAATTTTTATTAACCCTCTCTCCCGTTGGTAGATATTGCCTGGGATACACGCAAGGATGATAGTCTATTATCCATGGATACACGTGCACTGTGTGGGTCGTCCTTTGACGAGGTAGACAGATAAAAGAGACTCGAGAGCGACGAGCCTACGACTACTGTAGGGTAATAAATAAGGTTTGTCTACCATTGTGGGTTTTCTTCGCTTTCGTGCAACCTCATTGTTACCTCAAAGCGCCCGTGACCTTGTGTTCCGGGCTAATAGGCTATATTAGTGATATGGGCAATACTTGGGTTTTGACGCCCCTTCGGTCCCTGCCACTAGCTTCCAGCAGTTCTTCAACTGTCTATGGTTCATTCCTCTCACAAATCTTTCTCCACGGCTCTCGATCTCTATAGCAATCCATTATTTGTTATTCTAGCTCTCCTCCATCCTTCCCTTTTCTGGCAATATCTTTAACTTTCACACCACATAGCGAGTCAAGGGACGATAGTCACGATACATGACATGATTCTCACGTCTTTCCCTCTTGTTGCCATATGAGGAACCCTCTGCTAAACACACCTTATTTAACCATCACATAAAACTAGTCAATATGGATTACCTGATTTTATAAATAACCACGCCTATTTCAAACTCAAAATTATGAACACATCACGAGTTACATGTTACTGGTACAGAATATATAAAATAACGTAAATATACCAGTAGAAGCTTGACAACTGAGACAGGAAACTGAACTTACTGAAGACGGAAGTCATGGGGGGGAGGAAGTTGGTGTCGGTGACCATGTAGCTTTAGTTTGGCTGTTATTAGAATATCAACAAAGGATATATTTTTGCATCTATCCAAATTAGGGAATGCCATGATGCATAGCAGTATCCGTCTCAACGCACCAAGAAATTATTAATATTGTAGAAGAAGCAACATTTCTACTGTAGCATGACCAATGGCAGATTTTCATCGTACATTGACATTAGCTTCGACTAATAAGCCTAATATCTTACCAGCCATTTATGTTTCGTAGAGGGATATAAGCCGTAGTCAGTGTTTAACCGAAATTAATAGAAAAACAGCCGTAAATGAACCAATCGGGGAGAGTAGACCTATAATTGTCATACAGATTTGATACTAGACCTTTGCAAAGTGTATACTAATAGGCCTACAATAAATGCCAAACATTCCGATGATTTGTGAGCGGTAGATGACGAGTCCGAATCCAAAAGTGTAGACTAGAGGAATGCCAACCAGTTATATTATCAGACACCTTACCTACGGTAAGATAGGCTAGTTGTTGAAGTTCCTCAAGCTGTCTGGCCGAGCAGCCCCGAGATAGGCTATAATAGTAGGATGTGACATTTGCAGTCCTGTATCAAAGCTTTTAACCCCCGAAGGGAAATCCTTCCCTACACACACACACACACACAAACACACATTATATTTCTCGACATATCCAGCATTCTCAGCTGATCCGGTTAAATTTCGATTCTAAAATGAAATGTAACCATATTGAAATGGCAATTTATTAAAGGATATTTTGAAGAATATAAGTATGACATGATATAGAGCTTATACATATAAAAAATCGCCCAGAACTGTAATGAAATAACTCTTTGGATATTCTAAATAAGAAAGGAAAGGTACCTAAACGAATTAGTTATTGCACTATCTTTAAAAATGGCCAATAAAATAATGTTCTTGAGTACGAGTAGATTTCGATTCATATCTAATGATCATAATTAAAGTAACAAACAGCACATATTAGCTATATTAACATAAATACAGCATCGATAGCCTATTATATCCCTTAGCCTCAGAGACACAAACTGAAATATACACAATAATTATATTTTCATCACATATTTGGTAATATGAGATATGTGTCCATGCATTATACTTATTACGTTCTGTATGTAAACTGAATTTTCATTATGAAATTAGATCTGATTTGGAAGGGGTTTAAAATAAAGAATGAATGGGATAGAGAAGAAATATACGAGGTAAGAAATACTTCTGAGAAGACTGCAAGACTCATTTATTTCTTATAATGGTGAGCATAATGGTAACAGCTAGGCCAAAAATAGAGAATGAAAGGACGAAAAGAAAAGGCAATCAAGACATAAATAAAGACATACAGAATATATAATGTCACTCCTGTCCACTGACCAAGATGATGTTGAAAAAAAATCATTAATAATTTTTCTACTTACAATTAAGTTACAACAAAAACTGAAAAGTATCAGTTAGCCGAATTTCGAAGTAGCCAGTTTATATAATATTATCCACTTAAATATCGTGGGAACAAACAGACGTATGCACTGTAGTGTTCATTTGGATTGGAGAAAATACTTATCAATGCTGGTACCGTACATATGGAGCAATTGATATCTCAAAACTATTCTAAACAACAGGCCACTATTAATATTGTCAGTTTGGTCCTTTCCTGGCATAGAGCCTACTTAGGAGGAATCAAGGCGCTCTAATGTACTAAAAGTATATTAGGCTACCCCTTAAAAGCCAACATTATTGATAGGTTAAATTAATGTTGTAGACAAGATTAATTTTCTTAGGTTGCTCAAGTAAACTAACGGCAGAAAAGATAACAGTAAACATGAAATCAATATATAATAGCATGTAGAGCAAGCCTATTAGGATGGACTGGGTCATACATTACAAAGTTAAACATTACAATAATAAGAGTGGGACGCACTACTTGGCAACAGCTCTATCACTGAAGGAGGGGATGGGAGGGGACCGAGTCTGTGAATATAGTGTTTATATACCATATGTGCCTGTGAATATACTGTTCTAGACCATGTGTGTATACCAAAGCATCCATGGGCTTTGTTCAGCTATAATTTTCTTATTTCGCATACTTCCTTCTCTCTTACTGTTATATGACTATATATCTCTCTCTTTCTCCCTCTCTTAATTTTACATCTACTGTTATACTATACGGTACCGGAAATCATAAACACGTGCTCGCGCCCTTATTATCTTCGCCTGCTGGTTATGTTATCCGGTTTAGGCTATATGCTTTTTGGCAAGATTATGCAGAACAACGTGGGCATTTTTACTAAAAGTTGGCCTCTTGACTGACAACTGATATGACTCTGGGATAGAATTATTAATCATATCTGGAACCACACACACACACACACATTCTTTAGCGTCCCAACGGAGGTTTGCAGTCTATAAACGCCCTACGGTAGTGTTGCTATGCCTAATCAAGATTCACTGTGCCTTATGGTACAGTACACTATGCACTCGCTTTCGTTTCACGCTTTTTAAGCTTCTGCATCAAGCACTGTTAACCTTCCCTTTGCATCTCGAGATCAATATACTGTATATCTACCGGTATTAATAAATACATATCGTATAAAGCCAACTGTACATTACATATTATATTATACAACTGTTCTCAAATATCACATGTTTTTATTCCCATACGTAGAAATTCCTGCTGCTGGTCATTAACAAGACAGCAAGGAAAGTATTGCAGTTATTTCATATAAACCATAACGCCTCCAGCATAACGTAATGTAAATGTATACTAATATTTCTGAACATTATATTTCAAAATGGGAAGGCTCTTGATCGATCGTTTTTGCAAGGCCGTAATGTGTTTGTACACAAAACAAGCACTTGGGATTATTTCTATAACGTTTACAAACACATGAACTTTCCGACACACATTCCTTCTCATGCACAAACTAAAATCATATCATTTGGTTTGTCTTGTTGAAGTTAGCGTGACTAACGACTGAGCCAGTAAAAATAACGCATCAAGCCTTCTTTAACTATATATATATAAATTAGTGTTTAAAATCATATGTACTTTAACTATTGAGGCGATATGTTGAGAGAAGAGAAAAAGGTATTGAGGGAAGAGAGATAAAGGTAGTGAGTGATTATAGTATGACTCGAGAAAGGGCTGGTGGGGGGGGGACGAGTAACTGTAAACTTCTTATGTGTTAAATTATACATTTACTGTGTTCAATTAGGCTAGTAGTGTTGGTAAATCTCGAGCAATGATTCCTCTAATCTATTCCAAGCAATAGACCACCATTAATTTTGACAATCTAGTCCTGTTTCCTAGGATTCTCTAGTCTAGAGTCTAGCTGGAGGAATCAAGGCGCTCCAATGTAGCCTACGAAATTTTATTATACCCCTTGAACTTTTTCGATTCAGGAATGCTCAAGACTCAGTCAAGCAGCCTCTCAGTACGACACTGGAAGGTCTCTGATTTCTCCAAACTATACCACGAAACAGATTCCCTATTTGTATCACTGAGGAAGTCTGTTTTCCAATATAGTTAGACAAGGCAAATTAGTCTCCTGAAATGATCTTACTCTGCCTACCTCCAGTCAAAAGACTTTACTCGCGATTCAGTGTCAAAGAGCTAAGTTTTCAAAGATGATCGACATAAGCACAATTACACCACACTACAGCTACTTCTTTAATATCTGTGCCTTATTCTTGCCCAGCCCTGCCCATCCATTCCACCGTACGAGAGCTACGTGCTATGGCATTATCAAGTTCTCTCCTAGCATACAAAACATCCCCTCCTACTTTCTCTCACATGACCTCGGAAAAGTTATTGATCCCACTTTCGCTATTCTTTATTCACTCCCCAACTGATATAGCATAGCTACTCTATAAACTAATTGTTCAAACTTAAAAATAAAAACGACATGAGGCTACAATCCCTTCACTTTCGGTCACGATAATAATGGTTATCAGTTACACCATGTTTAGCCTAGGCTACACATAAGAGTTCCCATTGACTGGTAAGAAATAGTCATACAATATCAATAAAAAATGAAACCACCATAAAATAGCAGACAAATTTAATACAAAATCATGAAAGTGCACCAGTCTGACTATTCACGACAAAATCCCGCATTTGTATCCATTTATTCTCACTGGGTCTAGTCTAGAAACTAAACAACTTTTATGAGAGAGTTCGTTCAAGGTCAGGAGGTGCTTTGGTTTTAAATCGACACAGGAAAACGAGGCTAACAGTAACTTTATATTAATTCAACGAGTAGATCTACCGGTAGTATTACATATTATACAGTTCATTCTTAAGAAGCTATATAAAACGCACACAGCATAACAGCATCCAACGTTTAAAAGAACATAAGATACAAAAAAATTCCACCTGATACATATATAATTAAATCTTTCTCCATTGGTGTAGGGATGGTGAATTTGCAGCTGAGACAAAATTTCCTAAGCTATTGATATATCTTCACTTTCCAACACACATACCACGATCCCTCCCTCTCTCTCTCTCTAAATACCACACAAATAACATGGCCTCCCCCAAGGCCAATCAATAAAGGGCGGCGATCGATTTATCTTGTGGATGTTCCCTTATAATTATAAAAAAAGGCAATATCACTTCCATCTCATGCAAATATCAGGAATAGGCTTATTATGGGAGGCTCAAACAACAGTTTATGTAAATCATCCAAATAATCGCGTGACGGCATGATTTGTACATTAACGAAACTTTACTTAAAAATACATCATGTTCGTAAACCTCACCGATATAATTTAAGAATATATCCTCCAACGAAACACAAACCCACAATATTCTATAGTTAAATGTAAAATTAATTTATATTGTTTTGAAATTAAAACAGGTCAGCCAGTACATTTTACAAAAAAACGAACACCTGTGTGTCCCTTCCCTACCCTCTCCCTATCTCCACCTGCTTGCAAAGTGTAGCCTACCGACCTGCTGAGCTAGTGACCCAGGGCTACCACAGTTTCCAAAACATAATAATTGTGTTGTATAACAACTATATATAAGCACACTGATTTTGCGACCTTTGTATCGCACACAAGCTTAAACTGTCTTGAAAGATGTTGTTTATGCAAGCAAGCAACTCGATCGTAAGACTCGATACTGAATATTAAAAACATTCTCCGATATCATTCAAGGAGTTACAGAGAATGTTTTCCTACTGCTCTTGGGCTAGGCTTGATTCGGCATCTTTCCCTTGCTATATATAATCTGGAAGAATGAAAATAGCTAACGTTCCTAGTACCTAATAAGAAAGCGATCTAAGCACTGGGTAACAAATAACACTAACAATCCCTTACAGTTCTCACATTTATCAAACTGGAAGAGAAGGAATATTGTTTTAAGTCGATAAATATACTGTTATGGTTTTGCACTTTTGCTGGACGCTACCACAGTAATTTTCCACTAGTCACAACAAACAGCTGTCTAATTTTCTCTCGTAAATGTCATGGCCGGCTTTTCCAAGAACCACAACTTTTCTCCCCTCGTGAAATGTCCAATGTATGGTACGAACTATCCTAATGTTAGAGTGTGTAGTACGCAAGTGAAATAGAGCACCAAATTAATTTTTACCTCAGGCATCATCTCTTCCCCTCCTCCACCCTCACAACTCTCCCTAGGCTCCCCTCACCCATGGACCTCTTCCACTAACTTATTATCATACCCGTATCAGACTCACTGGTGTACACTGACATATTCTTTTGTACCTCACTTCATTTGTTCCACTTACCTGCGGAGCGAGGAGAGAATAGAATATCTGATAGGAGAGGCTAACATTGTATCCTCAGGCCGGTCTGAGAGGAACTGTAGTATAGTAGTGTCTGCAGCTGCGCCGCCACGGTGACCGGATGACGGTAGTGTTGCCAAGTATAGTATTTCAGTTGACATGTACTCTTGCTATAAAACGCCAAAAACAAGAGCCAACGCTGACTCCGCCTATTTAGTTAGTGCTGCTTCAAAAGTTTGTGTGGGAACCTTTTAAGTAACCAAGCCCAATCAGTCATGATTGCACAATCATGATGATTACGGAAAACAGTACAATAATTTGTTTTGACCACACAGTTACAGTTACAGTGTGTTGTTCATCTAGTCAAGGTGAATAGGGAGGCTGCTTGTCTTGCCATTATCCTTGCCCTTGAGAGCATGGAACCGAAGCAGAAATTGTAAAGAAAGGTGTGGAATAAGAAAAGGCATGAATTTACCCACGGCAACCTTCTACAGTCATGACTGGTGGTAGAAGACTAACGTGTTTGAGCAATCATTGTCACAACTCACACACCACCACTCATGATTGTCGGTTAAAAATTAAACCATGTTGGACCTTCTTCAATCATTTTCTCAATCCTTCATTCATACTCACACACTATGGATCATATGATTGAACAATCGCCATGATTTTGCAATCATGATTGATATAGTATAGGCTATGGGGGCCTTAAATTAGTTTACTTTAGGACGACACATCAGCACCAACACAGGTAAATACGTCTACCACAAGTAGCCTATCCTATTACGCCAAACCCACTACAGCGAGAAGGTGGGACGGTAGATACCAATTT
This sequence comes from Petrolisthes manimaculis, assembly GCA_034508575.1. Lineage (NCBI taxonomy): Eukaryota > Metazoa > Arthropoda > Malacostraca > Decapoda > Porcellanidae > Petrolisthes > Petrolisthes manimaculis. Next base: position 247,121 of record JAWZYT010002151.1, on the reverse strand, counting down.
ACACTCTCCAGCAAGAAGGCAAGCTGTCGAGTCCTCCTACAACAGAAAAAAGAAGTCAAGCGACAGGCACCGCTCTCATATCAATAAAATGGAATATATAGGCGGGAGTATATTGTAGACCAAGATCAAGTCAAAGACTGGAACTCTGGAAGAGATATGAATAATCGACCCCAATCAGTCTCCCTCTCAATCTCATCTTCCCCCGAATGAGCGCTGACGCCCGAGAGGGAAATGTTTGCTTGAGGCACCCCTGTAGCAGTCAGCTCCATCCTCTATCACCCCCTTGAAGACTGAAGAGGACCGTGAGGACGAGAAGTTGGCAAAGCCAAGTCCAACCCAGCTTATAATAAATTAATAAGTAAGGAGGAGGCATGGTACAGATGTAGCTTACGATGAATCCCCATAGACACACTACAGAGCCATAGTTCTGGTACCATACCATCGTCAACACCAAGGACAATTTTGCAAACATGGAAATAATAATTCGGTTGCTATATATGATGACGATAGGGTGAGTACCCTGCTGAGCACAGTACTTCTTCCATTCACAGTTAGATAATTATATTATATAATTGTATTATAATGTTCCTGTCTAAATTGGATGATATTTTTTCACTCAATTTCTTTGCCAGTCATGGTAAGATTTGGTGTAGTACCAAAGTACAAGAAAAGATAAGCCATCCATTGAAATATGAGAAGTTTTCTGTAACCACAAAAACAATAATAGTCAGCTGAACAGGGTTGCAAAGGACACTTCTTTTTGTCGCAAGCTCGCGAATTACACTACATGATATAAGTAATAGAGATAAATCCCGAGGAGTCAATCTCTCAATTACTGTCAATGCCTGAAATATGCATAAATAACACGTATTTGCCGCGTGCAGCTTTTATGCAGAATTTCCGAAAGAAAAAACAGCCCGAGGCCTGGACACCCTGTATGTAGGCTATGATAGCCTATGAAGAGGGAGGGTAAATTTACAGAAGAACTGGGTTCACTATATTGTATATTTTAGTATGATTCCCCACTATTTTGGACCATTTTAACACACTTTTCATCTACTGTATTGTGTTTCTCTCGGAGTATTTTACAAACATAATTTGGAAATCAGTCTGACCTGACCTAACCTAACCTAGATCACAGTAGACTACCGGGACCTAACCTGGGCAAACTACCGGCATATAACCGGTGTAAACTACCATAAACTGACTGGGGTAAATTTCCGGGACCTAGCCGGATGTGGTAACACTGCACGATCCTAGCCAAAAACCCAGTTATTCTGTAATAATACCTGATGGAGGTAATAGGAGGTGGGACAGAGAGTAAGAAAAGTAAGAAATATATTGAAAGAGGTGACAACTGAAGAAATGAAAGGGAGTAGCTTAGGTAACTCTATATACTCGTAGAAATGATGGCAGAGGTTGGCAGGTGACATGACTGTATATGGTAGCCTTCTCTTTAACTTACTTTCCTATTCCACATCAGGATTATAGAAATATAGTATGTATTACTGTACAGTATGTACTTCTTTCAGTGATTTATATACAGTACAAAAGATTGTATTTAATTTTTTTTACCACAATTATGTAGTAAAGTACCCTACTTAGGGATTGCTCTTGTACTGTATATTTTTCTTCACTGCTCTACCAACATCTGACATAATAGGTAACTCACACATATATATTCTGTTGTAGTTTCCAGGAAAAAAATAACTTCTATGCTTTATTTTTCTACTTTCTACTAATATATATCTTATGAAAATGAAAAGGCTTTGAATTCCTGATTGTGAATAGAGATAATGTATTTACCAGTAAATGTATTACAGTACACAACAATAATGAGTTATTTCTTATAAATTTACATCTCTAACATTGTGAATTATATAAAGTTGTGAGTGTACAAAATCGTACTGAAGCTACCACTAACAAGACATTAATGGCCTGCTTCAGTTTTTGGTCATTCACTTCCTTTTTGGTCCTGACTGGAAGTATTAAGCAGCTGCCTCACTGCACCCTCTACTTCAAAGAGATGTGGATCTTGGGCAATGGGAGCCTCTTCTCGCATGAACTGAGCCAAGCGCAAGAGGTACTCAACGTTGGTACCGGATGGTCCTTTGCTTTGGGTGATTTGTAGAGCCATTTGGTGAAGGGAAGCTGGACCCAGGAAGAGATCTGGCCTGCTGCTGCCCACAAACACCAGGACTGGATGAGGCAGCTGTTGGCCCTCCTCTCCCTCAAACATGGGTACTAACTTTCTCTTGTCATAACGCTGTTCCCGAATGTCAAGACCGGCCTGAATCTTTGCCACATCATCAGTCAGGTGGTAGGCCACACCCCATACCTTGGCCTGTCACATATTGATTTAGTTCGATCATGTTAATTCCTGAACTATGCTATTGCTTAAGTATTGTAAAAGTACTGTGCTCTGTTTTACTGACATTGATTATTTTCTATTCTTCTGCTACTGAACTTTCATGATGGATTTCACATAATCTCTACCTTTGCTATTTTAACATTAACCAACTGCAGTATGGTAAGAGAAATACAATAATGACTTCTACAGGTGTAGAAAGGTAGTACTGTCTGTATCTTAAACAATATTTGCACTGTAAATAATTTGATATTCTCTTAATGTCTTCTCATTATATTATACCAGCATGTTGAAAAGAGCAATTTAATTTACCTTGCAGATTGCAATTTACTATGTAACTGTAGCCAAATTATCCACTGATAAAAGGCACTGAGTTGGTTCTGTGAAAGTTTTCTCACCATTCACTTAGCTACCCCAATTAGAGACTCACAATTGCAAATAAACCAGGTGGGAATGAAAAGTACCCTCCTGTAACCTAAGAAAGAGCTACATGACATATCCTACACGACTTACCTTGGGTGAAATGCACTGCCAATTTTGGCCTTGCTAAGGTACAGTATAACTGTACAAGATTATTTTTATTACTGTATACAGTATAAGTAATCCCATTACTGGATTTGGTTATCTGACATCACACAGTGCCTTGTAAGCTATAATATAGCCTATCACAAAACCTCACTACTAAATACCATATCACCCGTCCTTACCTCTGGGTCCTCTGCGGGTATCAGGGTCACTACTCGTCCAGGCTGCAAAATGAAAGTTCAATATACAACTTGGATATAGAGAAGACCCAAGTATTGTGCTGTTTAGTGATAAATGACAGATTGAAATAGTTTGAAGGATATAATAATTTCATATTTGTCAACCATAGTATGGAGTAACAATATTACCTCCTTGATATACAATACCAAAACTGTCAATCAATACCTTATCTGCAGTACCTCGATGCTCGATGCTGGCCTGCCAGAATCTGCGCTTGTAACTCTTGATAAAGCCAACTACACGTTTGCTGTATTCAAAGTCTGCCTTCCAGACCAGTGAACCATAACCAAATATCCACATTGACTGTTGAGTTTGTGCCATCACTGCTATTATAGTCTGCTACTGTTTTTTACTTTGTTTATGTCTACAGTGGTAAAGTTGCTAAAATTTTGTGGCTTACCAAATACAGTACTGTAGTATCGTAGTGGAAAAACAAAAACTGTTCTAACAATAGTACAGTCACAGTCAAAAGTGAGTGGTAGTCATGGTCATCGGGTGAATGAAAGTGAACTGAGTGAACCTATCTATCTATCTATCTATCTGAGTGAGCCTTATGAAACAATATTATAGAACAATAGCAATAGTTTTGCACCATTTTTCAAGACTGTTTCATTGAAGTGTTGCAGGACTATTGCAACCATGACTATACCCCCATTATACTGTACCTTCATTACTAATTACAATATATATATCCTTATTTTTTATAGCCTTATAGGCTACTAGTACTGTATGGAGTTAAGGTGTATCTATAGGGTCTCAACATGAAAATGAAATAATATATTTGTACTGGTACAGTACATAATAAATTTAAGATGTAACCAGACTAGGCCTATAGCAAGTGTTGGACACCTTTTTCCACGCTTCACTGGCAGGTTATAACAAACTACAGTAACTATTATTAATTGAAAATCACATCATAAATCATTCTTGTACTGTACAGTTCTCATAATGTATTAAACATCCATAGTACTGTACCAAACAAAGGACATTGCTTCCATTTTCATCTCAAAAAGTTTACTTGATCATTTCAGAATCTATTTTTCCTGCATTCCAGAATTGGTATTATTTCTGTTACACATATGCCAGATCAATATATAATTTTTGGTATGATAAAAATTATCTTGGTTGAATTAGTGTTACTTTAATATAAAGTATGTGTTACCTTGTACAACTCTCATATTTGGGTAATATGGTTTCCCAGTGAGACTAAATATGGATTTTCAAATTGTTTATTGTGTGATTAATAAGATTTTAACATCCATAAATTGCAGAACTATTCAGATTTGGTACAGTATTAGGTTGTGATAGTGGCCCTCACACATATTTAGTGGACAATAGCTACAATTGTCTCTCAGTTGGAAGTTGGGTATTAGTGCCGAAGTGCACCTCTCTGTATAATAGATATTTTACTGTCATTACCCACTATTTTGGACCATTCTAAGACACTTTTCTCCTATGTGTTTTTTTCCTCAAATGCCCCGTTTTCGAGATGTTGTAGTAGTTTGCCCAGGTTAGGTCCCGGTAGTTTGCCCAGGTTAGATCCTGGTAGTCTGCCTAGGCTAGGTCCCGGTAGTTTGCCTAGGTTAGGTCCCGGTAGTTTGCCCAGGTAGGTCCCGGTAGTCTGCTGTGGTCTAGGTTAGGTCAGGTCGGACTAGTTTCCAAATTATGTTTGTAATGGGGCATATCTCAAAAATGGGGCATTTGAGGAAAAACCATAGAAGAAAAGTGGATAAAATACGAGGAGGCGCTCTTATAAAACTAGGTAATAATTTTAATACATAATAATGTCCTGTTCATGACCTTTTCAATGGTACAAATATAAATGAGCGGTCATGAGCAAAACGTGAGTTATGCGTACCTTAATTATGGGAGGCTGGTCCTAATAGGATTCGTCGCTCGGTGCTATCTGCCATGTTTGTTTATATGAGCGGATGCGCTGTTCCAACTTTTTATATATTTTTTCCTAGTTAGATCACTTTATATAGCTGTTTTATAGCATTTAGAGTTGTTTTTAGATGGGGGAAATCACTTGTTATGCCCATATCCCTTACCCAACAATCTTGGGGGAGGCGTTGGGAACCGGGGTTTTGGGTGGGGGAAAAACGCGTAATCCGAGCCAACTTTTAGTGGAATGAATGGTCCAAAATAGTGGGTAATGACAGTAAAATATCTATTATACAGAGAGGTACACTTCGGCACTTTTACCGGAAGTTGTCAACATCCACACACACTTTATTATGACAACCACAGGCAGCCCATAATGGAAGTTGATGAGGTAGTTTGTTTTCACATGGCACCTGTAAAGTTAGGCTCTATCAATGGTCACCAGTAATGAGTCACTGTGGTGTAACGTTACAGCTAAAATGGGTCACAATTTTATTTTTGTCTGCCACGAAAAAAGATGGTTGGTGTTGGGGCTTCCGTATAAACACGCGAGTTTCATTTGTCAACACCAATTATCACCAAACATTGGCAGTCACTGTCCACTACAAAGTGGCCCGTGAGAGGGGAGAAGGATAGACTGGTATTTGTAAACAAATAACTGAAGTTACGTTACAAGTAATGAGTGACTAATGACATATTATATGGTAATCATAAACAGACTTTGAAGACTTAGAATTAAATTAAGGGAGTCATTCCATGATGTACTTCTCAATAACAATACAGTAGTAAATAATAAGTCTTCAACAGAACTCTGCCTGATAAGTTCAAGTGATAACAACAAGTCAATGAAGTCATCACTTTGATAAACAACAATGTATTCGTTCAGGGTATAGCCTTTTCAACGGCACTTTGTTGACAATTTGTTGAATGTTTATATTTGTTGTTGAATCTAGGGATTCTAGGCAGACTCACTAACGGCTACCTATGCTTTAGTATATTGTGTACTGTACTTCGGTTAGCTATACTATCACTATTAGGCTATAAATAATATGACCATAAAAAATTGCATAGAAACACACTAATTTAATTAGAGGGAAGTATAGTAAACCACAATATGAATGATGAAATTCTTTATTGACAAGCTTGAAATTAATACATTGTGAAATAATTTATAATGTAATTTTCAATAACTGAACAATTATTTATGCCATCAATCAGCAGCGACAGCCTACCAGTATCATCACTGCTGCAAAGTTAAATACTGTACCTCTGCCAACAATCAGCTCATATGAAGTAAAAAGATAACTTTTAAGTGGTTATGACTGTGGTTGGTGGTCAGCATTTGCCATGTTAGTGTTCGTCTACTTAGTACTAACATATATGAACATCAGCTGAGGTCAGTATGTTATATATGATTTGAATGTAATTTTAAGACATTATATCAAACAATACCTTGAGATGAACCATTCCCTATTGGCTGATGGGATGGGCAAGGTATCCTTCAAACTGTGATGCAAAACAACCTCCACTAGAAGATGAAGATGTGTACTAGTCTGTTTTCTGACATAACTTGAAGTAATCAGAATAACTTTTAAAAATCTCAAGTGACGAATCCCTAGTACAATGGTACCTCGTAGATACCAGAGATAGATACCAAAACGGAAACCCTGCACCTTTAACTTTGATTAACCAAAAGAAGAATAAAAACAAAACAAAACAAAATTATTACTGTTGAGAGGTCTAACATTTCATTACTCAATCTAAAAGAGTGAATTACAGAAAGTTGACCTTGTAACATTGACACGTGTTTCCTTATTAGTCGGGAGTAGTTGTAGATGTAGCCTATAAGTAGTAGTTGTATTGGGTGTGGTAGAAGTAGTTGTAGTGGTGATTGTACTGGGGTGTGTGGTTGTACTAGTCGGATGTATTGGTGGTTGTACTGGGAGGTTAAGGTGCGGTAGTAGTTGTGGTGGTAGTAGTTGTGGTGCTAGTTGTACTGGGAGGTGTGGTAGTAGTTGTACTGCTGGTTGTGGTGCTAGTTGTACTGGGAGGTGTGGTAGTAGTTGTACTGGGAGGTGTGGTAGTAGTTGTACTGGTAGTTGTGCTAGTTGAACTGGGAGGTGTGGTAGTAGTTGTACTGGGAGGTGTGGTGGTAGTTGTACTGGGAGGTGTGGTAGTGGTTGTACTGGGAGGTGTGGTAGTAGTTGTACTGGGAGGTGTGGTGGTAGTTGTACTGGGAGGTGTGGTAGTGGTTGTACTGGGAGGTGTGGTAGTGGTTGTACTGGGAGGTGTGGTAGTAGTTGTACTGGGAGGTGTAGTGGTAGTTGTACTGGGAGGTGTGGTAGTAGTTGTACTGGGAGGTGTGGTAGTAGTTGTACTGGGAGGTGTAGTGGTAGTTGTACTGGGAGGTGTGGTAGTGGGAGGTGTGGTAGTAGTTGTACTGGGAGGTGTAGTGGTAGTTGTACTGGGAGGTGTAGTGGTAGTTGTACTGGGAGGTGTGGTAGTGGTTGTACTGGGAGGTGTAGTGGTAGTTGTACTGGGAGGTGTAGTGGTAGTTGTACTGGGAGGTGTGGTAGTAGTTGTACTGGGAGGTGTGGTGGTAGTTGTACTGGGAGGTGTGGTAGTGGGAGGTGTGGTAGTAGTTGTACTGGGAGGTGTGGTAGTAGTTGTACTGGGAGGTGTGGTAGTAATAGTACTGGGAGGCGTGGTAGTGGGAGCTGTATTAAGGCTTGTGGTCATGTTCATGGTAACAGAAGGACCCGTAGTCACATTCCCAGTAACAGGAGGAGCCGTAGTTACATTTCCAGTAACAGGAGGAACCGTAGTCACATTCCCAGTAACAGATGGACCCGTAGTCACATTCCCAGTAATAGGAGGAGCCGTAGTTACATTCCCAATAACAGGAGGAGCCGTAGTCACATTTCCAGTAATAGGAGGACCCGTAGTCACATTCCCAGTAACAGATGGACCCGTAGTCACATTCCCAGTAACAGGAGGACCCGTAGTTACATTCCCGATAACAGGAGGAGCCGTAGTTACATTTCCAGTAACAGGAGGACCCGTAGTCACATTCCCAGTAACAGGAGGAGCCGTAGTTACATTTCCAGTAACAGGAGGACCCGTAGTCACATTTCCAGTAACAGGAGGACCCGTAGTCACATTCCCAGTAACAGGAGGAGCCGTAGTCACATTCCCAGTAACAGGAGGAGCCGTAGTCACATTCCCAGTAACAGGAGGAACCGTAGTCATATTCCCAGTAACAGGAGGAGTCGTAGTTACATCCACGGTAACAGGTGGTATGGTGGTTGTTTCTGCAAAAAGGATAAGCATTGGATAACTCACACAAACAAATTAGTTGGCCTGCATGTCACCACAGGCACATTCACACATCTTCACCATTTCGAATGACTCGCTTCCTTCCTTCCTTCCTTTCCTGCCCGACAGTGCCCGTACGCATAACTCATTTCCTTCCTATTAAAAAATACTGCTCTCCTGATAGTGATGCGTATAAATAAGGTGTGGTCATCTAGTGGGGCAGAAGAGAAGCTATGGTACCAACAACACCAAGAAACTCCACTGTCTCATCTAGTGCGTTTCACCTGGTCTTCATCACGTGCTGGATATAAGTATGCCCACCAACTATTACCTTCCCGTAATGAGCTCAGAGATCGTAGTGACCGACACCCAATAATCTCGGGGCCTCGCAAGAGTTACGGGCTACTGACAACCTTCATCAGACCCGAGCCCCGAGGTTGAGGTATAAAAAAAAAAACTCTCTTCTGTAAAAGTTAACATCTACTCCTGATGAGTCAGTCTTTCATATACAAAAGCGATCAACTCTGGATCACACTACCCTCCTCCATCTCTTCCCTTTACTATGACTTCGGCTGTATATATGGATTCAGTTTGAAAATAGGTTATAACAGGAAATAATTACTGGACTCCATTTGTAATACAAAGATATCTAGTAGGGTTAAAAATTAAGGGTGTCTGTCTATACTTCAGAAGATTATATAGATAACGTTCATGGAATGTAAGGATCATAAAATACAAAAGTTATGACTAACCTGGTTCTGTGCCAAGAATACAGCATTGGCAGTCGTCACCTTCACATCCGGCTACTAGTATTCCTGACAACTTCTTGCAGTCCCTCTTGGTGAGACAAATTCCGCCAGCGTTTGTGCATTCATCCAGAATGGTGCACTCGGCAGCACAACATAGACAGCCAAACATGTTAGCTCCTTTGATGATCTCTCTCTCACTCTTTTTGCACGCAGCTATTGCCTTCACCACCCCATTTGCCTTTTCGCAGTGTTTGGTAGCAACGCAGTCCTTCTTCTCTGCAAGAAACCGTAAAGTTTTAAAGTAGATATAGAAAGAAAAAAAATAAAATAATAATATCCTCGTCATACACTGAATATAATACACTGGAAATAATAGAGTGAACGGGTTTTTTTACTGCCTGAAAGCTCTCTGAAAAATAAAGTGTATATGAAGAAAATGTACCATTGTTAGGATGTATTATAGGCTATAATTATACTACATGCTACACACTGCAGGATAATGCTACTCTACAACCTCTACTACATACAGTAGGTACATAATAAATAAATTCGTACACCACACTACATGCTATATGCTATCTTATAGATATCCACTACACGTTACGAGTATCATCACATCCTAGACTATAATATTAACATACATATATTTTACACTTATTACACACAGTACTATATATTAAACATACATATATTATACACTTACTACTCATAGTATTATACATTGTTTGATCATATTTCACTACATACTCGATATTTATATATTTGCCATACATTATACACGACAAACCATACACTATAATTTATATATATATTACATGCCCTATAAAGAACACTATTTGAACTTACTTTTTGGTCGACAACATCCACATCCACCTTTACAGCCTCCATTGTTCTTATCGAACTTGTGTGTCGCTTTGCTTCCCTTCTTGAAACATTTCTTCTTGTTTGGGACACACGACCCTTTGCACTTCCTTTTCTGCTTGCAAGTTTCTGGTGGGTGGAGTGAACGCGAAATAAGTTGGTTGGTAAATCTGGAGCAACTGATTTCTCAAAAAAACAAACAAAAAAACAATCCAAGCTACATGCAGGGTACCATTGTTTTTGTCAACTTCTAAATTCCTACAAGCAGTTACATAATCTATTTTTCAAAACAATAACATAATAACATAAGAATGTGAAAAGGTAAGTCAGCAGCAATATGTTTGACTTACCTATAATTATATGTATTGAAACTTATGTTCACAGTTCTACAGTACTCACTTTGGCGAACTGAAGCAACGCTCTTTTGGGGAGGTACAGTTGACTTTTCTACCTCTGGCTTGGTCTTGTCCTTCCCTTTCTTCCCTTTCTTGACATTTCTTGACGATTTGTTTTTCTTACCCTCCTTCCCCCTTTTCCCCTCCTTCCCCCTTTTCCCCTTCTTCCCCCTTTTCCCCTTCTTCCCCCTTTTTTCTTTCTTGTCTTTTCTTGAAGATTTTGCTGAGTTTCCTTTCTTCTTTTGCTTCTTGGGACTCATTTTCTTTCCCTGTTTAGTTTTCTTTTGACTTCTGACTTTCCCTTTTTTCTCTTCCTTTCCCTTTTTCTTCAGAGACTTCCTCTTTTGACCATTGGACTTTTCTTCTTTCTTCTTGTTCTTCAGACGCCCTTCTTTCCCACCCTTCCTACCCTTCCCACCCTTCCTACCCTTCGTCGGGGCACGAACAGCAGCAGTCTTGAGGCCTTTACGTTTGCCGCCCTTCCTCAGTTTAGACTTATCCACACGTCCTCCTTTCACCTTCCTTTGCTTCTTCTTCCTTTTGGTCTTACGGTCGTCCACTTTGCGGTTGCGATTCCCTCCCTTACCCATTTTCTTCTTCCCTTTCTTGGCTGCTCCTTTTTTACTCTTCTTACCAGTTTTCTTCATCCTCTTCTTGTCCTTCGCTTTTTGTTTCTTCTTGCTTTTCATCTTCTTTGTTTTGACACCCTTTCCGGTCTTCTGTTGTTGTTTTTCCTTCTTCCCATTTTTCTTTTTCATTTTCCCTTCGTTTTCCATATCTGCCATGCGTTTTATCCTGGTTCCTGATGAAGAGGTCACTGTTTAAATGTTGCCCTATGACGACCATTTTTCCTACTAGGTTAAATGAAATAATCTCAAGTGTAGGTCTATTCATGATGCAATTATAAGACGAAACTACAAGGGAAATACCAGAAAAAAAAAATCAAGTGAAATACCAGAAAAAAAATTCAAGTGAAATAAATACCAGAAGAAATTACAAGTGAAATGCCAGAAGAAATTACAAGGGAAATACCAGAATTAATTACAAGGGAAATACCAGAAGAATTTACAAGTGAAATACCAGAAAAAATTACAAGTGAAATACCAGAAGAATTTACAAGTGAAATATCAGAAGAATTTACAAGTGAAATACGAGAAGAAAAGGATAACAGGAAGGGGAAGGAGAGAATGAGGTTGAGAATGTAGAACGAAAAAGGTATAGGAGGAGGTAAAGAAACAATAAGCAAAGAAGTAAGAAATATATACACGAAAGAGAAGATGAAGAAAAAGAAGGATTCACGGACATACAGTACAAATACTTTATACCTTTTGTTGTTCTCTGACATTATAAAATCGTAAAAAAAAAAAAATGTGATTAATTGACAACACATAATAATCAATCCTTATAATAATAGAGTGTCTGCAGTTGTTCTCCCAAAGTCGAAATATTTTATAAGGAACAAAAAATGGGTTTAATTAGGTAGGTGAATTATTCTATGCTGTTACCATTGGAGTGAGTGATACAGCAGAGTGTGGGAGAAGGGCAGGACAGGCACCGTGAACCTTCCACGGGTACAACACATTGGTCACCTTGAACACATCTCACTTCCACCTCACCACCAACAACACCATCACCACCACCAACGTCAACATCCTGGACATGAATAATAAAAAGGGAAATGAGGTACTAATGAGGATGATGGAGATGATGACAAATGTTAAAAATAATAATATATAGTCAATAGGCGACACTATACTGCGGGAGAGTGAAAATAAGGCTTAATTTTTGTGATACATTTTGCATTTTGGCCTTGATTACCTGGGAATAGCAATAGTACCTGGTTACCTGGGAAAAGTAACAGTACCTGGTTACCTGGGAAAAGTAACAGTACCTGGTTACCTGGGAAAAGGAACGATGCTATGATATAAAATTTACCTAGGAATAGTAACGATACTATAATGGTATACAATATGCTATATAGAGTTTACCTGTAGGGAGTACTGTAAGGGCGTGACGAGATGAATCAGAGCCACAACCACCACCAGGAAGGACAGTGTGACTCTCCTACCTACACCACCACCAGTAGTAGTAGTAGTAGTCATCTTCGTCTCCTGCAGTGTGTGTTGTACCTTCCACCGTCTTCCTGGGGTTTATATAGGAATTCTCATCCACTGAAGTTTCCTTGAATTGGAGACACAGGTGTTTTGTTTGCCCATGCATCTAGTGTTTGACGGCTACCGATCTTTTATGCTCATGTGACGTTACTGATCATTTGTATATACCGCTTTTATTTTTTATTTTTTTTTTTTTTTTGCGATAGTGGTACCACCCGTAATTTCCATGTCAGGCTCATAATGCAGTATACATATCTCAGTTTGTAAGCGTCCCACATGTGAGTTTCTTATAGGGCTTGGTGTGGTATGACAGACCATGGATGCAGCTGGTTGGAGGGAGAAATGATATTATTTGTATATCGTCTACACAAGAAAGGAGACAATTGATTCCTCCATAACGTCAAGCGAAACACATCGTGGAATAATGATATTGTGTTTCTTGACGTAGCATGGAGGAATCAGAAGCCTTATTTTGACCAGACGAAGCAATATATATCGTAAAATTGTGACTTATCAGTTTAAAAGATAAGCTGTCTTAACATTTATCAATATACATCTATCTATATTATTCACGTTTTATTATGATATCTGTACAACATTCACTTATTCGTGTTTACCTGTTTATATTATAACAATATTTTCTTATTATTTATTTATCTATTTAGTTTCTGTGCATAACTTCACCCACTCATATTGATACATGATTATATATTCCTGTGTTTGCTGGACCAATGAATGATGAAAAAAAAAGCACAACATGAGATCCTATACAGTAATAACATATTGAGTCCATCATCCCGACCCTCCATTGTATTATCGTATTGTTGTATCGTTGTATTGTCGTATTGTTGTATTGTTGTTGTGAGGGCATACATGTTATAAAGTCTGTATACATTCCATCTGCAGGTGTTCCTTCCTTTACCTGTCATCATTACCATCATCCCAGTGTCCTCAAAAGATCCACCATATCTTACATAGTTTTTTTCATTTTGTTGGTGGTATTTTGTTACTGTACACTCGTGCTACGTAATCCCTGACCAGAGGCGAACGGCAGGCTCCACACACATACGTAGGTACAGTTGGCTCCACTCCCGCGTTTCTCCCCTCGCGTTGCCAATGTTGGGCCAGTCAGAAATTCGAATCTCCCGATCCACAATTTAAAATAGTCGAAACATTCCTATCTTTCACTCTAAGGATATGAATGTTTCGATTTTTTTAACTTGTGGATCGGGATTCGAATTTCTGCCTGGCCCAACATTGTCAACGCGAGGGGAGAAACACAGGAGTAGAGCCGGCTGTATACGTTGGCAACGCTGAACTGATGAAAGCGGGAGTGGAGTAGACTGTACAGTTGGCTCTACTCCTGTGTTTCTCCCCTCGCGTTGCCAATGTTGAGCCATCCAGAAATTTGAATCCTGAACCCAGTTTTATCCTGATGCGAATCCCTCACTATATACAGTAGCTCATGAGACTGACAGAGGTGTTGGGTTTGAAAGGGAAAAGCTTCAACAGTGATCAAGTGTTTTTATTATTGGAGAGTGGGAGAAGTATATATTACAGTTAGCACCACAGCTGTGGTTATAAGTCAACAAACACAACTCTCACCTTTTTAATAATTTTTCTTCTGATATTTAAATCCAAGAGAATGGTACATTCCATGGGATTTTTACTCAGCCGATTACTAAGTAAAGGAAATGGAATAATGATTAAGAAAACATTCATAATGGTCATTTCATTGTCGCTATGTTTTGTCGTGTAGACAATTGTAGTATTGCAAGTGAGACTAACTTGTGAACGATAAACGTATCTTTTATAGATTTTATGATGAATTAATACCGGTATACAGTATATCTTGTTAATATTGCAGTGTAACTTTCACACAAGGCAATATCAGCTGAACACACAGTCATCCGGCTTTGTTACCTCACATAGTCTGCAGGTGTTAGGGCAGATAAAGTAGTGACGTTCACTTCTAATTATGAAATGGATGTCCTCAACAGTTGAGCTTTTTGAGGCAAATTAAGAGGTAGAAAGAAAGATCATTATGGTTTTGGCAAATATTATAAGTAAGGGTAATTTCGTTACTCGGCAGCAGTCAAGACATTTTCTGATAGATCGTTTTGTGTTACTGGTTACCAGATGATCGTGTTTTGTAATGGACAGTCATATCTACTCAATAATCAATCTGTCTCATTTCCCACACCATGTCCTCGTTCCATGGAGCTATATAGTCCATGCCTCGTTCAATCCATGTCCCCCTCTCCCTCACATCACTCCTTCACTCTACTCCTCTACTTTCCCACCTCACTCTCCTTCTCACCATCTTCATTATCATTCTGTGTGTAGCCGAAAATGATCAATCCAATATTATGTACTCAGGCCCTAAAAAAAACATGCTCAACCAATGCAATATGACAAGACATTTTATTACCCTGATAAAGTCATCAGACAAAATGACTTATAGGTCATACATTCTGACGAGAGAGAGAGAGAGAGAGAGAGAGAGAGAGAGAGAGAGAGAGAGAGAGAGAGAGAGAGAGAGAGAGAGAGAGAGAGAGAGAGAGAGAGAGAGAGAGAGAGAGAGAGAGAGAGAGAGAGAGAGAGAGAGAGAGAGAGAGAGAGAGAGAGAGAGAGCACTTTAATTAAATATACTCAAAAGGTGCAAAGGTAAATAGTATATAACATCAAGTAAATAAAATTATGACTACGATAAAGATGGTTTCTATAGATTAATTCTATAATAATCTTGTAGCAAATTACACCATTAGTATTTGTTGAACCAATCAGCCAACAGTGTCGATGTGAACAGTGTCTGAAAACCCAAGATGATTTTCCTACACTCACATGTTTTGTATCTGTGGTTCACATTATGATGACACGTGGTTCGGGATACATATTTCTGGGTAAACTAGCTCAGCATTGGCAACGCAAAGTGGTAAACGCGGAAGTGGAGCCAACTGTACATACCCTGCATTCGAACTCAGCCTCTATATGTGTACTGGGTGGGGAAATGAGCAATACCAGACGATTCGAAGCTTTCTGCTCCTCACACTCTGGTCAGAAATTATATATCACGAGTGTAGTTACTGAGAGCTCGTCAGGTGTTATGTTGTTGGTGTTGTGTTATGTTGGTGATGTTGTATTATGTTGGTGGTGTTGTGTTATGTTGTTGGTGTTGTGTTATGTTGTTCGTACTGTCTTATTTTGCTAGTACTGTCTTACATCCTATATAGTTAGATCTATACATATTATTATTATTTTATTTTTATCTCTGTCCTATACATTTATTTCGTGCACAGAGCGAGACTTCTAAATTTTAAGACATATTTATCACCCCTGATTTTGTAAAGCTTTTTGGCCTGGTTTTTGTGCCCCAGACTTTGGAAAATTTCCGAACCTAACTCCTTGTATACCATACCAGATATCATCATCAAACCAATCAAGGAAAAAAAGAAGATAATACGAATCATAATTTATTCCAATAAAGAAATATAACCTAATGATTAAAAGAAAAATATTCCCGTAGTTACTTTAATTATCAGCAAATTATATTAAAAAAAAAAGCACAACCACACAGAAAAAAACAATTATAAAAATAATAACGATAATAATAATAATAATAATAATAATAATAGTAATAATATTAATAATAATAATAATAATAATAATAATAATAATAATAATAATAATAATAATAATAATAATATTAATAATAATAATAATAATAATAATAATAATAATAATAATAATAATAATAATAATAATAATAATAATAATAATAATAATAATATTAATATTAATAATAATAATAAAACGAAAATAAAACAACATCATTTGCATCAAGAGGTGGAATATAACAGCAACACTAATTTCATTCTAATATTTCCCATTCGTTGTGAGTTTCGTATGTGGGCGGTAATACATACATTAGAGCACCCTGATTCCTCCAAACTATGCTAGGAAAACAGAACTAGATTAACAGAAATAATGGTATCCTGTTACTTGAAATAGTTGGGAGGAATCATGTTGCTGCAGATTAATAAATATACCCCAAACATGACACTGGCCTCCATAATGTGTGTTTTTCTCGGCTGTAATAATGGGATGATAATGAGGTGAGAGGCTGAGTGAACAATGTCGTGACGTGGAACATTAAGGTACAGTATATATGAGGGGGGAGGGGTGTAGGAAATTATTGTTGTTGTTGTTGTTGTTGTTGTTGTGAATTGAAAGGTGTACATACATGTGATTCCTCCTAACTATGTCCCAGGCAACAGAATGTTACTTAGGTTAATGAGGGATCTGTTTCGTGTCGTGGTTTGGAGGAGTCAATTGCCCTCCTCCAATTTACCCCCAAAAGAGTCTCCCGTTGATCTTATAAGGGAGTGTGATACATACACTTTTGATACATTAGAGCCCCTTGATTCCTCCAAACTATACTAGGAAACAGGACTAGATTAACAGAAATAATGGTGGCACGTTGCTTGGAACAGTTTGAAGGAATCAGTTGCTCCAGATTTATATACACCACTGTACTTACCTCCTCCTTAAGATGACGATAATGACAGAACACTAAGGGAGTAAGAATCATTTTACCGTATGGACGAGTTTGGAGATTTCTGACTCCTCCAGACTTTGGCAGGAAACAAACAAGTATCACAGTATAGACATCAGTGACGGGTCTGTTTTGTGGCATCGTTTAGAGAAATCTATAACTCCCAAATTACTAGTAACAGATCACACACCTCACATCATTATTAAGAGGATAATATATACCTTTAGCACATTAGAGAGAGAGAGAGAGAGAGAGAGAGAGAGAGAGAGAGAGAGAGAGAGAAAGAGAGAGAGAGAGAGTAAGTGAGTTAATCAGTGCAAGTTGGGTAGAGCTCAGGTGAAGGTTCCTTCTCGCGGGTTTAGTCTGATAAAAGAAAAGAAAAAAACATCGTGTCGTCGTTCTGAAACTCGTAAATATTCGAAAAGACAAATCTAAGCAGACAGTGGGGATTACTTCATAAATTTATCTTCTATACCAGAAAAGACTTTCATGTGTCGAGGAATAATTGGAAGTGGATATGGGATACTGGAGGGAAGATATGTGTGTGTGTGTGTGTGTGTGTACAGCCATGGGTGATAGTGCTGGTCCAGGGTCCAAGGAGTGTTGGAGAGTAACTAGACAGAGTTCGAACAAGTAAATTTTCCAAACCATTTTCAACGTTGGGAAAGGTTTAGAAGACTCACGTTTTCGAACTCTGTTCAGTTGTTCTCTAACACTCCTTGGACCCTGCTGGTGCACTACTATCACCCATGGCTGTACTACCCTAATTATTGTTGATAGTGTAGGATGGTTTGATATTATTTCCAAACTTAATTGTAGAGGTATTATTCCGGCTTGATTTTTTTTCGAAAATTTATGGAGTTGGAACGAAGACACGACTCTCTCTCTCTCTCTCTCTCTCTCTCTCTCCTCTCCTCTCTCTCTCTCTCTCTCTCTCTCTCTCTCTCTCTCTCTCTCTCCTCTCTCTCTCTCTCTCTCTGCTATATAGCTTCGTACTGTACCATGGTTGAGTAATTATTGTTGTCGATGATTTTTGACACATTGGACTTGGAAATCTGAAAAGTTTCTTGTACCAAACACAGTATCTGAATTGAGTGTTAATATACAACTCAGAGTTCCACACCTAGTATAATATTTAATGGAACAGTAGAAAATCATTGGTTCCTTGCCACAGTCTGGAGGAAATCAATAGTCCTGTAATTCGACTGACAACAAACACTTCATAAATACTGTAGTTATGTAACCCTCTCATTTCCTTCGTGTTTACATACTGTCCCTCCTCTCTATAACCTTCTCCTTTGTCCTATGGCGGTGTTCTTTATTTTCAGATCAGATTTATATGTAACCTTGTACATCTCCCGGCATGCAGTACTCTGGAGGAAATTGGTAACTCTACAACTCGACCATAACAAACATTGACAATAGAGTATAGTAAAATTTCTCTGATCCAAGTACACACACAAGCGAGGAATCCTACAGTACACTTCCAGACATGAGGATATACCGTCAGAAAGGAGGGCTGAGGTTCAACAGGATGACGAAGGTGTTGGTGGTGTTAACACTAAGCTTTTTGCTGCTGATGGAGGTGTGGTTTCATTTCCTGCCTTTCCACCTCTACTCCAGATACGTCAACTCATCCACGCAGGTAAAGATGAAGGGATTTGTAGTATTATGAGATTATTATACATTTTTCCTTCATTCTGCTGTCAAACTCCCGAGGCGAATATAACACGGGAATAAATGAAGGACCAAGGACAGATTATGAAGGAAATAGTGTTTTCGTGATGGACCTATGAAAATTATTGTTGAGTTTTTTATTAATATATTTATTCATATCCTTTTTTTTAGTTGGACAATAAGTTTACAATTTTATGCTAATGAAATTTGATGACACATCTTATATTTGAAACATTTCGGGTGCATCTAACTGTAAACAAAAGGAAGATGTTTCCATTTACGTTTAGAGAATTGTGCTGTTTGCTGTAGAGACCCTTTAGGCTATAGGGTCTCTAGTTTGCTGTGCCTGGACTCTGACAGCGTAGCCTAATCTTCCTCATTTCAGCAGGAGGGTTGTGAGTGTGCATTCCAGAAGACAACAACGTACCAGAGTGTTGCTGTTCCTCATCGCTTCCAGATTCCAGCCCCACCACACAACACTCTCCTCCAGGCAAACGTGAGATCTCAACGCAGCAGTGACGACATGAGACAGTATATTATCTTACACAACTCTCACCGTAACCAGCACTCTGAGGGAGGATATCCAGCGCCTATCAGCAGTGAAGGTGATGACGAACACTATGAGAATCCCCCTCAGCTTTCCAGTTATGAGAATGCTGAAGAATATCCAGAAAATGGAATAATCTTCATTGACAGTAGTAATAAGATTCCTGATCGACCTGTCAATAATGGTGTCTTATTAAAGTATTCCATAACACCAACTCCTTTGCCTCCTCATAGTAATAATATAGAACATTCAACAGACATTTTATCAACCAACATAGAGGATACAGTTCATGACATAACTGCCAAAGCTCTAGACAAAATCGCCAGAATTCTAGAAAAAACTGACGATATTACAGACAAAACAAAAAATGTCAAGAATTTAGATGAAACTGCCGAGATTCCGAGCAAAAACCCGATGAAACCTGACACAGCTGCCGAGATCACAAACACAGATAACAAGATCCGATATGCAATCAGTAAAACAACATCAGACACAACCAGCAACACTCCAGACACCATGACACATATTCCAGATGCAACTAATAAGATTCCAGACACCACTAATAAGATTCCAGACTCCACTAATAAGATTCCAGACTCCACTAATAAGATTCTAGACACCACAAAAAAAATTCCAGACTCCACTAATAAGATTCCAGATACCACTAATAAGATTCTATACACCACAAAAAAAATTCCAGACTCCACTAATAAGATTCCAGATACCACTACTAATATTCCAGACACCAACAACAAGACACCACGACTAGCCAGGCACTTGACGACAACAACAACAACAACAACAAGAAGAACAAACAACCACGGGAGGACAAAGAAAAGGAAGAACAAGAAGAACAAGAAGCTGCCCTCACTACCGACGAAGAATGTACCTCACAAGACCACCCTCCCACTCCCTCCTGTCACTACTACCTCTCCACTACCAAGATGTATCCTTAGGAAGACAGATCTGTGTAAGTATTTTGTTTTGTTTATCTGTTTCTCCCTCTCTCACTCACTCCCTTTCCCTCAGTGTACTCCCTCCCCCTCGCTCACTCCCAAATTTCCCATTCTTTTCTCCTTCCACTCTCTCTCTCTCTATCTATCTATCTCTCTCTCTTCTAGTCAAACACACACACACTCTCTCCCACTGCACCTCTCCTACCTCTCTCCTTTCCTCTCCTACTCACACTCTGTCTCTCCCGCTGCACCTTCCTCAGTGGGTCAACTCACACCTACGAAGGAAGTGCCCAGTCTGGAGATTCAGGCGCAAAACCACCCCGAACTGAGTGTTGGGGGCCACTACCAACCCCCCTCCTGCCTGGCCAATCAGAGTGTGGCCATCATCATCCCCTACAGAGATCGCCTCCACCACCTCACCAACCTCCTCTACCACCTCCATCCAATCCTCCAGAGACAGATGATCGAATACACCATTTTCGTCGTCGAGCAAACTGGTTAGTGAGAGGAAGGAGTTGATGATCTATTTATACTTCACAAAGAGCCAAAGTCTGCATATCTTAATTGTTATTGGGATTCTGGAGTATTAAATTAATAATTATCTCATTCATTGGACATGAAACATGCCATCAGGACTGAGATGGTTCATGCCACCTTACCTGACAACATAATTCAGTGTGGAAGACTATCAACGGAACTATGATGAAGGTTGAAGCAGCATACTTACTAACTAACCAGCCATTGATTATGTTTACAGAGGGGAAAACTTTCAACAGAGGCATGGTGAAGAACATTGGGGCTAAAGTGGCTGGTGAGTTATTCACAACCAACTGTTTGATCTTCCATGACGTTGATCTCATCCCACTCAACGACTACAACCTCTACAACTGTTACAAGTGGCCGCGTCACATGTCTGTTGGTGTCGACACTATGAACTTCGGGTGAGAGTAATTTAGTCAGTTAATGGGGATTGATGCATAACGACTTCAGAATAATCATTAAGGTTTTTAGGAGTGTTGGGTACATAGTGTGTATATGTGTGTGCGTGTATTGATTTGCACGAGGAAAAGTGAGTGTGTTGTGTCTATAAGTGTTGGTTGTGTATCATGGCAGCTGTTTGTGTGTGTGTGTGTATGTGTGTGTGTGTGTGTGTGTGTGTGTGTGTGTGTGTGTGTGTGTGTGTGTGTGTGTGTGTGTGTGTGTGTGTGTAGGAGGGGGCTGTGTGTGTATGTGTGTGTGTGTGTGTGTACTGATTTGTACGAATATAAGTATTGGTTGCATGTGTATCATGTCAGCTGTGCTGTGTGTGTAGGAGGGGTACTGTGTGCATGTGTGTGTGTAGGAGGGGTACTGTGTGCATGTGTGTGTGTAGGAGGGGGCTGTGTGCATGTGTGTGTGTAGGAGGGGTACTGTGTGCATGTGTGTGTGTAGGAGGGGGCTGTGTGTGTCTGTGTGGGAGGGAGGCTGTGTGTCTCTATGGGAGGGGTAGCTGTGTGTGTGTGTGTGTGTGTGTGTGTGTTAAGAGTAAAGCAATGATGTGAATTAGTCTAGTGGGTATTTAGCCAGAATTAGAGTATAGAACTGCAGTCTAATAAAGTGTCTCGTCTTAATTAATTAATCAACCAACCCACTACACATCCCAGACTACCGTACGAGGCTCTAGTGGGAGGTGTGTTGTCAGTACCGGTGAATCAGTTCGTTATGGTGAACGGGTACGGCAATGCCTTCTGGGGATGGGGAGGAGAAGACGACGATCTCTATAACCGGTTTATGAAATATGGCTTGAAGGTGCTACGCTTCTCACCCAGCACCAGCCGCTACCACATGCTTACCCATAAGAAGGACAAACCCAATCCTTACAGGTGAGGAAAGCAACGAGGGATTGATTGATGGATATTAGGTGCCGCAACATCGAGGGCATATAGCGTCAGAAAAAGGTGATAGAGAGGTGTGACAGCAAGCAGGAAAGAAATAAAAAGAAAAGAGGGACAGTTGAATAATTGAGGAAGGACTGACTCACTTTAAGGGGGTGCGGGAGTAGGGGACAGGCTTTGAGGGGGGTTTGGGGAATGCGGGAATAGGGGGACAGGCTTGAGGTGGGTAGATTGTCAATCCCCTATTCCTGCACCCCCCTAACCCCCCCCCCCCAAGCATATCTCCCTACTCCCCCTAAGCCTGTCCCCTACTCCCGCACCCTCCTAACCCCCCAAGTCTGTCCCCTATTCTCGCACCCCCTTAAGGAGTTAAGAAAATAGTTATATTTATTTATTTATTTATTTATTTTTATTGTTGATTTCTTTTTCTTTTGTTGATTGGATTCAATTATTCTTAATATATTAATTTATTTATTTGTTTTTATTGTTGTTTTCTTTTTCTTTTGTTGATAAAGTTATTTGCTTTAGTCATTCTTAATATATTTATTTCATTCATCTGTTTATTTAATGTATCTGTTCATTCATTCATCTGTTTATTTAATTCATCTGTTTATTTCATTCATCTGTTTATTTCATTCATCTGTTAATTCATTCATCTGTTATTTCATTCATCTGTTTATTTCATTCATCTGTTTATTCCTTTCATGAACAGGTACTCAGCATTAACGGCAGGAGAGTTATTTTCTGACAAGGACGGTCTAAACAGTCTCAAGTACAAAGTGAGGAAGAAGGAAAAACGGCCCCTCTACACTTGGATAAACGTCGAGTTCTGATTTGAGGAATTACTGTCACACACACACACACACACACACACACACACACACACACAACACACACACACCGTAAACAAACATCACCACTAACAAACATCAGTCCATCAAAACACTCAAAAACAACACACAGCTACACGCACGACCTCCTGACATCCATCCATCTGAAACCTCCCTTCCCCGTGAGGACAGAGTCTACCTGGCCAGGCTACGATGTGGCCACCACCCGGCCCTTATGACATATCAGAAGAGGCTGGATGAAACCACTCCAGATGCCTGTCCAGGATGCAACACACCACCCCATACCATTAAGCACATTATTGAAGACTGCAATACACACAACCACACTCGCCAACAACACTACATACACTCTGTGAGGGCACTGTGGGAAAGCCCGATTCGTGCCATAGCCTTCCTCAGGAGCTTGGGGCTGCTTGGCCAGACACCTTGAGGAACTTCAACAACAACAACAACCACTAAGTTGTTTGTTACCAATAAAATGCCACAAAATGAAAAAAAAAAGAGTATTTATTATCCGTTCCTGAAACCTCTAACATATTGTTTTCTTCTTCTAAAAACTCATTCATAACATCCAATCGTCCTGCTCATATGTTGAATCGAAAACCGTCCATAATCTATTGAATGTGATTGTACTGTATGTATGTGTGTGTGTGTAGGAAAGATGTGTTCGTGGGTAGTTAAGATGTGTTGGTGGGTAGTTAAGATGTGTTGGTGGGTTGTTAAGATGTGTTGGTGGGTAGTGAAGATGTGTTGGTGGGTAGTTAAGATGTGTTGGTGGGTAGTGAAGGTGTATTGGTGGATAATGAAGGTGTGTTGGTGGGTAGTGAGGATGTGTTGGTGGGTAGTTAAGATGTGTTGGTGGGGAGTTAAGATGTGTTGGTGAGTAGTGAAGATGTGTTGGTGGGTAGTTAAGATGTGCTGGTGGGTAGTTAGGATGTGTTGGTGGGTAGTTAAGATGTATTGGTGGGTAGTTAAGATGTGTTGGTGGGTAGTGAAGATGTGCTGGTGGGTAGTTAAGATGTGTATGGTTGGAGAATAAATTAGTTACATTAAATGGATTCGTAGGGAAGATAAATACATTAATTGGATATGTTACAATACCAAGCATATGTCATTCCAGGTTCACTAACATAATTTGTGTACAGTCATTGAGTAAGGTAATAACTGGCTACTAGATAATTATATAGAATCAAAGTGTTGATTTACTAAGATACAGTAATCATGTCTTCGGACAACTCAGAACTCGACGGTAATATAGAGAGGTGGAAAGTAAAGAAATTGATTAAGTCTCTGGATATGGCTAGAGGGTAAGGAATACTAGGGTCCTTTTTTAGGCAGTGTGTGTGTGTGTGTGTGTGTGTGTGTTATTCTTGTATTCTACTTGTGTGTGTGTGTGTGTGTGTGTGTGTGTTATTCTTGTATTCTACTTGTGTGTGTGTGTGTGTGTGTATGTTTTTTGTGCCAGGAAGTGAAGATGGATGCAAGGTGGAGAGACTAATGAAAGAAAAGTGAATGGATTTATGGAAGAATGAATGGATGGATGGATGGATGGATAACTTTGATATAATTATGAACAAAATAACTTGATATAATGAATGTAAGATAAGCATAGATAGACGAATAATGAATAATAACAAGTTAATTAATGTCTAATGAATGACTGACTGATGAAAAAAACAAAAACAACACGACCTATAATAAAACATGACAAAAAAAAAAGAAAAAAAAAAAGTTCCTTCCCTCACATGGATGGTTTTGTTTCCCACAGCAATGGCACCTCTATGATCACACTCATCATGCCCCCCAAGGATCAGATAGCCAGAGCCAACAAACTGCTTGCCGAGGAGTACAGTGCAGCTTCTAACATCAAGTCCAGAGTCAATTGTCAGTCGGTATAGTCTGCCATCACATCAGTAGGACAAAGGCTCAAGTTGTACAATAATAAAGGTAAATGAAGGAATGAGTGAGAGGCTCAAGTTGTACAATAATAAAGGTAAATGAAGGAATGAGTGAGAGGCTCAAGTTGTACAATAATAAAGGTAAATGAAGGAATGAGTGAGAGGCTCAAGTTGTACAATAATAAAGGTGAACAAGCACTGGGCTGCGCCGTGGGTGCTTTTGCCTGCGGCGCTGCTCGCGGCGCTCGCCCCCCCTCACTCGCGGCTCGCATCACTCGCTCCTCCACCCCCCGCCACTCGCGGCTCACTTTGCTCGCCCCACCACCCAATCAGATGTTACACCAGGTAGTGAAGATGTTAATACTTCTGTCTGCTAAATATAAAGGGCAATGCGTCTTCCACTTAATAGTGAAGATGTTAACACATCATGATGTCACACCGGGTAGTGAAGATGATAATACCTATCTCTGCTAAATATAAAGGGCAATGTCTCTTCCAGTTAATAGTGAAGATGTTAAATCTTATCTAACCGACATTTGTAACATAAAATACATTGTCACGGAGCAGCCGTGGTGGGCGAAGCCCTGTGCTTGTCTTTATAAATCTTTAATATCTATCCTCTCCTCCTCGTTCCTTATTCTTGTTACAATTCTCCTAGACTTTACCTCATTTTGAGCTAGCCTGGAATTACAGAAATATGATAAAATATAATTAGACATCTTCTACCTAATAGTAAAGATGTTTTCTCTATCAAAACATAAATCCAATAATGAAATACAATATTCACATCTTCATCTACTAGTGAAGATGTGACGGTAAAACATAAATAGGATGTGACATAGTGAAGATATGTCACACCGTAACAAATATATATAGTTTTGAGGAATCACAAACCTCCTTTCTATCCAGTTTAACATGCACAAAAAAGAGAATCTTCCCTAGCATCCAACTTTATTCTGTGGTGTTGTTTCAGTTCCCAATAATGGCTTAGTGATCTACTGCGGCACCATCGTTACAGAGGAAGGGAAGGAGAAAAGAATGACCATTGACTTCGAACCCTTCAAACCCATCAACACCTCAATGTACCGCTGTGACAATAGGGTAAGTGTTGTTGTTGTCAGAACATTGAAGGTAAATGAGTCCTTCAAATATTGCCACGAAACACTACCTATATAGAAGGAGCTTGTTTCGTGGCATGGTCAGAGGGAATCAGAAGCCTCCAATTTTCATACATGATCACAGGGTCCTTAATTGCATATAATCATAATTATATTTCATTGTTTTTCTCTCATAAATATTTCTCTCGACATATAATTTTCGCTCTTCGACACACTTCTCTCTCTCTCTCTCTCTCTCTCTCTCTCCTAAACGGAACCACTTTGACGTGGTGGGGGGCTTGTGTGTCTATGAGACCTGGCGAGCTAGACTAGAGGGGGCTCCGTCCTCTGCTCTGCCCCGATTTTGGGGCGAGAGGGCTTCCCATGCTAAGAAGGTCGCTAGTGAAAGACCAGACTAAATGGTTCCCAACTTTCAGTTCTTCAACTGTCCCTCTTTTCTTTTTATTTCCTTCCTGCTTGCTTTTACACACACCTCTCTATCACCTTATTCTGGCGCTATAGGACCTCGATGTTGCGGCGCCTAATATCCATCAATAAAAAATCTCTCTCCCTCTCTCTCTCTCTTTTTCCAGTTTCACACATACACATCATTATTCTCTTCCCACTGACACAATACAAAACACATAACCTACATTAATATTTTGTTCACTCTCTCTGTGCACAGTTCCACACGGATGCTCTCAGTGCGTTACTCACAGACGACAACGTAATTGGCTTCATAGTGGTGGACGGTAATGGAGCTCTGTTCGGTACACTTCAAGGCAACACCAAGGACGTCCTACACAAGTTTTCTGTCAGTCTGCCTAATAAGCATCGTGAGTATCTTCTGTCTGTAATAATCATAATAATCTACCATACCTTGTCATTCGTTATCTGTACCATATACCATATTGTTATGTCAAATTTATGTTATGTTATGTTACGTTACAAAATGTTTTATTATATGTTATGCTATGCTAGGTTTTGTTATGTTATGTTACGTTACGTTACATTATGTTATGGTATGTTTGGTTAGGCTATGTTTGGTTAGGCTACATCATGTTATGTTATGCTATGCAATGTTTGGTTAGGCTAGACCACGTTATATTACGTTATATTATGCTATGTTTGGTTAGGTTAGGTCATGTTATGTTACATTATTATTATAATTATTATTATTATTATGTATTCAGGTCGTGGTGGTCAGTCTGCTCTGCGTTTTGCTCGTCTACGTATGGAACAACGTAACAACTTTTTGAGAAAAGTAAGTGATTTGAATACTGATTATTCCAAATTATACTACGAGACAGAGTTCCTCAATATGGGTGGCGTTATTTGGTTATTAGTTTGAAGGAGTGAGAAACAAGCCTCTCATTCGATGAATTTTTTTTTGTAAAAATTGTCTCTTACATTAATTGGACAAAATCTTTTCTAAATATATTGATATATTAATATATAAATAAAAATATAAATTAATGGATAAAATAGTCAGTCCATTTTCAAAAGTCCACACCCACCCACACACAAACACACAAACCCACACACACACACACAAACCCACACACACAAACCCACACACACACACATACACACAAACGTCCACCCCCACACACTCACATCCCCTCACACACACACACAACACACTGTTACACCCACCCACAAACTCCCACACACATCCCCTCCCCAACACCCAACCACCCACACACACACGAACCCACACACAAACACATTCCACACACACACACACACACACTTGGAAATTTATAATACTCTAATTATTACGTTACCTTACCTTATTTTACCTTACCTTACTTTACCTTACCTTACCTTACCTAACCTAACCTAACCTTACTTAACCTAACCTTACCTTACCTTACTTAACCTAACCTAACCTAACCTAACCTTACTTTACTTTACTTTACACTCACCAGGTGGCAGAATTAGCCGGCCAACTCTTCATATCAAACGACAAAGCTAACGTAGTGGGCATGGTGCTGGCTGGTATGGCTGACTTAAAGAATGAGCTGACACAATCAAGCTATTTCGACCCTGTAAGTAGTCAGTGGCATCGTGTTGTTTGTCATGAGTCACAATTGACTCGTGACATATTAGTCAATGTCAAAATATCAATAATATCAATAATATATCAAATATTAAATATTATCTTTATGCTGATAAACTTAGCCAAAAAGTAAAAAAAACACAACTAACTCGTGAGCAGAAGGTGAGTACGTGGAGATTATAGTGCATACATATCGAAAGGCCCCACATAAAACAACTAATTGTTGGCATACCCCAATAGGGTTTGTTACCCTGGAGCCCCACGTTGGGCTCCAGTGTAACAGCTGTGCTTAACATCAATCAATCAATCCATCCATTAATCAATCAATCCATCATTACAGAGACTACATAATTAAAAACAGCAGTGCTTAATATCAATCCATCATTACAGAGACTACATAATTAAAAACAGCAGTGCTTAATATCAATGCCTCATTACAGAGACTACATAATTAAAAACAGCAGTGCTTAATATCAATGCATCATTACAGAGACTACATAATTAAAAACAGCAGTGCTTAATATCAATGCATCATTACAGAGACTACATAATTAAAAACAGCAGTGCTTAATATCAATGCCTCATTACAGAGACTACATAATTAAAAACAGCAGTGCTTAATATCAATGCATCATTACAGAGACTACATAATTAAAAACAGCAGTGCTTAATATCAATGCATCATTACAGAGACTACATAATTAAAAACAGCAGTGCTTAATATCAATGCATCATTACAGAGACTACATAATTAAAAACAGCAGTGCTTAATATCAATGCATCATTACAGAGACTACATAATTAAAAACAGCAGTGCTTAATATCAATGCATCATTACAGAGACTACATAATTAAAAACAGCAGTGCTTAATATCAATGCCTCATTACAGAGACTACATAATTAAAAACAGCAGTGCTTAATATCAATGCATCATTACAGAGACTACATAATTAAAAACAGCAGTGCTTAATATCAATGCCTCATTACAGAGACTACATAATTAAAAACAGCAGTGCTTAATATCAATGCATCATTACAGAGACTACAAGCCAAAGTGATCAAGGTGGTGGATGTGTCGTATGGTGGTGAGAAAGGATTCAACGAGGCCATAAATTTATCAGCCGAGTCCCTAATTAATGTTAAGTTCATACAGGAGAAGAATTTGATAGGTAAGTGAATAGTGAGTGAGTGAATAGTGAGTGAGTGAGTGAATAGTGAGTGATTGAATAGTGAGTGAGTGAATATACAGTAGAGTGAGGTACTGTATGTACTTGTGTGAATAAAGTGAATGAAAGAGTGAATAGTTTGGTAACTGAATTATATTTTTCTAATTTTAAGTTTGTCCGATTATAAAATTGGTTGGTAAGTGAATAGTTTCTTTATATACCGGGAAAATAAGATCAGGAGTGATTATAATGTAATCCTCTTCAAAAAATGTACAGCATATAATTACGTTTAAATGGCAAAATGTCATGAGGACAATAATTATATCGAGAAATAAAAACCATCAGATTATTATAGAAAGAATAGAATAAACCAAATTTATGAAAACAGTTATGTTTCCAACCAACCAACCAACCATGTCTCTTTCTCTCACCCTTCCAACCAACCAACCAAATATGACATTTTTGTATCTTTTCTCCCCTTCAGCTCATTTCTTCGAAGAGATTTCTATCGACACAGGCAAGTACTGCTATGGTGTGGACGAGACCCTGAGAGCTCTTACTTGTGGTGCTGTGGAAACCATCATTTGCTGGGAAAACCTGAACATTACTAGGTGAGTGATAGCAAGAAGAAAACACCCCACTGTTTTGTTGTGTTTAATTAAGGCGAAATTCTCCTTTTTTGTTGATGAATTAGAGGTGTTGTTGATTCCTCCAAAGTGGGCCAAGAAACAGACAGAACCAGAGTAATTATGGTAACATGTTGCTGGGAATAGTTTGGAGGAATCAGTTGTTTTAGATTTGCCACTAACGCTGTATTATTTCCTTATAATCAACCAAACGATCAATCTACCAATCCGATAATAAATCAAAGTGACGCCAATATATATATACCGAATTTAAAATCAGCCAATCAACCAATGATTCTATTTGGATCCTCTACCACACCCTTGCCTGGGCCCAGTGGGGCTGACTTTTATTCTCTGTGAATATTAGTTATCCCTCACAGGGCTAGAATAAAGATTGTTGTAGGATCTGGTCACTTTCTAGTGGATTTGACGAGATCTGCCTACATAGATTAGAAATACACGTGAGGTGTATTGCAACCGGAGGCCTTTTTATTTCTACAACACTAACTAAAGTACTTTTTTCAATTAATCAATTTGATCATTAAGTTTATTAATCAGACACTCACTAATCACTAAATAACTCCATCAAATTAATACCAGGATAAATGTATAAGATTATCTCTACTTTCTAAGAGGTTTGTATATATATATATATATATATATATGTGTTTGTGTGTGTGTGTGATTCTCTCTTCCTTCTAAGACGTTTTTTGAGATTGTATGGCTGTGATTCTCCCTCCCTTCTATGATTTTTGTTGAGATGAATATATGTATGTCTGTGATTCTTCCTCCTTTTGTTGAGATGAATATATGTATGTAGGCGATTCTCTATTAAGATTTACAATTATTTACCCTCAGATTCGTATTAAGGAACAACCACAACGGAGTGGAGACAGTCATCCACCTCAACCCGAAACAAATGAATGACAAGACCCACTTCACTGATAAGGAGGTGAGTACTGTTACGGTGTGACATCTTCACACCGTAACATAATGTGGGTAGTGAAGATGTCACACCATAACAATACAAACATACAGGAAGGTCATCACAAGTATCTTTTAAGGACCCTATGATCGTGTATGAGACCTGGTGGCTTCTGATTCCTCCAGACTTGGCCACGAAACAAGCTCCATCAATAAAGGTGGTGTTTCGTGGCAATGTTTGAAGGACACTCCAACTTCCATATGTCTTACTACAACACGGGGATGTCCTTAAGGGGATAGTACAGTCTTGATAAACAAGGACTTTACAGGTTATTTTATCCTTGTTGGTAAATTTGGAGGAATTAATCATCCTTCCAATCTACTCCAAGCAACAGGCCACCATTATTTGTGTTCATCTAGTCCTATTTCCTGGCATACTTAGTTAGATTTATTAATTTATGATATTCAGTCATTCACATTTGTTTCTGACTTATTTTCTGTACTCATTATATATGTTTTGTTTTTGTTATAACAGAGCGGTGTGGACTTGGAGCTGCTTGAATCTATGAGCTGGTTGGAGTGGTTGGCTAATAACTACAAGAGCTTTGGGGCCACGTTGCAGATCATTACAGACAGATCCCCAGAAGGCTATCAGTTCGTCATGAGCTTCGGTGGCATAGGAGGTATGTATGTATGTATGTGTGTACGATTGGCCACAGCAATACTTACACAGCTTATCATTTTATGGAACTAGAGATTTTTAGCTCCGGCCTCAGCCGAGAGCTCAAGGTCTTATCGTAATTATTGTTATTGTTGTTGTTCTTGGGGCGACAACTTCTAAAATGGATCAACTGACTCACTTACTCACTCACTGACTCACTCACTCACTCACTCTCTTCCTCCCATCTATTTTCTTTTACCGACATTGAATCATTCAATAAAAAGGGTTCATTTTCAAAATTTCAATATAACCATATGAATACGAAAATCCAGATAAAACATAATTAATATTTTTGAGACCTTTACATATGGATATTTTATTATTTCACTTGAATCATTAAGAGCCGGATCTTTTGAAGGGTTTTCCTTCATGTTCTTGTTATTCTGAAAGTACTGCAAGTAACAAACAAACCTAATATTAATGTTGGATTGCGATTATATACGTATAGTCTTCTCTTACCTTAATTGTGCTATATGTTGTAACCCCATTAAAACAACAACATGTATAATCCCTGACCAGAGACGAACGGCAGGCACCACACACACATACCCTGCATTCGAACTCAGCCTCTATATGTGTATTGGGTGGAGAAATAAGCAATACCAGGCGATTCGAACCTTTTTGCACCTCACACTCTGGTCAGAAATAATGTATCCAGTCACTTCTTATCAGTTGTTCAATTGTCCCTCTTTTCTCTTTATTTCCTTCCTGCTTGTTGTCTCACCTCTCTATCACCTTCTTCTGGCGCTATAGGACCTCACTGTTGCAGCGCCTAATATATTCAATCAATCAATCAATGCAATTATCACTACTATTATTTATCATTTTTATCCCATTACCTATTATTTGACCTATTACTTACATTTACCTACTATTTATTATATATTATTATTTTTTTTCGAACTACTATTTAACCTACTATTACCTGATATTTATCACACTTTATTTTCCTTTTTATTTATCTACTATAACCTATTTAATTCTTGTATTTATGTTCTATTTACCTACTATTACCTACTATAACCTATTTTATTCTTGTATTTATGTTCTATTTACCTACTATTACCTACTATAACCTATTTAATTCTTGTATTTATGTTCTATTTACCTATTATTTACCTATACTATAACGTATTTAATTCTTATACTTCCAGGACTTCTACGCTACAAGCTCGACTTACAACAATTGTCAGATGTTGATGAACTATTTGAAGATCTTGATATTGAGGACTATTTGTGAGCAGTCTATATACTGTAACTATTATATCAGTGACTTCTGCGTTGAGGGTCACTCCAACCTTGAACGGTGAGCTGGATGGCTGACTAGATGGTTGATGGAGGGATGAATGGCTGGTTGACTTGCAGGTCACTATTAGAGAGAGCCATGAAAGAGAGCCATGAATTAGTCCATTGGATGATACTGGAAGTCGTGACGTGTGTGTGTGTGTGTGTGTGAGTAGCAGCAGTTGACTTGGGCCTTGGTAAAGTCCAGTGTCTGAATATATATATATATATATATATATATATATACAGTATATAATTATACAAATGTCACGAAACAGCCTCCCTTAGTGTACAGGAGGATGTTTTATGACAGTGTGTGTGTGTGTTTGTGTGTGCATCGAGGCAGCAGTTATTTTCTTCAACTACAAAAGGAAACAGAATAATAATATGTTGTGGGCGAAGGTGCGGCCCCACTTGTAGCTCTTGTGGTAATGTGGACTTGGGCCCACAGTACTGGCTGTGGGATCAAAGACCTTCCCCCCAATCTCCCTAGCGGTTGGAGGCCCACAGACTCCCTGGCCACAACTGTCTCTATTCACGTATGAATAAACAAAGTTGTAAGTAAAAAAAAATGCAAAAAGGTACAAATATAATAAAAGCTAAAAAACTTATTGTGTTTATCCTTTCCCTTTCTATCTTCTCCATATCATCACTTCCTTCATTTTACACAGTGAGAGTGAATATGCATTTGTAGTGGCAACCAAAATGTACTGTTTACCATTGAGCATATTTCAGTTTAACTGACTTCATTTCCTCCTTCATCTCATGTCACATAATAGCCTGGAAAGATGTAGGCAATATAATAAGAAGGATTCCTTGCATGTTCTGCGGGTAAGAAACAAAATGAAACAGGGATTATATTTTCTTTTTTATTGGATACAAGCACTGGCTTCGCCATCCAGCCGTGGGTGCTTGGCCTGCGGCGCTACTCGCTGCGCTCGCCCCCTCCCCCCCAATCAGATGTCACACCGGGTAATGAAGATGTTAATACTTATCTCTGCTAAATATAAAGGGTATGTAACATAAAATACACCCACGACAGGTGTGACGGAATTGCCACGTAAACAACCTTCAGTTGTTTTTTTACTTTTTATTTAGAGTTTTATTTTTTTAGGTACTTAGATATATAACTCTCATGTCATTTCACTCTAGCCTGGAGTACATGTTAACAATCAGGTCATTGTAATGTTGACGAAGGCGTTTGCGTTTCAATTTGAGTGTGGCGGTGACAAGTCCAGTGTCTGGGGTCCAGGGGTCTGGGATGAGGTGGATGGCTGCTGGCAATTCCCTTTGGGTTAGTTTCAACTCCATGCCGTGGTTTACAAGATCCTGCAGGAAGGCCTCCTTGACTATCTAATTATTACAAAGTTCCTCAATAGTAATGGATGCAGACTCCTCAATGCCCACTTGACCAGCCACCTTCCTCAAGCTTTCATGTGTTGGCACAACCACAGCTACGGTCTGGTCTTTGGTAGGGTCAGCACATACATAAATGTTCTCTATGCAGGCAAGTGACTTTAACCTGGATTCGACTTTGCCAAGGGAGATGAATTCGCCATGCTTGAGCTTAATAAGGTCTTTTTTACGATCAATAATTTTGAGTCTGCCCAGGGGGTCTATCTCACCGATATCACCAGTGCAGAACCACCTCTGGCCATGTTCCTCCAAGAATGCATCTTCATTCTCCTCGGTCAGATTGAAATATTGCTTTGCTATGACTGGGCCCGCCACGATGACCTCACCACGAGGGTTGGGTTCATCTGTGATCCTGTAGTCACCCTCTTCCCAGTCTATGAGTCTCACCAAAACACCCATGTTGGGTCCCCCAGTGTGTCCTGTATCGGTGTCATCATTGTCCATACAGGTGACACTGGCGGCTGTTTCTGTGGCGCCATAACCAACTTGTACAGGAACGTCAAACATAGCACATATGGCTTTGTGTGTCTTGGCTGTGAGAGGTGCTGCCCCTGACCCAATCACCTTTAGTTTCCCACCGAACTCCTCTTGCACCTGCTTAAATATTAGTTGTTTCATGAGGTAAGTGACGAAGGGACTGCACTCGTGTTCAGTCTTATATTTGATGGCAGAGTTAAAGATGCATCTCTTGATAAAGTTCTGTTCCTCGACCTTCTTCGTCACACCCAGGACAATGTTATCCAAGAGAATTGGGACAGAAATGATAAAAGAAGGTTTTGCCACACGTGCGTCACCCTCCGTCCCCTGCATCACTTTGGGACTAGCGTTGGTGAGTGTGAAGGGAGAGGAGTAGTAGATGGAAACTCCGATAGAGATGGCGGTGAGTTCACTAACCAACTCCATGATGTGAGCCAGTGGGAGGAAGGTCAGAAAGCGATCCCCCACCTCAAGGTTCTTCATCTGAACCATAAAACTCATCATACTGGCCAAGATATTTGTATGGGTTAGTTCTACTCCTTTGGGATTCCCAGTTGACCCACTTGTGTACATGAGAATGGCCACGTCATCTGCCTCAGCCTTAGGAAGCTCTACTGCCTGTGGGTTTGATTTAGCCAGCTCCTTGAATGGAACTAGTGTCACATCCTTGGGTAAAGTTTGGGGAGCAGCGACCCCTTCGAGTTGATCCTCCATTACTATGACAGTCTTTACCTTGGGACATTGTGGAAGGAAGTCCATCACCCTTGGCAACAAATCATATGATGTGAATATGAGGGAGGCTTCAGTATCATTAATGCTGTGACAAATACCTTCATCAGGCAGAGTAGTGTAAAGTGTTGCTACAGTGATGCGATGCTACAAACAACCCAGTACTGCTATCATCCATTCAGCCCTTGTCTCTGCAAACACCACCACACGTTCCAAGGGCTTGATACCATGCAGACGGACACCAGCACCAACATTGCGGGCCATCTCAGAGACCTCATTAAAACTTGTACAAGTATATTCCCCGAGACTCAATTTCTCCATGGTGCGTCCTTTCTTCACCTTGGGTTCACTACTACCCGAGACTCCACAAACTGTCATGTGTTTTCTGTCGAGCAGACGCCGTGTGGCCATACAAGGTAGAGTTCCATAGCAGGCCACAGCAGACTCAAAAGCATCAGGTAAAGTGACCCCTTGAACTCGGATCTTAGAGTCCTTGGGTTCTAGTGAGTAAGGTTCTCCTGAGGGTGTGGCCTTGACGTACCAGCCTTCAGGAGTTTGTACACCACGGATCACTCCTTGTGTCTCATTCTTCTTCATTAGCGACGAGGAACTGTCAGAGATTTTCTACTACTACTATTGATGAGGTTGGAAGGAGGTTACGTTGTTGAGTAGTGTTTGTGAGGTCGTTGGCAGTAGTAATCTACCATTCCTTCTCTACACACGCCTTACTATGGACAATGATGAAGTACCATGTGTCTGTGGATTGTTAAGGTAAAGTTTGTTCGGGTAATAGAGACGCTGATTTGAGGTGACACATGCACGAGTACCACCACCAATCACTAAGCCAAGGAGGCTATGTGGTATAAACCTATTATACCACATAGCAAAGCCACAGCAAAATTAATGCAACATAAGAAATAAAGACCTCATACTGAATCTCATGAATGTATGTATATATGTATGAAAAGTGAGATGGTGGTAATTATGGCGATGGTGATGTATTATAAAATGTTGGTGTATGTGAAAATTGATATGCATCTACACCCTATATTCTGGCATTGACTGTGTGTGCATCATTCACAGATTGGGTGCCCTTTCACACCCAAGCCAATCATTCCTCTCTTCGACTGCCCATCGTCAGTAGAGAAGATATAGGAGGTGAAATTGAAGGTCAGGTAGTGAAGATGTGTAGTGGTGTAGTGAAGATGTTTGATGATGTGTAGTGAAGATGTGTGTTGGTATTGTTACGGTGTGACATCTTCACTATGTCACATTGTATTTATATTTTACTATCACATCTTCACTATTAAGTGAAGATGTGAATACTGTATTTCATCATCGTGTTTGCACCCTAACAGAGAGGGAAACATCTTTACTATTTACTCTAAGATATGAAGTTGTATTTTGTTATATTCTGTAGTTCCAGGTTGGATCCAAATGGGATATATGGTCCAACAGAATATTGTGACAAGACAGAACAGAATAGGAAGCTATAGAAAGCTTAAAAGATAATAAAACAATAAAAGCTTTAAAGTGCTTAATTCCTCCTCTTCTCCCTTATCAAGAGAACTGATTACGACGGGCCGTAACAGATTTGGGGGCCTGACCGGGATTCTCTTTACCAAGATACAGTATTGAGAAGATATTGAGGACTGTTGAGAAGAAAGAAGATTCTCAAGAAGAGAGAAAATATATATTCCTCGAAGATATGGAACTACAGAATATTACAAAATACAACTTCACATCTTAAAGTAAATAGTAAAGATGTTTCCCTCTCTGTTAGAGTGCAAACACGATGATGAAATACAGTATTCACATCTTCACTTAATAGTGAAGATGTGATAGTAAAATATAAATACGATGTGACATAGTGAAGATGTCACACCGTAACACCCCCCTTACAATTTTTTAGATGTGAATTCTCTCTTAGAAGGACTCACATCTTACATGGTTACATGGTGGATAAATTATAGTTTTCTCTGCTATTTCTTCGTCCCAGGATTCGTCATCATCTTCACCATCACCATCATTATCATTATCAGCATCATAATCTTCACCATCACCATCACTATGTAGTATCAGTATGTAGTAAATATGTGTGGTGATATGTAGTGAAGATGTGTGGTAGTGTGTAGTGAAGATGTGTGGTGGTATGTAGTGAAGATGTGTGGTGATATGTAGTGAAGATGTGTAGTGGTGTGTAATGAAGATATATGGTGGTGTTTAGTGAATATGTGTGGTGGTATATAGTGAAGATGTTTGATGATGTGAAGTGTGTAGTGAAGATATTATGATGATGTGTAGTGTGTAGTGTGTAATTTTGTTAACATTTTCTATTTTAATTCTATACAAGCACTGGGCTTCGCCCACCACGGCTGCGCCGTGGGTGCTTTTGCTTGCTTCACTCGCCCCACCTCCTACCTACCTACCTACCACCCACATCTTACCTACCACCCACACACATCTTAACTGTATATGTGCTAACATCTTCACTATTAAGTGGAAGATAAAACTGTGGCATCTTCACTACTCACCGGATATAATTATTGACATCTTCACTACCTACCTACCTACCACCCACATCTTACCTACCTACCTACCACCCACATCTTACCTACCTACCTACCTTCCACCCACATCTTAACTACCACCCAGTCACCCACCCACCCACATCTTACCTACCTACCACCCACATTTTACCTACCTACCACCCACATCTTACCTACCTACCTACCACCCACATCTTACCTACCTACCTACCTACCACCCACATCTTGACTACCACCCACCCACCCATATAATTATTGACATCTTTTATGGGTCTGCGTTTGAGGCGACACTCAGGAGATTGGATGTATTTCAGAATGTATGTTTAAGATTATGTCTTGGAGCTCTTCGATGTATACCACGTAATAGATGGTCATGACGAATACGGAGGGGAGATATATTAGCCTCTACTTGCATCCGCTCCACACGAGTATATTCGCGGATGGAAGTAGAGGCTAATATATCTCCCCTCCTTATTCATCATGACCATCTATTACGTGGTAATTCTGTCACACCTGTCGTGGGTGTATTTTATGTTACATACCCTTTATATTTAGCAGAGATAAGTATTAACATCTTCACTACCCGGTGTGACATCTGATTGGGGGGGAGGGGGCGAGCGCAGCGAGTAGCGCCGCAGGCCAAGCACCCACGGCTGGATGGCGAAGCCAGTGCTTGTATCCAATAAAAAAGAAGATATAATCCCTGTTTCATTTTGTTTCTTACCCGCAGAACATGCAAGGAATCCTTCTTATTATATTGCCTACATCTTTCCAGGCTATTATGTGACATGAGATGAAGGAGGAAATGAAGTCAGTTAAACTGAAATATGCTCAATGGTAAACAGTACATTTTGGTTGCCACTACAAATGCATACTCACTCTCACTGTGTAAAATGAAGGAAGTGATGATATGGAGAAGATAGAAAGGGAAAGGATAAACACAATAAGTTTTTTAGCTTTTATTATATTTGTACCTTTTTGCATTTTTTTTACTTACAACTTTGTTTATTCATACGTGCACAGAGACAGTTGTGGCCAGGGAGTCTGTGGGCCTCCAACCGCTAGGGAGATTGGGGGGAAGGTTTTTGATCCCACAGCCAGTACTGTGGGCCCAAGTCCACATTACCACAAGAGCTACAAGTGGGGCCGCACCTTCCATGAGACCACCCCTGAAGGGACCATAAGAGGGAGGGAGTTTACACTGCTGCATGCATGGACCGTGTGCTGACGGTCCACACAACAGTGGGAAAGAAAATCCAATAGAAAGTGACCATATCCTATAACAACAATCTTTATTTTAGCCCTGTGGGGGATACACAACATATTATTATTCTGTTTCCTTTTGTAGTTGAAGAAAATAACTGCTGCCTCGATGCACACACAAACACACACACACACTGTCATAAAACATCCTCCTGTACACTAAGGGAGGCTGTTTCGTGACATTTGTATAATTATATACTGTGTATATATATATATATATTCAGACACTGGACTTTACCAAGGCCCAGGTCAACTGCTGCTACTCACACACACACACACACACACGTCACGACTTCCAGTATCATCCAATGGACTAATTCATGGCTCTCTTTCATGGCTCTCTCTAATAATGACCTACAAGCCAACCAGCCATTCATCCCTCCATCAACCATCTAGTCAGCCATCCAGCTCACCGTTCAAGGTTGGAGTGACCCTCAACGCAGAAGTCACTGATATAATAGTTACAGTATATAGACTGCTCACAAATAGTCCTCAATATCAAGATCTTCAAATAGTTCATCAACATCTGACAATTGTTGTAAGTCGAGCTTGTAGCGTAGAAGTCCTGGAAGTATAAGAATTAAATACGTTATAGTATAGGTAAATAATAGGTAAATAGAACATAAATACAAGAATTAAATAGGTTATAGTAGGTAATAGTAGGTAAATAGAACAAATACAAGAATTAAATAGGTTATAGTAGGTAAATGGAACATAAATACAAGAATTAAATAGGTTATAGTAGATAAATAAAAAGGAAAATAAAGTGTGATAAATATCAGGTAATAGTAGGTTAAATAGTAGTTCGAAAAAAAATAATAAAGTATAATAAATAGTAGGTAAATGTAAGTAATAGGTCAAATAATAGGTAATGGGATAAAAATGATAAATAATAGTAGTGATAATTGCATTGATTGATTGATTGAATATATTAGGCGCTGCAACAGTGAGGTCCTATAGCGCCAGAAGAAGGTGATAGAGAGGTGAGACAACAAGCAGGAAGGAAATAAAGAGAAAAGAGGGACAATTGAACAACTGATAAGAAGTGACTGGATACATTATTTCTGACCAGAGTGTGAGGAGCAAAAAGGTTCGAATCGCCTGGTATTGCTTATTTCTCCACCCAATACACATATAGAGGCTGAGTTCGAATGCAGGGTATGTGTGTGTGGTGCCTGCCGTTCGTCTCTGGTCAGGGATTATACATGTTGTTGTTTTAATGGGGTTACAACATATAGCACAATTAAGGTAAGAGAAGACTATACGTATATAATCGCAATCCAACATTAATATTAGGTTTGTTTGTTACTTGCAGTACTTTCAGAATAACAAGAACATGAAAGAAAACCCTTCAAAAGATCCGGCTCTTAATGATTCAAGTGAAATAATAAAATATCCATATGTAAAGGTCTCAAAAATATTAATTATGTTTTATCTGGATTTTCGTATTCATATGGTTATATTGAAATTTTGAAAATGAACCCTTTTTATTGAATGATTCAATGTCGGTAAAAGAAAATAGATGGGAGGAAGAGAGTGAGTGAGTGAGTGAGTCAGTGAGTGAGTAAGTGAGTCAGTTGATCCATTGTAGAAGTTGTCGCCCCAAGAACAACAACAACAACAATAATTACAATAAGACCTTGAGCTCTCGGCTGAGGCCGGAGCTAAAAATCTCTAGTTCCATAAAATGATAAGCTGTGTAAGTATTGCTGTGGCCAATCGTACACACATACATACATACATACCTCCTATGCCACCGAAGCTCATGACGAACTGATAGCCTTCTGGGGATCTGTCTGTAATGATCTGCAACGTGGCCCCAAAGCTCTTGTAGTTATTAGCCAACCACTCCAACCAGCTCATAGATTCAAGCAGCTCCAAGTCCACACCGCTCTGTTATAACAAAAACAAAACATATATAATGAGTACAGAAAATAAGTCAGAAACAAATGTGAATGACTGAATATCATAAATTAATAAATCTAACTAAGTATGCCAGGAAATAGGACTAGATGAACACAAATAATGGTGGCCTGTTGCTTGGAGTAGATTGGAAGGATGATTAATTCCTCCAAATTTACCAACAAGGATAAAATAACCTGTAAAGTCCTTGTTTATCAAGACTGTACTATCCCCTTAAGGACCCCCGTGTTGTAGTAAGACATTTGGAAGTTGGAGTGTCCTTCAAACATTGCCACGAAACACCACCTTTATTGATGGAGCTTGTTTCGTGGCCAAGTCTGGAGGAATCAGAAGCCACCAGGTCTCATACACGATCATAGGGTCCTTAAAAGATACTTGTGA
Source organism: Petrolisthes manimaculis (assembly GCA_034508575.1). NCBI lineage: Eukaryota > Metazoa > Arthropoda > Malacostraca > Decapoda > Porcellanidae > Petrolisthes > Petrolisthes manimaculis. Next base: position 205,693 of record JAWZYT010002151.1, on the reverse strand, counting down.
TGACCTTCCTGTATGTTTGTATTGTTATGGTGTGACATCTTCACTACCCACATTATGTTACGGTGTGAAGATGTCACACCGTAACAGTACTCACCTCCTTATCAGTGAAGTGGGTCTTGTCATTCATTTGTTTCGGGTTGAGGTGGATGACTGTCTCCACTCCGTTGTGGTTGTTCCTTAACACGAATCTGAGGGTAAACAATTGTAAATCTTAATAGAGAATCGCCTACATACATATATTCATCTCAACAAAAGGAGGAAGAATCACAGACATACATATATTCATCTCAACAAAAGGAGGAAGAATCACAGACATACATATATTCATCTAAAAAAAAATCATAGAAGGGAGGGAGAATCACAGGCATACAATCTCAAAAAAAAAAAAAAAAAAAAAAAAAAAAAAATATATATATATATATATATATATATATATATATATATATATATATATATATATATATATATATATATATATATATATATATATATAAACAAACCTCTTAGAAGGTAGAGATAATCTTATACATTTATCCTGGTATTAATTTGATAGAGTTATTTAGTGATTAGTGAGTGTCTGATTAATAAACTTAATGACCAGATTGATTGATTGAAAAAAGTACTTTAGTTAGTGTTGTAGAAATAAAAAGGCCTCCGGTTGCAATACACCTCACGTGTATTTCTAATCTATGTAGGCAGATCTCGTCAAATCCACTAGAAAGTGACCAGATCCTACAACAATCTTTATTCTAGCCCTGTGAGGGATAACTAATATTCACAGAGAATAAAAGTCAGCCCCACTGGGCCCAGGCAAGGGTGTGGTAGAGGATCCAAATAGAATCATTGGTTGATTGGCTGATTTTAAATTCGGTATATATATTGGCGTCACTTTGATTTATTATCGGATTGGTAGATTGATCGTTTGGTTGATTATAAGGAAATAGTACAGCGTTGGTGGCAAATCTAAAACAACTGATTCCTCCAAACTATTCCCAGCAACATGTTACCATAATTACTCTGGTCCTGTCTGTTTCTTGGCCCACTTTGGAGGAATCAACAGCACCTCTAATTCATCAACAAAAAAGGAGAAATTCGCCTTAATTAAACACAACAAAACAGTGGGGTGTTTTTTTCTTGCTATCACTCACCTAGTAATGTTCAGGTTTTCCCAGCAAATGATGGTTTCCACAGCACCACAAGTAAGAGCTCTCAGGGTCTCGTCCACACCATAGCAGTACTTGCCTGTGTCGATAGAAATCTCTTCGAAGAAATGAGCTGAAGGGGAGAAAAGATACAAAAATGTCATATTTGGTTGGTTGGTTGGAAGGGTGAGAGAAAGAGACATGGTTGGTTGGTTGGTTGGTTGGTTGGAAACATAACTGTTTTCATAAATTTGGTTTATTCTATTCTTTCTATAATAATCTGATGGTTTTTATTTCTTGATATAATTATTGTCCTCATGACATTTTGCCATTTAAACGTAATTATACGCTGTACTTTATTTTGAAGAGGATTACATTATAATCACTCCTGATCTTATTTTCCCGGTATATAAAGAAACTATTCACTTACCAACCAATTTTATAATCGGACAAACTTGAAATTAGAAAAATATAATTCAGTTACCAAACTATTCACTCTTTCATTCACTTTATTCACACAAGTACATACAGTACCTCAATCTACTGTATATTCACTCACTCACTATTCACTCACTCACTATTCACTCACTCACTCACTATTCACTCACTCACTATTCACTTACCTATCAAATTCTTCTCCTGTATGAACTTAACATTAATTAGGGACTCGGCTGATAAATTTATGGCCTCGTTGAATCCTTTCTCACCACCATACGACACATCCACCACCTTGATCACTTTGGCTTGTAGTCTCTGTAATGATGCATTGATATTAAGCACTGCTGTTTTTAATTATGTAGTCTCTGTAATGATGCATTGATATTAAGCACTGCTGTTTTTAATTATGTAGTCTCTGTAATGATGCATTGATATTAAGCACTGCTGTTTTTAATTATGTAGTCTCTGTAATGATGCATTGATATTAAGCACTGCTGTTTTTAATTATGTAGTCTCTGTAATGATGCATTGATATTAAGCACTGCTGTTTTTAATTATGTAGTCTCTGTAATGATGCATTGATTTAAGCACTGCTGTTTTTAATTAGGTAGTCCCTGTAATGATGGATTGATTGATTGATTGATTGATGGATGGATTGATTGATTGATATTAAGCACAGCTGTTACACTGGAGCCCAACGTGGGGCTCCAGGGTAACAAACCCTATTGGGGTATGCCAACAATTAGTTGTTTTATGTGGGGCCTTTCGATATGTATGCACTATAATCTCCACGTACTCACCTTCTGCTCACGAGTTAGTTGTGTTTTTTTTACTTTTTTTCTAAGTTTTTCAGCATAAAGATAATATTTAATATTTGATATATTATTGATATTATTGATATTTTGACATTGACTAATATGTCACGAGTCAATTGTGACTCATGACAAACAACACGATGCCACTGACTACTTACAGGGTCGAAATAGCTTGATTGTGTCAGCTCATTCTTTAAGTCAGCCATACCAGCCAGCACCATGCCCACTACGTTAGCTTTGTCGTTTGATATGAAGAGTTGGCCGGCTAATTCTGCCACCTGGCGAGTGTAAAGTAAAGTAAAGTAAGGTTAGGTTAGGTTAAGTAAGGTAAGGTAAAGTAAGGTAAGGTAATAATTAGAGTATTATAAATTTCCTAGTGTGTGTGTGTGTGTGTGTGGAATGTGTTTGTGTGTGGGTTCGTGTGTGTGTGTGGGTGGTTGGGTGTTGGGGAGGGGATGTGGGGGAGGGGAAGGGGTGTTGGGGTGTGTGTTGTGTTTGTAGGTGAGGGGATGTGTGTGTGAGTTTGTGGGTGGGTGTAACAGTGTGTTGTGTGTGTGTGTGAGGGGATGTGAGTGTGTGGGGGTGGACGTTTGTGTATATGTGTGTGTGTATGGGTTTGTGTGTGTGTGTGTGGGTTTGTGTGTTTGTGTGTGGGTGTGTGTGGACTTTTGAAAATGGACTGACTATTTTATCCATTAATTTATATTTTTATTTATATATTAATATATCAATATATTTAGAAAAGATTTTGTCCAATTAATGTAAGAGACAATTTTTACAAAAAAAAATTCATCGAATGAGAGGCTTGTTTCTCACTCCTTCAAACTAATAACCAAATAACGCCACCCATATTGAGGAACTCTGTCTCGTAGTATAATTTGGAATAATCAGTATTCAAATCACTTACTTTTCTCAAAAAGTTGTTACGTTGTTCCATACGCAGACGAGCAAAACGCAGAGCAGACTGACCACCACGACCTGAACACATAATAATAATAATAATTATAATAATAATGTAACATAACATGACCTAACCTAACCAAACATAGCATAATATAACGTAATATAACGTGGTCTAGCCTAACCAAACATTGCATAGCATAACATAACATGATGTAGCCTAACCAAACATAGCATAACCAAACATACCATAACATAATGTAACGTAACGTAACATAACATAACAAAACCTAGCATAGCATAACATATAATAAAACATTTCGTAACGTAACATAACATAAAATAAATTTGACATAACAATATGGTATATGGTACAGATAACGAATGACAAGGTATGGTAGATTATTATTACAGACAGAAGATACTCACGATGCTTATTAGGCAGACTGACAGAAAACTTGTGTAGGACGTCCTTGGTGTTGCCTTGAAGTGTACCGAACAGAGCTCCATTACCGTCCACCACTATGAAGCCAATTACGTTGTCGTCTGTGAGTAACGCACTGAGAGCATCCGTGTGGAACTGTGCACAGAGAGAGTGAACAAAATATTAATGTAGGTTATGTGTTTTGTATTGTGTCAGTGGGAAGAGAATAATGATGTGTTTGTGTGAAACTGGAAAAAGAGAAAGAGAGAGAGAGGGAGAGAGATTTTTTATTGATGGATATTAGGCGCCGCAACATCGAGGTCCTATAGCGCCAGAATAAGGTGATAGAGAGGTGTGTGTAAGAAAAGAGGGACAGTTGAAGAACTGAAAGATGGGAACCATTTAGTCTGGTCTTTCACTAGCGACCTTCTTAGCATGGGAAGCCCTCTCGCCCCAAAATCGGGGCAGAGCAGAGGACGGAGCCCCCTCTAGTCTAGCTCGCCAGGTCTCATAGACACACAAGCCCCCCCACCACGTCAAGGTGGTTCCGTTTAGGAGAGAGAGAGAGAGAGAGAGAGAGAGAGAGAGAGAGAGAGAGAGAGAGAGAGAAGTGTGTCGAAGAGCTAAAATTATAATGTCGAGAGAAATATTTATGAGAGAAAAACAATGAAATATAATTATGATTATATGCAATTAAGGACCCTGTGATCATGTATGAAAATTGGAGGCTTCTGATTCCCTCTGACCATGCCACGAAACAAGCTCCTTCTATATAGGTAGTGTTTCGTGGCAATATTTGAAGGACTCATTTACCTTCAATGTTCTGACAACAACAACACTTACCCTATTGTCACAGCGGTACATTGAGGTGTTGATGGGTTTGAAGGGTTCGAAGTCAATGGTCATTCTTTTCTCCTTCCCTTCCTCTGTAACGATGGTGCCGCAGTAGATCACTAAGCCATTATTGGGAACTGAAACAACACCAGAGAATAAAGTTGGATGTTAGGGAAGATTCTCTTTTTGGTGCATGTTAAACTGGATAGAAAGGAGGTTTGTGATTCCTCAAAACTATATATATATATATATATTCTCAGACCCAACTTTTCTTACCAACGCACAAGACAAGTTTCTCATAATTATAACAGTTTGCATAATAATTATAATCTTGTTAATATAAAAATTGACAATTAACCAGACAAAGCAGGCCAACATAGAAACAGACAAACCTCACCCGAGCCAGCAGTCCCAAGCATGGTATAAAAAAAAAAAAAAAAAATGGTCCCAAGTATCACATCACCCCATCGAAGGATTTAATAACAACAAGAATACTCAAGGTCGATTCCACAGTGGTTGTTATAATTATAGTAATTTGTAAGCACTCAAACGAAAGAAACTTAGCTGTTAAATGACTTATGGACGAATTAGTTAATGAATTTGGCGAATAAACTATGCAGTGATCATATTATCTTACTCAGCTTTTGGAAAATAAGGAAGCCTTACAAATGTGCACATTTGTAAGGCTTCCTTATTTTCCAAAAGCTGAGTAAGATAATATGATCACTGCATAGTTTATTCGCCAAATTCATTAACTAATTCGTCCATAAGTCATTTAAACAGGTAAGATTCTTTCGTTTGAGTGCTTACAAACTACTATAATTATAGCAGCCACTGTGGAATCGACCTTGAGTGTTCTTGTTCTTATTAAATTTGTTTGATTGGGAAGCTAACAAACGATTATCACTGTGGAATCGACCCTCACTCACTCATTCACTCATTCATTTACCTTTATTATTATACAACTTGAGCCTCTGACTCATTCCTTCATTTACCTTTATTATTGTACAACTTGAGCCTCTCACTCATTCCTTCATTTACCTTTATTATTGTACAACTTGAGCCTCTCACTCATTCCTTCATTTACCTTTATTATTGTACAACTTGAGCCTTTGTCCTACTGATGTGATGGCAGACTATACCGACTGACAATTGACTCTGGACTTGATGTTAGAAGCTGCACTGTACTCCTCGGCAAGCAGTTTGTTGGCTCTGGCTATCTGATCCTTGGGGGGCATGATGAGTGTGATCATAGAGGTGCCATTGCTGTGGGAAACAAAACATCCATGTGAGGGAAGGAACTTTTTTTTTTCTTTTTTTTTTGTCATGTTTTATTATAGGTCGTGTTGTTTTTGTTTTTTTCATCAGTCAGTCATTCATTAGACATTAATTAACTTGTTATTATTCATTATTCGTCTATCTATGCTTATCTTACATTCATTATATCAAGTTATTTTGTTCATAATTATATCAAAGTTATCCATCCATCCATCCATCCATTCATTCTTCCATAAATCCATTCACTTTTCTTTCATTAGTCTCTCCAACCGCTCACCCACCTTGCATCCATCTTCACTTCCTGGCACAAAAAACATACACACACACACACACACACAAGTAGAATACAAGAATAACACACACACACACACACACACACTGCCTAAAAAAGGACCCTAGTATTCCTTACCCTCTAGCCATATCCAGAGACTTAATCAATTTCTTTACTTTCCACCTCTCTATATTACCGTCGAGTTCTGAGTTGTCCGAAGACATGATTACTGTATCTTAGTAAATCAACACTTTGATTCTATATATCTAGTAGCCAGTTATTACCTTACTCAATGACTGTACACAAATTATTTTAGTGAACCTGGAATGACATATGCTTGGTATTGTAACATATCCAATTAATGTATTTATCTTCCCTACGAATCCATTTAATGTAACTAATTTATTCTCCAACCATACACATCTTAACTACCCACCAGCACATCTTCACTACCCACCAACACATCTTAACTACCCACCAACACATCTTAACTACCCACCAACGCATCTTAACTACCCACTACACATCTTCACTACCCTCCAACACATCTTAACTACCCACCAACACATCTTAACTACCCACCAACACATCTTAACTACCCACTACACATCTTCATTACCCACTACACATCTTCACTACCCACCATACATCTTCACTGCCCACCACATATCTTCACTACACACCACCACATCTTCACTACCCACCAACACACCTTCACAATCCACCAACTCATCTTAACTACCCACCAACACATCCTAACTACCCACCAACACATCTTAACTACCCACCAGCACATCTTCACTACCCACCAACACACCTTCACTATCCACCAATACACCTTCACTACCCACCAGCACACCTTAATTACCCACTAACACATCTTCACTATCCATCACACATCCTCCCTACACACACACACATAAAATACAGTCGTGGTCAATCACCCTCCATAATACAACCTGCCAACATTCAACACCAGTACCAAACCCTGAAATATTGACCAACATCATTTGGATTAGATTAATGAAGGGGGTGCGGGAATAGGGGGACAGGCTTTCTACCCACCCCAAGCCTGTCCCCCTATTCTCGCACCCCCCCAGTCCCTCCCCCCAAGCCTGTCCCCATTGATGATGCAAATCATCTTTGACTGAAATGGAATGTGATGGAATGGAATTAACAGCGATAGAATGGATGATATTACTGTTATACTAGGGTCACACATACCCGAACTTGAGCCCGAATGCATCCCGTAGTGTGTTCGGTCTGTATTCGTAAGTCATTCGGGCAATGATTCGGGGTGTTCGGGAATAGTTCGGGGCCATTTGCAAAAATTCGGGATTGAATCGGAAAGTTTCCCGAATGTTTGGTGTTGCATGAAACATTCGGAACCAATTCGGGATGGGCAAAAATTCGGGCAGAGATCGGGATATATTCGAAAACTATTCGGGAATACTTCGGAACATTCGGTATGGCATCTGTTTGTATTCGGAACGAAAACAACACATTATATTTTGAATTTCAAACTTCTGTTTCGATTTGGAATGGCTTCGGTATGTCTTCGGTATGCATTCGAAAGTGCGTTTCGAATGCATACCGAATACATACCGATGAAAACTTTACCTTGAAAAAGTTCTCTGAACATGCCCGAATTCATCCCGAAGTCACTTCGGGATGCATTCGGCCTCAAGTTCGGGTATGTGTGACCTAGGCTTTAGGTTTGTGACCGACACAGGAGGTTTTGTTGTCATTCTCGCTGGCTGCTGACGCTAGCAAGATATTACCAGTGTGACGGATAACAAGTTTTTGCTAGAAAGGCAGGTAGCAAAAGCAAGTGGCAAGCTAGCCAGAATTGCCCAGTGTGCCGCCACCTTAACTCGGCCAACACTGTTCCCCTGTTAAATCCGCTGGCGATCACACGCAATCCTTCAGTTAGTTACCCCGGTTCCCGGTTAAATCCGGTTCCCTGTTAAATCCGCTGGCGATCACACGCAATCCTTCAGTTAGTTACCCCGGTTCCCGGTTCCCGGGGTAACTAACTGAAGGATTGCGTGTGAACGCCAGCGGATTTAATTTGGAAGTTGGTTAACGGAGTGATGGCCGAGTTATGATGTATTTTGTAAAATCTTCCCCGCGATAATTACTGATACATCGTACGTCAGCTGGAGATTTCGAGCCATTTTTCTGGGTATTATCTAGAAATCTGGAGATTTCCTATTATTTTATCAAAAAATCTGAGATTCGACTAAAAATCAGGAGATATACGATTTATTACAACAACAACAAAAAACATTAATATTATAATCGGGTGAGGTTAGTAGGTGAAGTGTAATAAGGTGCTTGTTGGTGTCTACTACATAATAATTAATTAATTATGAAAAAATAGCAATAATAATAATAATGGTGAAAAATAATAATAATGATAATAAAATAACCTTTTGTATATATGATAGTTTAGGCTTTGGCCGCTAGGTAGACAGAGTCGGACTTTGTGTGAGCAGAGCACAGATGATATGATTGGTGCTGTGAAAGAATTCTTGGAGAAAATGTGGTATGCAAGATGTAGAAAGTGAATAGATATGCGTGGTATTGTTTTTTTTTTTTCGATTTCTATTTACTGGAAGCTGCCGATACAAAGGCCAACCCTGGAATAAACACCCGGGGTACCTGTAACAGCAAGAGCAAGAGCAAGATGATAACAAGTGAACGACGACGATAATGTAAACAAAAAAGTGACACTCTCATTCCTTATTAGTATATTCACATACAGAGAGAGAGAGAGAGAGGTAACACACACACACACACACACAGACAAGGTAAGAAGAGAGTTAAAGAGAGAGAGAGAGAGATAACACACACACACACAGGTAAGAAGAGAGAGTAAATATAAGTAGAGATTTCAGTCTCAACAATATTAAAGGGGTGCTGCTGGAATAGGGGGACAGTCTTAAGGGGTTTAGGGGGGTGCGGGAGTAGGGGGACAGGCTTGGGGGGTGCGGGAATAGGGGGACAGGCTCGGGGGGTGCGGGAATAGGGGACAGGCTTTCTACCGATCCCAAGCCTGTTCCCCTATTCCCGCAGTGCTTGTTTCTTAATGAAAATCGTAATTGCCCACTCTGTCATCCAAATCAAGGCTTTTCTATATAATAAATACAAAAATAACCATTGAAACATGGATAATGATACATCTGGGAAGCCTCCATGGTTCTTCTACAGCTCATCTTTTCTGCCGCTCGGCGTTAAACATACGATAACACCGGTGACTGGGCGATAGCTGCTCCATCTCACATTGAGAGGTTGAACCAGGCTCTGTATGGCGTTATTGTAATGCAAATATTCCTTCTTAAGAGTACAACACTACAAAAATATGGCCAACAGACACTGGTAATGTTTACATATCAGTTTTCAATACCAAACAAAATACCTCTGGAACTATTTTGAGAAGTCTTGGGTGATATTGCTCAAGTTAAATATCATATTGAACTTAGTGATCGTGTGAATGGCTAATAAAGTCAAGTTCAATATTCCTTTATTTGATATTCGGTAAGATATCTTGATCATGCCCTCACATGCACATGCCTCAGGTTCAACGTCACCCATCACCATCATTTATACTTTGTATTTCAAGACTCAAATGACCTTCTATACATACAAAGAGGTAGGAGGATAGTTTGGAGACATAATTATGGGAAAAATACACTTTGGATACATTGGACTGCCTTGATTCCTCAAAATTATTATACCAGGAAACAGGACCTGGTAAACAAAATTAGGTAAATATTTAAGGAATTGCTGTTATCGCATTCGGTTTTTCTACCTTCCTTACCCACTTATTTACACCATTCTAAGACTATTTTATTCAATGGCATTCCCTCTGTAAATGCCCCATTTCAAAATTTCAAATTGGGCATTTTGAAATTAGCCTGACCTAACCTAACCTAGACCACAGTTGACTACCGGGACCTAGCCTGGGCAGACTACCATAAAATAACCATGGTAAGGTACAGGAAATGACCGGGGCAAAATACTGGGACCTAGCCGCATCTGGCAACACTGCTACAGAACGGCAATTCTTTTAATAAATACCCCAAATTAATGGTGGCCTGTTGCTTGGAATAGATGGATTGATATTAGGCAAGTTTATATGGCGACTTGCTTGGAATACTTTGGAGGAATCAGTTGCTCCAGATTTACCAATACCGGTACTGAACTTCCACATTAACCCCTAAAGGACCGGGGGTAGTATAAAAGTGTGTACCACTAGGACCGGGGGTTTGGTGAAAATCACGCAATATAGCTTGTTTTTGCATGCTTATTACTCTTAACCTACAATGAATGAGTGAATTATTTTAATACTATTGGAACGAGCAACTCTTTCTCCTTCGATTGGTACCAACGGGACGTCTGTAGGTTTAATGGTTACAGAATTATGACGAGTTGAATGAGGTACGGTCACCGTATGCTGAGCGCTAGTGTTTGGGTGGGTGTGCTGAATGTGGCGAGGTAGTAGAAAATGGGGGTAAGCGCTTGTCGGCTAAGCCGCTCACCAGCACACTCGGACATAACAAGATCTATAATTCCTCAATTTTACCTTAGAAAAAGCAGTGTGTACTCAATCTGAGCATCCCATCCTACTATAAACCAGTGTAGCCAATGTCTGGAGTTAAAAAAAATGGGAAAAATTCCATAACATTGGGAAATTTTAGCAACCCGGCATATGCCGGGCCCGGTCCTTTAGGGGTTAAGGACCCTAGCTGATTCCTCCTGACTATGCCACGAAACAAACTCCTTCCATATAGGTGTGTGTGTTTTGTGGAAATATTCGCCGTAGGGAGGTATTGTCCATAGTGATGGGTGGGCAATATACTTTAAGTGTTTTGGCACCTCTTCGGCCCATGCCACTAGCTTTCAATTCTTCAACTGTCTGTCTTTTCTTTCTATTTCCTTCCTGTTGCTGTTAAAATATTGTTATATTTGTTTCAGATAACACCGGTAATAGTGTGACAATCCTGACACCAGTAGCAGTGTGGTTGGCAGCCCTGACACCAGTAAAAGTGTGGATGGCAACCCTGATATCTGCAACATTGTGGTTGCAGCGCCGACAACAGTAATAACAAAGTGCTCATATTGGTGGCAGAATAAAGCTGTGTTAGTGATGGAGGTGGAGGGAAGAGACACCATCAATGTTGTCAGAGAAAAGTAAGTGTAACAATGTAGTCAAAAGTTTAGTAGGAAATGCCATCTCACTCACCATTTGTTGACTCATACTGGAAAGAAAATGTTTATTTGTGATGAGTGTGGTCATAATTTTAGTTGGAAATCTTCTCTTAGAGTTCATATTATGAGTGTTCATACAGGAGTAAAAAAATGTGAATGTAACGAATGTGGTAAAAGGTTTGTGAGAAAGAGTGATTTAAAGAAACACATACTTATACACACAGGAGTCAAGAACTTTGAATGTGAAGAATGTGGTAGAAAGTTTGTAACAAAAGGTAATCTAAAGAAGCACATACTTATACACACAGGAGTAAAGAAATTTGAATGTAATGAATGTGAAAAAAAGTTTGTGACAAAGAGTGATTTAAAGAAACACATACTTATACACACAGGAGTCAAGAACTTTGAATGTGAAGAATGTGATAAAAAGTTTATGAGGAAAGATGAGCTAAGGCAGCACATTCTTGTACACACAGGAGAGAGGAACTTTGAATGTGAAGTATGTGGTAAAAAGTATCAGACAAAGGGTGATCTAAAGAAACACATACTTATACACACAGGAGTGAAGAACTTTGAATGTAACGAATGTGGTAATAGGTTTGCAAGAAAGAGTGTTCTAAAGCGACACATACTTATACACACAACATAAGAACATGAGGAAAAAAATGAGAAAAGAATACTTAAAACGCCTGAAGAAGATCTGCAAATCAGAACTAACACCGAAAAACAAAATCACTGCCATAAACCAACTTGCAATTCCGGTGTTGACATATGCATTTGGTATCGTAGACTGGCCGCAGGGAGAGCTTAACAAACTAGACATCAAAACCCGAAAAATGCTCACCTTAAACAAAGTCACCTACAGAAACCAATGCATGGATAGAATTACATCCCACGAAGAGAAGGTGATCTAGGGTTGACTGAGATCAACCAAGCCTATAGAGCCACCATCATTAGTAGCCTATGGGACAATATTTAAACAGTTCTGAGGAAGATAATATGAAAAGTGTTGCCCAACACCACAGAGAAGCCGTATCCCAACAAACTTCTACCATAAAACTGGCAGAAAACTTTAGAGAAAACATCCTAGAAGAGAACATTGCCAATGATCAAGTACCAGCCACCAAGAAAGCAAGAAAAGTAAGAGGAAAATACAGTAAGAAAGAAGAAACTCTCAGAATAGAAAGATGGAAACAACACCGATGAGCGGGTAAATTTTTTGAGGAATTAGAAAAAGATTACATAAATAAGGAACGATCATTAAGTTAATGTAGCTGAAAAATGGCGACCTCGGGTTCGATGGAGAGAGACTAATAGTTGGAGAACAAGACCAGGGACTCAAGAAAATGGCCGGAATATCCCAGAATGACCAGTGTAGGTTCTGCCACAATGGTGTAGAGTGTGTAAGCCATCTTATATCTGGCTGCCAGACACTCCTTGCAGACGGGCACTACACGACTTGTCATAATAAGGTCTGCAAATACCTACACTGGAAAGCTTGCAAGGAACTGGGAATAGAAGTAGATCAAATATGGGAACACGAACCGAAACCAATAGTAGCCAACAAAGATGTGACCATCTTCTACGACAAAATAATACCAGCTGGCAGGTACTGTACATAGAAAATAGGGCAATAAAGCCAGACATCGTCATCTAGAACAAGCAGCGAAGATCATCGATGTAACAGTGCCCAACGACTACGGCCTAAACAGAGCTGAAAGAGAAAAGCTGACAAAATACGAAGATCTAAAGAATGACCTACGAAGAACCTGGTCATTAAAGAACATCGAGATTATTCCAGTGGTGGTAGGAGCGACAGGCCTGATGAAAACCAATCTAAAGAACTATCTAGAATCCATCCCAGGCTGCCCAAGTCTACGTGAAGTGCAACTTGGTGCAACTATAGACCCCTGGCTGGGGTCTATTTCTCCAAGATAACCTGAGAATAAGACAATTGAAAAAAAAAAAAGAGATGAACTTTGAATGTGATGAGTGTGGTAAAAAGTTTGGTCAGAAATCTAGCCTTAATTACATTTAAAAGTTCATACAGGAGTAAAGGATTTTGAATGTAATGAGTGTGGTAAAAAGTTTGGTAGGAAATCTCACCTTAATGTACATATGAAAGTTCATACAAAAGTATAGGATTTTGAATGTGGGAAAAAGTTTTCTGACAAATCCCAACTCACTTTTACACAAAACTGTTGACACATGAAATAAAACATTGAATGTAAGCAGTAGCCAACAATGATTGCTCCCCTCCCCCCTAAGCATGATAGAAAAAAAACTGAAAATATGAAGAGGTACCTAGCACATTATATTGTAGGTGTATGGTGACAAGGTGAGTATTCAGTGTTGATTCCACAGTGGTATTAGTTTGTTAGCTTACCAACCAACCACACTGTATGTAAGGCTTTATTATTTTATGGTTGATTCCACAGTGGTATTAGTTTGCTAGCTTACCAACCAACCACACTGTAAGGCTTCATTATTTCTCAAAACCTGAGTATCCACATTCACAAAATCTATTAAACAGTTAGATAATGATGATCACTGCATAGTTGACTCACCAAATTCATTAAATAATTCCCGCATAAGTCCTTTACATGGCAAAAAAATAATTGTTTGCTTGCTTACAAACCAATACCAACCTCTGTGGAATGGACCCTCAGTGTTGCCTCCATTGGCGTCATGAACAGCTTGAAGACCAGCAGGGTAGGAAGGTAATAGTGACTCAAAATGCTCCATGTTGAACTCCATTCCCCGAAGCACAGCATTGATGTGCTCTTCCAACTTGGTATGACTATATTGAGTTGATAGAGGTTCAGACAACATACTTTTTTTAACCTCGTCCTTCAAGATAGATCCAACATGTTCACACATTGTCACACATTGTTACACACACAACAGAATTGGAGGTAAATGAGTCCTTCAATTACTGCTATGAAACACCACCTACACGGAGTTTGTTTTGTGGTGTCCTCAGGAGAAATCAGAAGTCACAGGGTCCATAATATTAAATGTATAGTACTGTATATGTAAGACTGAAGCCTACAGGTAGTACAATACTACTAGAATATAATATAATATGGCTTGCAATAACTGCAGAAATGTTGAAAAAGTGTGTGCATGTGTGTGTGTAGAGTGGATGTTGCTGATACTGTAAACCCTGAATATACAATGAATAAATCCTTGTATCCACCACTGTCTTCATTTTACACTAAGTTCCTCATTGAAGACCACCAAATGTATGTGTGTTCCCGGACTTCTGTTATTACAATTCTCACCTTGTGTTAAAAGGTTAGTGTGTGTGTTCCCAGGTTGCTGTTATTCATTACAATTCTTACCCTGTGTTAAAAGGATAGTGTGTCTGTGTTTCCAGGTTGCTGTTATTCATTACAATTCTTACCCTGTGTTAAAAGGATAGTGTATGTGTGTTCATTACAATTCTTACCCTGTGTCAAAAGTTTACTGTATGTGTGTGTGTGTTTCCAGGCTTGTGCTATTCGTTACCATACACACTGAGTGATTTACTGACCCTGTGTTAAAATTTTACTGTATGTGTGTGTGTTCCCAGGGTTGTGACATTTGTTACCATACACACTTTAAGTGATTTATTCACCCTGTGTTAAAAGTTTAGTGTGTGTGTGTGTGTTTCCAGGCTTCTGCTTTTCATTGCCATTGCCTTGGAGGCAGGGAGAAGTGCCAGAGGACTAAAGTAGAGCCATAATTATGACTCTGTATAAGGAATGGTTTGGGGAGTAGGGATGAGTATGGTAGCTATAGAGGAAAAAACCTTCTTAGTGTGACAGGGAAGGTGTATGGGAAGGTTCTTACTGAGTGATGACTGAAGTAACTGGGAATAAAGTTAGGTGGGGTTCAGAAAGGGGAGATGATGTGTCCACCAGATCTTTGCAATAAAATTAACATTGGAGAATTATATTGGGAAGGGTAGGAAAGTGTATGCTGCCTTTATGGATGGAGAAAAAGGCATATGGTTGAGTTGATAGGGGAGCTTTGGCAGTTGTGCTAAGGATTTATGGTGTTGGTGGGTGCTTGCTGGAGAGGCAACAGCATGTGTGTGAGTAGAGAGTGATCTGAGTGAAAATTGAATGTACTGAATTTTATTAGCATTCAGAAACCAAATTTGTCTGTCACCATTTGTTGATTATGGATAAGTCCTGATTTAAAGCGATTGCAGTGATAATTTTGGAGTTTAGAACATCAGTTTTAATGAATGGTAGATTAAGTGTGAATGAACTATGAAGTGTTGAGTCGTATGCATAAGAGTGGATAGGGTTGTGGGTGACATCTATATATCTAAATAAAGAGACTCTGTCTGTCATGTGACCACCTACAGCACCAGTAATTTACACACGGAAAGTGTGTGACAGTGAGGGGGGACAGGATATTTTCGTCACAAAAAACACCCCACTATACTCATACCAGAATGTACTGAGCTCTCGGGTGGGGTCCGGATTAAGAGCGGCGTTGCAAAATCATCATCAAAACATACCCACATGGTATCCACATGGAGCAACTGACTGAGAGGGATCTAATAGGAAATATCTATTTACATTGTAAATAATTTCCTTAGCTTGGCTGTGGAGAACACCGACGTGCTTGGGAGATGTGTCGTCCAAAGTGGTTGGTGCGAGAATGACCAGGTGACATGTATGAGTACATGAGTACATGGCAGCATGTGCAAAATAACAAGTCACATGTTGTATAGAGTTGTTGTAAATATACTTACGATAAACCAAACTCATCATTATAAATATACACTAAATAATAATTTGTAACCTTGTAGGAATATTATGGTGTCACTCACGTACATATATTCACTACGGTATTGTCTTACGATCGTTAGAGCACAAATTCGGACAAGGGCAAATACTTAAAAATAGCCCAGCCATCGTGGGGTCCCAGAATTGACAGATTGGGTAGCGGATCGATATTGTGAGTGTATTTTCTCGCCCAACGACAAGAAAAACTAGCCCTACATGGCGGGAAATAGCGCTAAATCGCTGTGACGGTGTATGTCGTGACCCGGCCGTTAACGGTTTTTGTTTACCTATTAGGCTTCTATTACAGTAGAAATTACATGTATTGCACTGAACTATAGAGGGAATTTCTGTATTAGGCAATATTATTCTGCATATTAAAAAAAATGACAACAGAAAGCATTATGGATATGGTTAGATATTTTTATTTGGCAACTGTAGGGTGTATTGTCTACTTTTTAAATGTGTGACATAACTGTTATGTCCTCCAACTTAAAGGATACCTTTCACAAATAAGTGAACTCAGAAGAAGCACTATCACTAGCATACGGTGATGGTGTCCAGTAACCGTAGCTAGAGTTTTGGTCCTTGGCGAGTTTTCTACGAAAGGCCTGCTGATGTATTTCTATTTTAATGTCAATACTATCGATAGGTGACAGTTGTTTCATAAGAGGGAGAAGACTTAACAGGAACTGGCGATCTGGGTCAGATTCATTTTCATTTTTACAAACTGCTTGTTCTCGCAACTTTTGCAACTCCCCCACGATTTGCCCATCTACATTACTCGGAATCTCGTAACGACGTCTTTTGTTGGCATTATGCTTCTTTGCTGTAGATGATGGCTGCTTTATAACAGGAGTAGACGTAGGTACTTCCCCCTTTACAGATGTCAACATTGGTTGCTGACTTGCTGTTTGTACAGAACGCACACTGTCAGGTGCATCCGTGATATTACTAGTTGATGAAGTATCATCAGGTGCAGTATCATCCATATCAGAATTTATGTCCTCATTAGGGGGTGGTGGTACATTACATGATGTGGCTCGTGGTGTCACATAGGGTATGAGGAATTCCATAGCATCGTAGAATACCCATTTCTTGATTTTGATGCTAGCTTATCCAGATGTAATCATGTACGGTAACCCTGTTTTTTTTTATTCTCTTCGATTTAGTGGACCACGTATTCAAGAACATTACTTTGTGGTTTATACGATGGTGTGGTAGAGGTACGAAGGATGACTATTATAGCTGACTTATTACCACACCATCGTCAATACCATAGAATGATATACAGTAATAATAACGTTTGCATACGATTAAGTGATTACTTGTATTGGTAAAGTATCAACAAGGAATTAAATTAGAGCCGGTAGTTTACTATTTTTATTATAGTTTGTCACGGGGGGGGGGGGGGTATAATTATTTTAGGCTCGTAGTAGTTCGGTAACTTCGGTAGTTCCACAGTCAGCCGCTTCAAGTTGGTTTGTTTACATTTTGGGTTTGTTTACATGTGGTATTTCAAAAGTTGTGGCTGCCTCTAAGACTCTAAGTTAGTGGTTCGTATACTTTAGTTAGGGTGTAGATATATATGTGTCTTTTTGTCTATTATATTGCAAGTTAAATTTGTAATAACGACCATCAGATGTGAGAATAATAATAATAATACATACTTTTATTTTATCGTTATTATGGCCACATGGTAGTGTTTGTACGCCAATTTTTTCAGTGAGAATGAAGTATACAGCATTGTATTACCCAATATTTGTAATTAATACCCATGACAGTATATATTTATTATGATTCAAACCTTCAAATTTTTTTCCCTAACTGTTAACTAACAGCAGAGGAGTAACTTGGTCCATCCGTGGTGTATACGATGGCATGGTAACGATACGACGGCTCTGTTGTTTGACTATGGAGCCTTCGTATCGACCATTACCGTACCACACCATCGTATATATGCACCACAAGGGTTCTTAAATATGGCACATTGCATATAGCCTATATAATTATATTTGTTGCTTGTAAGTTAATTACTGTCCTTTGTCAATGCTAATGAGGTCAATACTCAATGAACTATACTTACCAAGGTATTGAGTTTGGAATTTCATTTACGCTTGTCCAGGTTAGTTATCTTTTGAAATATACTTACAGTGAGGAGCACTATTGTAGGTAAATATTGAAAGAATTACCGATATTACATATGGTTTTTGTACCTTCATTACCCATTTATTTAGACCATTCTGAGACTATTTTCTTCTATGGCATTTTCTCTGCAAATGCCCCATTTCCATTTTTAAATTAGCCTGTCCTTATCTGACCTAACCTAACCTAGACTGCATCAGACTACTGGGTCCTAACCTGGGCAAACTAATGGGGCCTAACCTGGGCAAACTAATGGAAAATAACCATGGTAAAGTACAGAAAATGACCGGGCAAAATACTGGGACCAAGCTGGATCTGGCAACACTGTTACAAAATGGTAATTCTTTCAATAAATATCCTAATAAGTAATGTTATACAGTATCTTTGGTTGAAAGCTTTGAACAGTCCAATTCACCAATGAACTAATTCCAATTGAGATGTTATTATTGTGCATTTATTTACTGTTTCAAACTTAGATATTTAAAGCACACCTGGATACTTATTAATGCTCAGCTTGTGACTGTACACTTGCAGTCCAAAATTTATATCCAAGGTTTTGTTTTAGAAAGCCTGATGGAGCTCAAGTAAATATAAAACAAAGGGTATAAGTATTGGGTCATATTGAAGGACATTGATGGTGGGATACTGAATAGCACAAACTTAAACATTATTAAAGGTTGTTTATTCAATGCACAATCAGTGGGAAATAAGACAATGGATATTTACGATCTAATTAACAATGATCAATTTGATATCAATGGCGTTGGCAGAGACATGGCTGAGTAGTTATGACAAAGCTAAGATTCAAGAAATGACACCGGTGACCCATACTTTACTGCATGTGCCGAGGCAAGGCAAGAGAGGTGGTGGAGTGGGACTATTTGTATCTAATATTTTTAAGAAAGTAAAATTACATAAGGTGGAGTCATGGATAAGTTTCGAGCATATGCAGGTCAGTTGTGAGATGGGTGGGTGGAAATTTGTGTTTATAGGCCACCAAGTGCTAACGCTGTTATATTTCTTGCTGAGTTTAGACTATATCTTGAGACGGTGGATTCAGTAAGCAGAAATGTATTCATATTAGGTGACTTCAATTTGTGGGTGGATGATGTTGATAACCATCATGCTGTTGAATTCATAGAGATGATGAATGGTTTTGTCTTTGTAAATAAAGTGACTAAGGCCACGTCTAGTACAGGACATATGCTGGATCTTTTTTTTTTGTGATGCAAGGCACGATCTCCTTCAAAATGTTGATGTGGATGAAGTACAGTATGCAGCATATCTCCAATTCACAAGTTAGTTCGATTTGAAATTCCCTTTATGAATGAGAGGGCGCAAAGAAAATGGATCAGTTTCAGAGTTAAAAAATACTTCAATCCTGAGACATTTATTGACAGTATGGTACGAAGGTTGGAAACAGACATGAAAAATAGCTGTGAACATGATGTGACGGAGGTGTGAAAGTGTTTGTGATGTGTATCGATTTTGTATAATAGTGTTTTTAAAGAGGAATATGAGGCAATGATAAAAAGGAAATAACTGTGAAAGATCATGCACCATGGTTTAATGCTGAGATATCATGAGCAAAGGTAGAGAAAAAGAAAAAAAGAAAGAGCTTGGCGTAGACTAAGCACTGATATTGCTAGAAGAGATTATCAACATGCAAAGAGAGAAGAAAACAGACTCATAGTTTGGAGAAAGAGGCAATATTACTCTAGTAAAGTCAAGGAGGCACGGTCTGTTATGAATAAACTATATGTTATACTCAATAATTTAACTGGTAATAAAAAGAAGCCAAAATTGCCTGAAGGATATCCTGATGAAGTACCGGTACAGTACTTGCAAACACATTCTTAGATTTCTTTGATAATAAAATCGCAACAATAGTGGAAAGCTTTCCGGGAAGGGGTTTGAATGTGACGCATCGATATACTCAAATGTCAGAGAGCAAATTACTTTGCTTTCAAAACATCGGTATGCTCAAGATGAAAGAAATTGTACAACGAGTGAAATTAACTCATTACGATAATGATCTGTTACCTATATTGGATGTTATAACGAGTAAAAATATAGATGATATTTTTAAAGTGTTCCTGCAAATTATTAAACTAAGTTTTAATAACAATGTTTTTCCAGAGAGTGAGAAATTAGCTATTATTAAGCCTATTGTAAAAGCTAACCTTGATCCTCAGAGTCTGGGTTCGTATAGACCAGTATCAAATCTGACTTTTTATCAAAAGTGATTGAAAATGTAATTTTAGATCAGTTATGGCATCACTTGAACAAGGTGAAGGCTATACCTGATAGTCAGTCTGCATACAGACAGCTATATTCAACTGAGACTGCACTATGTACTGTAGTAAATGACCAATTGGTGTTAATGGATGAAGGAAAGTGTAGTGTTCTTATTATGCTTGATTTGAGTGCTGCATTTGACACAGTAGGACATAGTATACTCCTAGATGATTTAAAGTCTATAGGTGTTGAGGGAAATGCATTGGCCTATCTGGAAAGTTATTTAAAAGATAGAACATATTGTGTACAGGTTGGGAAATCTTTTTCAAGAAATAAACCCCTACAAAGAGGAGTCCCTCATGGGAGTGTATTGGGTCCTATTCCCTTCTGTATCTACATTATCAAACTATCACATATACTAGAGAAACATGGTGCCAACTTCAAACTATTTTACTGACGATACACAATTTTATTTATCTATAAATAATGTGGTGGATGCAGAGGTGAATTTGAGTGTTATTATGTCCGATATTAAGGATTGGATGGATTTGAAACAACTCGAGCTAAATCCAAGTAAAACTGAGTGTTTGGTCGTTGGAAAGAAGGCCAATCTTAGAAAATTGAATATCTCAAGTTTACGAGTGCACGGCAGTACGCTGGATGTAAGAAACAAAGTGAAAGATTTAGGAGTGCTGCTAAATGAATCTTTCATTCGAAGCTCAAATTAATCAAGTGGTGAAAGTTTCTGGTTACCATTTGAGGAACATTGCTTTTGTCAGAAAATATTTAGATCAGGATACCGTGAAGATGCTTCTTCATAACTGTCATAAGCAGTCTGGATTACTGCAATTCCCTCTATTATGGTTTGCCGGACTATCGGTTAAGAAAATTGCAACATGTAATGAACAGAGCAGCAAGATTAATTAGAGGTCTTCCATCTCGTGAGAGGATAACGCCAGCACTCATTGACTTACATTGGTTACCAATAAAGGCGAGGATTGTGTACAAGATATGTCTTCTTACATTCCGAGCATTGATATTTGGAAAACCGGAGTACTTGACGAATCTTTTAAGAGGTCCATGGAACTCAGACATAGTGATGAACAATACAGATTAAATGAACCAAGGAGTAATCTGACAATGGGCTTCAGAGCGTTTGAAAGGTGTGCACCAAGGCTCTTTAATGGATTGCCATTAAATGTCCAGAGAAGTAAAAATTGCACGACTTTTTAGAAAAGACTGAAAACACATCTGTTCGCTGAGTGTTACGACACGGATGATATGAGTATTACAAGTGATTATAGTGTTTAATAATATTGAAGGAGGCCCTGCGGAGCACCAGTTGCTGGTGGGGCGGGGCATAGAATATCCAACAACAAGTAACAAAAGATGGCTTGGTATTAGTGCCACCACTCCAATGACAAACAACAGAACCATTGTACCAATACCATGCCATCGTATACACCACAGATGTTCTTGCATAAATATTTGAGAGAGAGCCTGGTAAATATGGAGTCTTAGGTTTTGTATTCATAGTCAGTCTTAACCCCTAAAGACCGGTTGACGTGATAGACCGTCTTACGTAAGGAACCGGGCAACTGCACCTACCGTCACAGCGATTTAGCGCTATTTCACGCCTTGTACGGCTAGTTTTTCTTGTCGTTGGGCGAGAAAATACACTCACAAAATCGATTCTGGGACCCCACGATGGCTGGGCGATTTTTAAGTAATTGCCCTTGTCCGAATTTGTGCTCTAACGATCGTAAGACAATACCGTAGTGAATATATGTACGTGAGTGACACCATGATATTCCTACAAGGTTACAAATTATTATTTAGTGTATAGATCATGACACGCAATATATAATGGGGTAGTAATAAGAAAATAACACCACAAAACACACCCATACAGGCACAATTGATAGTAAATATACGTGTTTCCTACGGTACAAGTCGGTTTGTTTATCATTTTTTAAGTGACAGTTACACGATGATATATTCCTACAAGTGTTCATACTATTTTTAGTGTTGAAATCATGACATACGATACATAATAGTAGTACAGTAATACGAGTGAGTTGACAAGGGACTTAGGCGGGAAACTGAACTCCCATGCCGCAGTCACGCATACACACAGACACACCCCTGTCTCGTGCACAAACATGGTTCACTTCAACTCGCCCTATCTCCACAACTATTCATCGTACAGCCCTCCCGATGGTACCATTGGAAAGAGGAAGAGTTGAAGGTAAGGATGGAATAATTTTGAAGTCAGTACACTATATAGGTTAAGAGTGTGAGCGTTGTGAATATAGGGCAAATCGAGGAATTTTGACGCTAGCGGCAGGGTAGAAATGTGGAGGCAAGGTCCACCCCTCCCGGTCTGCAGGGGTTAAGAAAAAAAAAAAATATGGAAAGCCTCTGCCAAGTTTTGCTTAAATTGTTGAATACAGTGAGGGAGGTTCCACTCCCTGAATCCCAGGTCATGAAGATGATCCAGAGAAAGGAGAACACAAGTCTCCCCCCCCCCCCCCCTTGCATGGTGTATAAGTATAGTGTATATGGTGGCCATAATGGAGGGTCTCCTTCCTCCTCACACCACCTCATGGGTCATACAATACCTAACAAACATTATATCAGTTGTATGTTCTTTCCTCACCACAAACTCATCATTTTCCGTGTTCTCCCGCAGAAGTATATAGAAGGGGGATATTTTGGAAAGGTGGCATACCCAGTACCCGGTACATGTTTTTCCACCAACCAGTGTTCTAATGTTACTTAGGTGTATTTATATTTGTTATATTTTACTTGGTTTTGTATTACATATACAGTACTGAAAAGGCTAAATAAATAGAAATATATTTGCTGGGGTACCGGTAAGTGTGACTTACCTCTGTTCTTTTTTTCAGAGTTTATGTGGAATAGTGATGGTGACAGATGTTCTGGCTGAGGATGGTACCAGGGATAAGGGGCATGTCTCCTCTCTCTTACCAGAAAGTGAGCGCTCTGCGACAACAGTTGCAATGTACTCCCTTTATTACCCCAGTCTCTCACTTCCACCACTTCACAGGCCATCTGTGGTGGCGAGCTACCAGATTAATAGTTCAAACATCCCTGCCAGTTACTGAAATGTACTCATATACACCAAGTTTTACATCTATACGAAAAATATACAAATCATTGGAGAAATTGAAATCTCTGCCATCAGCATCAAATTCATTAGTGGTTAACTCTGACCAAAAAAATCATCCCAGTGTGATGCCAATCAAGTCTGTGCGGAAAATAACATTTGCAAGTGGGAGACACGTGCACACAAAGTCACCACACAGGGACATACCCACTTATCTCCAGGGCAATATTAGTAAGGTCTCCATTGCTGAGGATGACCTTTTTGATGATGAATTGTTGGAGGATCTTTATAAGGACATGGCAGATGATATATTGGAGTACCTGACACCTCGGCTCATCTCATATGAGGAAACAGATACAAGTTTTGTCATCCCATGTCCTCACTGTTCTGCCACAGATCCAGATACTTCTAACCAGGATATCTTCATTGATAAAAATACTGGTTAGTCACTATGCCATGTTGAAAGTTTAGTTAGGCAAAGGGTAAATAATGAACCATTAATAGATGTAGAGCTTGTAAGAAAGGATGATGAAAAAGATTAGGTATTGTGGGTAAATAGCTCTGTGACCAGGAAGGTAATACTGTACAATACTGCACTATAGTGTTAGCAGGTGTAAAATGTAGCATTTCTATTTCTTTCAGATCTTAATTGCTGATTACAATTATTGTTCTAGTCTCTTACATTTAAGAAGCAGTCTTGCAATATAAAAAACTACCGTACATTATGATAATAAGGCAAGCTTCAGCTTCCCAAATCATAAATAGTTACTTATACCAGCCATAAAACTACTCACCAGTTATTTTTACTTGCATTAAGCCCCCACCACTCAGTCTCTAAGTGGTAGGGAATGGAGTAGGCTTTGGCGGGGATAACTAACTCTTGCTTCAGTTAACCTTTACCAAGTGATTAATAATTAATACATTTGATCTTGAATATCAAGTTATTGGGCATTGAAAACAGATTGTTTGATTGAATGATGAGCATAAAATGTTGATTTAAAATATGTGTTAGCTTTATCAGGTAAACTAAACTATTGGTCAATAAGGTAAAGGAGCAAGTTGTGTGTGAGAATTAAGTAGCAAATTCAAATGCAAACACTATATTTATTGTATTGCTCTGCCTTAATTTTCATGTTAATTTCCTTTTGGTCATCCCCAGGGTACTTTGTGTGTCCATGGTGCAACCGTGATGGCAGCTGGGAGGACCTAATGGCACTTGTGAATGTTCATGAAGATGTGCTCACCCATTCGCAGCTCCACTCGTACCTGGCTTCCACTCTGCCCCTCACGCACCTCCCAGATACTGCGTTAGATCATTTACCCTTGGCGGTGGGTCATTTTTCCTTTGCTGGAGCAGCTTCTTATTTGTTACGGTATAGTCTTTCTTTGCTAAATATGATCTAATTTCTCTATGCTAGAATGCATTTATTTTTATTAGTGCTGCTGAAACTATTTGTTTTACTAGTGGACAGCATGCCTTTGGTGAGATCCCTCTCAATCCTATGGAGTTTTAGTATTGGTAAGATAGCCACACAAGATAGACATGATGGTAAACTGATAACTCAATTTTTATTGTGCCTTGTCACTGTCACCTAGCCATGTTAACTCTCACAACCTTCACACACGTCACATCCATAATTCTGGAATGGGTGGGCAAATGGGAACTTCTGTATTCCTCAAGTTAGAGCATTTTAGCAGTACAGTATTTTTCTAACAAAATTGTGCTATCATGCACTGTTGTTTGTGTATCACAGAATTACAAAGAAACATGCATACATGTACTGTAAACATATGTACTATTGCCCACAAGTATACCTGGACACCTCAAGTTTGCCTCAACAATATTTGATCTGGTATCACTGAACCCACTGTTGATTGTATCCTTATTACAATGACATAGATGTACAGTCCTGTAAGTGCTTTGGAAAGGAATGACATACATAGTAATATACATATGATAAAAAATAAGATAAGATTCTGGTATGCATAAGTTTGGAGTACATGAAAATTGCTGCAATTATTTCATGTGATTATTAAAGCAAATTTCCAACCAACATGTAATGTCTACAATTAAAATTCCACTATTAACTATTGTGCTTCATGCTTCATTATTGTTTTTTCTGCCTGTTTTTTTATAATTTTTGGGTTGGCTTAAGTCAGAAAAAGCATGCTAGGTACTAAGGATATTAGCCTTTATTTATGATTATTCTTTTTAGGACTGTGGACCAAAAAGTGTGCATTATTATTACCTAATTTCAATAACAGGGAAGGGGTACATCAGTCTTGAGAATTCTTTATTACTTTTGTACTAGCAATGTTTCTCCATATATCTTCTCTGCTGTTGATGTTATGTATGATTTCAGTTCTCCTTTATTGGCAAATTTGTTTTTAAAATATTGCTCCCGTAGGGTGTGAGCCAAAGGACCCTTCAGAGGTTTGGGGCACGAGTGACGAGTGATGAATCAAGAATTGTCCTCCCTGTCAGTAACCAGGGTGGGCAAGTAGTTGGCTTCCATAGTGTCTCCCTTCTCCACCCTATACCACAGGTGCTGACATTTCCCTCATCTGGTGAGGAGTAGAGTTTGGTTTCTAAAGAAGTAGAATGTTTGCTGTGAGATTGGCAAGATACTTGTTTGTAAGTACAGGTACTGTACTGTAGAAAATGTGATTTTCCAAATACAATAGTGAGAAAAGGCTGTTGTGAAGGACAAATATTTTGAAATAGTCTAAATTTCTACACTTGTAGGGCCATAAACCTACATAATGTACAATATGCAGTACATGGTAATCCCTCATTGTAATGATTGTGTAGTAGGCAATATAAACATTGGCCCCGCCAGCCCATAGCATCACGCTGTACAGTCGGCAAAAAAAAATTCGTTACTATCCTTTTAACAGTGTGATGTAATGTTGGTACGCCTGACTGGTGAGTCAGGTGTGATGCGAATGAGTGCCTTAAATATAACTCTGTCACCCTCCGTGCCCGTCAGTGTTTAATGAGCAGGCAAGTAGGAATAACGTTCTTTCCCCAGTGCAACTTTTTCTGGGTATATCACGATTATTTTTGTTCTAAAATACTCAAACTTATTTCCTTATGTTTAATAATGAATAGTTAAATAATAATAGTTCTTGAACACTCAAAATTTAGTTTAAAATCAGCTAAACTTTTGATATAATACAGCTGTCACTGCATATTATCAGAGGGGCAAAGACGATAGCCGTCTCGGATGACACGAGGCATGGCTGCCCAGTCTAGGGAGTACCAATCCTACCGCATTTCCCGATGATAAAATTAACGTAGAGGTGGTAACGAAACTTTTTTTGCCGACTGTACAACAAAAGATAACTGCCAAAATTAGTTACCTTGCTTTAGTACTTTGTAGGTAAGCCCTTACATTTATTACATTGTTTGAGACATGTTGGAACACTGCCAGATTTTATGGTGAGGACAGTAGGATTTCTGCTCAAGACCTGACAATTTCTTCTCGTCATTTTATACGGCACATTTATATGGTTGTGGAAGTTAACTACAACAAAAGGAAAGTATGGTTTAACTTTGAAATTGTTGAATTTGTCAAACGTTTGTCAAAGTTATATGGCAAAATTCTGTTACTCGTCTGCCAGCTGTAGCTCAGCTCATTTTGAGAGAAAACAATGAAAATTTCCTTTTACCACTTTTTTTTTTCAAATAGCTGACTTTTGGACTTCTTTGCTTCTTTTTGTGAACTTAGGGAAGACAGAGGCCAGTGGCAATGACCTCTCTTGTAGTTTTAGTTATTAGCTACTTACTATTTTTCTTCCCTGCAGATCATTCAACGGTATGTGGAGGGGCAATCTACCACCTTCAGTCAGTGTGGTATGAGTATTGGAGGTCAGATCATCTTTGTACCTACATGCTGTGATGTGTTGGTTCTGGCAGAGCACAACATTAATGCCATCTCTCTTCCTGCTAACAGTTAGTAACACTCCAGTGTTCATTATTGTCATTTAAAATTATTTTTGTTTGTCTGGAATGACTATATAGCACAGGACCATCATGTCCAGGATTCTAACCTACACACCACTCACCTTGAGTGTTGAAGGTAGAATAGGTAAAGGGAAGTCATTGTAAAAAATCTTGATTACACTTACTTTATAAGTATGAACAAACTTCGATAAATTTGATAAAACATGAGAGATATTACCAAAATTCCAATGAGTAATGACTATTTCATTTCTGTTAATCATATCTTCGAACAGGTTCAGTTTGTATAGAAGACACATGTTATCCCCTCGGCAGCCACAGCCATAGTAAAGTGTTGTTGTGGTACAGAGGTGAACCACCACCTAGACACCTCCTCATGTCTCTAGTCAGTGCTGGTATAAAGTCATCCATTGTCCAGTGAGTTAATATCCAATGTTTGGTTGGTTTTCACTCTTGTATTTATGTCTGCCTATTTGTTGTTTTTGCATAACACTGTCCTCATGTTAAATATCTGAGTGGATGGTGTATGATTTTATTTGTGTTGAATATACATTGTACATTACTTTCATAATTTTTAAGTTACTGTACATTAAAACTTATGGAAACTTGGATAACACTTTGCAAGGAACCAGGTTTGCATCTGGACTGGTTTACTATAAATTCACTGTTAGGGTTTTCTCAAACCTGTATTACACTACAATGCTTTTTTTTTATCTTGTAAAAGTGTGCAAGCTTCCTCATCTCATGTCATAGCCTTTTGGTAGATATAATGCTCACCATCA
Organism: Petrolisthes manimaculis; assembly: GCA_034508575.1. NCBI lineage: Eukaryota > Metazoa > Arthropoda > Malacostraca > Decapoda > Porcellanidae > Petrolisthes > Petrolisthes manimaculis. The sequence goes on along the minus strand of JAWZYT010002151.1, from coordinate 177,337 downwards.
CAAAGTACTTATATAATTTTCACAACAACTATTAAACCCTGTAAGGGAAGTATTGCCTGGGATGATGTGGGCAGTACTTTAAGTGTTTTAGCGTCCCTTTGGCCCCAGCTATTCCTTTTCAGTTCTTCAACTATCCCTCCGTTACTTCTGTTTCCTTCATACTTGCTGTCCCATCTCTCTATCACCTTTTCATACTGGTGAGGGCTGGTTCTATCCAGAAATGTGGAATTTGGCATCCTCTACCATGCCCTGGCCTGTTCTATCTGTCTCTCTTTCTATTTTTCATTCCTTCTGGGTAGCTGGCGAGATCACCTGACTGGGTGACACAACAAGGAAGGCTACTGATGGTGGGTTTGTTGGCTCGGATGTACATGACTTTGAGCCAGCAATCCCATCTTCTGTTGCCTTCCAAGAAACAGATCTCACTATCTCCCTAGCTCCCTTTTGGGGGTCCGAGCATCTGCGCGGCTTCAGTCAACCAGATTTGGGACTGCTCAGCCAGACAGTCTGGGGAACTACAAGAACAACAATAACAACTATTAAAAGTCATTCTCTCCAACTTGTAGATACTAACATACCCAAACCTTGGCCAGACAGTCTGGGGAACTACAAGAACAACAATAACAACTATTAATAGTCATTCTCTCCAACTTGTAGATACCAACATACCCAAACCATTTATATTAACATAATAGAGGAAAGGAAACCCGTGTGTTAATGGTACTAGAAAGAACAATATTTTGAGGCTTGTTTTCTCCTATTTTTTTCAGGTCATCGGAAAATGACAGCCCCATCCACCGCAAGTCCCTGAGTGAGATCCGAGCAGCTCTGAAGCAGACAGTACCGGTGGTATCAGAGTTTACCACAACATTTCAGCAATTGAAGGACAAATTGTACCACAGAATCACACACAAGGAGGAGGTCAGTCAGCATGAAAATCATGGATTTACTGTAATTGTGGATGTCCATGCAATGCATCTGCCATCTCCTGAAATTCTTCTCAGTTTTTTTCATCTTCATTATGAAAGTAAACAGAGTTGATATGATTTCATATGCCAAGGATATCTTCAAGTGAAACAGACACCTGACACATTCTAGTACAGTACTTGCATTTCATAAATTGGTAAGATAGAACATAGGAAGTTTTATCTTTTTGTAACTTACAGACATGTGGAGTGCAATGGAAGAGGTTCACAGAGCTCAATGACATCCTGTTAGGTCATCGTCGTGGAGAGATGACAGTACTGACAGGCTCTACTGGCTCGGGCAAGACCACCCTCATGGCAGAGTATTCCCTTGACCTCTGCTGCCAAGGGGTTAGTTATCAACCTCACCTTTCCACACATACACTTGCACACCAGTATTAGAGATATTGCTAATAATAGGTAGATGTTAAAAGTATAGGGTTGGAATTACATGGAGAGATGGGATGTCTAGTGAAGAGGTAATAAGATGTAAATTGAAGAAGCTGAGAGTGATGAGATTTGTATGGCTTGGGCACGTGGAGCATTTGCCGAATACATCCTCCATCTTTTTCATCAAGGTCCATGTTTTGCAAGAACTGCATATGAGTAAGATAGTATCTATTGTACATCTGAAATATTGTACACACACTCACTCCCTTGTGCATCTAAAATGGGCAGAAAAGGCTGAAGATACTGGTAACTTTGCAGGTGAAGACATTATGGGGGAGCTTTGAAGTGAGTGTGTTGCGTCTGTGTGAGGTGATGTTGCAGCAGTATACTGGTGCTCCCTTGCCTCATGACCTCACTGAGTTCAACACCATTGCTGCCCAGTTCTCCACCCTCCCTCTCCACTTCCTAACATATCATGGACAGCAGGATATGGCCTCAGTTCTTAAAGTAAGTTATTTTAATTGCCTGTTTATGTGCTTAGGTTTTTAATTTAATTTAATTTTCATAATTCTGATACTACTGTATATATATGTACAGTGGCATCACGAGGGTTGTTGGCGCGCGGGAACAAAGATTGTTATGGCGCCACTTGGAAACTATTTTTTTTAAATGTTTAGTCATTAAAAAGGAATTGTTCATCTAATTTATTTACGTGAATACTATACCCATTGGTTTTAAGTTGCATAATTAATATAAAGAAAAATAAATTAAAATATGGCTTGAGTGCACTAATCTTGTCAGATTCACTTTGGTGTAAACAAAGCAATTTAATTTTCCCCAACTTCAAATTGGCGCCCCCCTAAATGCTACGTCCAGGGACATATGTCGCCCCCAGCCCCCCCCCCCCCTCGTGACGCCACTGGATATGTATATATATGTATATATGTATTAGGGGTATACCAGTAAAGATGCATGGCAGTATCACATTTCACATGTTGATTTTGCTACAGGTGATGAATGAAGCAGTGGAAGTGTGGGGTGTTGAGCACATCATTATTGATAATCTGCAGTTCATGCTGGGCACAAATGACAATTCCACTGATCGCTGGTGGGAACAGGACCGTGCTGTCTCTGCCTTCAGACGATTTGCCTCCACACGCAATTGTCATATCACGCTCATTGCACATCCCAAAAAGGTAACGAAGTAAGATTGTACTCGTTGTACACATCAAAACAGCAACTTTAAACTCATTGCTCACCCAGTAAAAATATTTCCAGGCTGTGTGGAATTCACCAACAAAATTATGGCTCCTATAAAATTTAATCAAATCCCCTCCCTTCCATTGGCCAGGTACCCGAGGGTCAGCCACTGAGCATTGGGAGTGTGTATGGAGGAGCAAAGGTGACACAGGAGGCTGACAATATTCTTATACTACAGGTTAAGGAGGGCTCTAATGTTGCTAACTCACGCAAACAACTTCAGGTCAGTACAGATATATTTCATATACTGTATTGCTGGTGTACAGTTGTGGTCAATAATAATCATCTACTTATGGGTAACTCAAACAAGTTGCTGTTTTCACATTCTCCTATGGTGTTTGAGAGAGCAGGAACTGAAGTGATTGACTTTGCTACACCGTACAGAGTAGAAGTACCAACTGGGACTAAGTGTGAGATAACTCTGAGGGGTGAGAGGATGGAGGAAGTGAAGAAGTTTAAGTACCTGGGCACAGTTCTGTGTAAACATGAAAGTATGGAAGGAGAAATTAGGGAGAGAGCAGTGAAGGGTCGACAGGTCATAGGATCACTGGGAAGGATTATGAAGGGTAGAAGTGTGAGTATGGAGGTGAAGAGGGGACTGAGGAACGGTATAACCCTGCCAACACTGACATATGCATCAGAGACATGGACATGGAGTAAGGCTCATCAGTCTAGGATAGGTTCTGTGGAAATGAGCTACTTGAGAGGAACATGTGGGGTGTCTAGGTGGGATGGAGAAAGTAATGAGAGTGTGTACGAGAGATGTGGTATGAGTGAGAAGGCAATTGGTATTGAGTGTGGGGTGGTTGAGAGAGTGAACGTAATACATTAAGATGGTTTGGACATGTAGAGAGAATGCAAGGTGAGGAGTTTATAAAGAAGGTGTATGGAAGTGAAGTTGTGGGACGTGGTGTGAGAGGCAGACCACCAGTTAGATGGCAAAACAGAGTGGAAGAGTATGTAAAGGAGAGAAACGTAAGGGGCAGAGGAGGGTTTGAACAAGTAAGGAGGGAGTGTTGGAACAGGGAAAACTGGAGACACTTCTGCCGTGGCCACCCCCTTGGAGGGAGTTCCCGGAGGGAACGAGGCGTCAGAGCTATAGATAGATAGATAGATGATGTTATTGTTTTGATGAGTAACTGATTGACGTAAATTAGATGATGTTGCTCAACCTATTTATTGTAAAGTTCCCAGGTAACGAACAGAGGGAACTATAAAACTTTTATCCAAGTTATACCAATGTGGATGATTATTTTTTACCATGACTGTATATTTCCAAGCACAGAATTGTATTGTTTCATGAAGCATTATACCCACTGAGAAACTTTAACCTTTGGACATGGGATTGCACAATATAATTATCCAAAATAAGTTGAAATATGAAATATTTCTAAAAAAAAATGTATCAGTTAAATTAAAAGTTCTTAAACTGTGTTCACTAACATCAAAGTGAAACCTGAGACAAGACAAATTTGTCATTACAGAAATATGTCAACTGTATTAACATTGTTGTTTTAGGGTTAAATATTACCTTCATTTTTGTCATTAACATAGACTGGCTTTTGCCATTAAGGTGTACTTCTTCCATTGATTTCAAGGTACTACAAAAATGACTTCTTCACTCTTTATGATGTACTGTAGGTGGTGAAGAACAGATATGGTGGTCAGCTGGGGATGGTTCCACTAAAGTTCCACCAGGAGTCACTCACCCTGTCCTCATGCTTCCGGCAAAAGACAAAATCAAAAGCCAGCCAAGCACCAGATCAACTGGAGGATGACACTAAGAAGAGTCACTCGCTTCGGAAGTTGAGGGTCAAGGGACTGTCATATTTGGAACATTGATGAACTCTACAGTACAGCCTTATGTTACAGTCTATTTTTCCTCACAGACCTTACTTGGTCTTTAAGGTAATTCAGCTCATTTTCACATAGTGTTCAGTATATACATTTATAAAACTACAGTACAGATATTAGATTTACATTTGTACAGTACAGTCAGGAGTAATTTACTACCTGCACAAAGGTTGTCATGATGACATTCCTTTTGTGTCCTAAAACTGCTAAAAGTAATTAGGTTATATACCATTATAATTTTCACAGTAATGGGTCATAATAAATTTCTGTTGCATATCAATACTTTGGTGTGGTATTTTATACAGTATTTTAGCTTAAATCTCAGTTGGGTGTACTAGGGTATTTAAAATGCCACAGTTATAAGTAAAATTTGAAATAAAGTCAATTTTTATCTACAAATATGGTAAAATACAGAGCAGAGTCTAGTTCTTCTGAGCTCAATACAATGATGACACATATGGTAACTATAGCAAGCAAACACTAAAGTTAGAATCGAGTTAGAACCCATTTAAGTTGTATCTTTCAGCTCAAGGTTAAGTATTTAATGTCATATGCTAATTCTTTTTAACAGTAGATAATTTTTATTCACCTCAGGTTGAAGTCTTATTATGCTATAATTCATGTGTTGTATAAAATATATATGTCTTCCAGATGCAAAAGAAATAGAAGTGAATAATACCAACATAAAAATACTTAATCAAGGATACTAAGTGAAGAATTGTACCTGAAGTTTAATAAAGAAAATACACAAGAGTTATTTTTGTTTGTCTATATGACATAAAGGAGATCGCAGCAGTCTCACACCATATTATGTGTTATAGGTCTTCAATTATATTATTAATTTTTATCATAATAATTGGGGGCAAGTAGCAAAAATTCCCGTGCTGCATCTGTTAATCTTTGGAGATCAATTATTACACAACGCACAAAGACGTTCTTAGACCAGTCATAAAAAAGAAGCAAATGACACTGCCCTAAATTGGATACGGTTTTGGTGCGACAACATATGATGATTATAATAACTGCAATAACAAAGTAGAACTACACTATTTTTAAGTTTGTCAAAATAATAAAACACATATAAGCAGACAGGATGTAGAGATTGAGAACTATACCTTCCACATATCCCCCTTTCTGACTCTCCCTCACAACAGTGAATGGTTCAAATGAAGCTCACAACTCATGGTTCGGGAATACTATCTTGGCTAGAGTTGACAACACTGTTGTGGCTACCGTCCGTTTACCTACCCTCTCTGACTCTGACTTCCACTGAGGGGGTATAGAAACTTTGGTGCGTGGCTGTACCATAGTTAAGAAAAATCAATTACTTGATGTTAAAATTCTGTGTAACCCAAATTACTGTACCTAGAATTACAACTAATCAAAGCCCAACAAATTACCAATTACTGTACAGAGATTTTAAACCCTACAAAATGGTAGAAATTGGTTCTACCATATAGTTCACTGAAGGTTATGTTATATCTTCCCAATTGGTTCATACAAAGCAGCAAAGATCAAACTTACACCAAAGTGGTGCAAGGCAAATGCTCTATTACTAACCATAATCTCAACTTTTATAATACATGTACTGTACTTGGTAGATCTCTTGTCCATAGTAATTTTGAGTGGAATTGTACTTCTGAGATACCAGTTAGTTGATGTCAAATAAATTCTGCATATAAATAACAGGTTTTGAGTGGTACTACTAAATATTGCTGATTATAAAAAGAGAGATGAATGTTACACTTCTCAGTATCGTTCACCAAAATAAGATATCTGTGGTTTGCCTTCCCATCTGACTTGATTTGCCTTGCCTTATGGTGGGGTGGTGTTCTGACCTACCTTCCCTGTGTATCCGACTCTTCAGTCTCCTCCCCTGGTACAGAGACACTGATGGGAACACCAAGACTGGCTTCTGTCTCCACAATCCATCGCAAGGTTTCAGTTTTCTCCTTCAGGAATGGTTCCTTCTTCTTTTCCAGGGCCTCCTGGTACTCTGCCAAACGTTTCTCCTGAAGATCTTTACCATACAGCTGCACCAACTTACGAAGCGATCTCTTACGACTTCTCCTCTCTGTTGGGCTGAAACAAAGAAAAAATTAACTGCTTGTAAAGGCAATTTATAGGCTGTATTGTAGAAGAAATTACTTATGCATTAAATCACACTTGGGTTGGAGAGTATTGGGAAAGTGAATGGTAGACAATCTGTATATTATCCCTAGGCATTATATCTGGTCATTATCATTGTATACATCCATTCCATTTCTTTTTAATGACATTTTGTTTGACTTCAACAGCTCTTTTCTTTGTATTGGTAGGGCAGTGTCATTCAACTCCATTAACAACAGAGTAGGTTTCGCACACTCCCCCAGACTTCTCTCTGTATCCCTTCCCAACCATCCCCAAGCCAGTGTGTGGAAGATATTTATTACTACAACCCTCAGTAAAAAAAACAAAAGCAACATACCAGTTAGCACAGTACTGTACCATACTGTACATACAAGAATATGCATAAATTTGTATGAGCGATTAATGCTCATTGTATAAATGTCCACATAAAATTTCATTATACTGTTCAGTACAGTAAAAGTAAATAAATATTCAAGTATTTTTCATTTTTACTACTTGTTTAAGTTAAAAGTAGCAAAAGTCATCACCAAATGTTTTTCCTTTAAATCAAATATTAATTTCTTGTAAATATAATAAGATTATTACTCTGGAAATGGTCGGTGAAGTATCTCAAGCTTCTCAATCAGCCATTCAAAGCACTTGTAGTCATGGTTACGGAGCTTCCTGAGTAACTTGTTCCGCCTGTCAATGGTTTCCTGCAGATGGACACGTTCCAGGGCATTTTTCTTGCAGACAAACATTTTGTCTTGGAGCCGTCGGATCTTCACAGTCAGCATGCCAACTGATGAAAATTAAACAATAATGAGAGAACCTGAATACAAAATTTGTGATATCCACTTGAATGGTACTGTACAATACTGTAGTGTCAACTTACACCATTGGGTTATTAAAAGTCTTTGTTGTTTTTTTCCACTAAACAGTCCAATTGGGCTATGAATATCAAAATGTACAAGAGTCAATACAAGGTTCTGTACAGGTACAGTTCTGAGCAGATGAAATACAGTAGAGACATTTCAGCCACCAACAAATATTTCTGACAGTGATACTTTGATTATTGAATATGGTGTGCTATATAATAATGTGACCAGAGATAGTGTGGGTGATGAAAGTTTAAACAGCTAACAGGCTCTATACACAGTACAGTATATTAAGATAAAAGATTAAATTGCGTGTTACTGAAGAAGAGGGTATAATCATGTGGAGGATTATAGTTAACTGAAAGATGAAGAAACTACAGTAGTAGTATGCTGTGCAGAAATCAATAATAAAAAAAAAAATACAGTGTAATAATAAAATTATCTGTCTCAGTCAGAAATGAGGGTTATGTTAGAAATATTCTCACTTTATCTCATAATAGCTACTTAAACACCAAATACAAGTGTCAACAGAACATCTGTGGTTGCCTTCTATACAATGGGGGAAAACAACAAAAATAATGAATATTTTATATGAATTACTGACTACTGAAATTTTGGTAACTTACTTCTGGCCTCTATGGAGCCACAGTCATATTTGTGACGTCTTATCTGGCACAAGACATCCTGTTTCTCAACTTTGCTGTGTTCTGAACTGCGGGCAAACTTTAGCGACAGCAGCTGTTGTGTCACCTCATTGACTCTGAAATGAAAGAAGTGGGTGTGTCACTACTGTGAGTTAGAAAGATCTGAATACTGTACAGTGAAAAATAAAAAGCAAAAGTCTAGAATATGGGTGAAAATATCTGGTATAAACTTATCCATCAGATAGAATAACAACAACACAGATTTTATCTTCTATTATTAATAGTTAGAGCCTTGAAGGAAGCTTGATTGGTGATGGTCCAGAAATATTACAGGGGTGGAATGGTGTATGTAATCATAAAGTTGACTAAATCAGAGTAAAACTACCAATACTGTACACATTCCCAAGTTACAAAACAGTCAATTAGTATATGAAACAAATACACTGTACCTAGATAGGTACCAAAGAAATTGGGAAATCAACTAACTTTTACATGAACACTACAGAATTTATAAAGAAGACAACAATTATTTTAAATACAACTCACTCCAAGTACAGTATATCAACTCATTACAGCACCACTGTCAAGGTGTTGGAGGAATGAAGTATTGCCTGGATTAATATGTCTCTCAGACCATGGTTAATTTTTATATCCATCTTCTACAGCTGGGATATCGGGCCACCTCCAGTTATACAACATACATATACCAGGCCTTTATTTCTAGGCTGGAAGTAGCCCTATCATGTCGCACACCCTCCCAAACACAAATGCCCAAATGTAGAACCCCCCCCCCCCTCACACACACTCCACATCTCAACACCCCAATCCCTGTTGAAGGAGGGAGCAACTACCACCATACAACTGCCTCCCCTTGTGGGACTACAAGGGGTACTGCTATGTTTGCATCAATAGCAAGGCCCGACAGCAAAGGCTGGTTTACCTCTGCCACTTCACTACAGGGCATACTCCCCCTCCAGCATTCAACTGGCTATGGGCCACACTTAATGCAGGCCACTCCTCCAAGGACCATGAAGTTGTGTCCACTCTTCAAGCATTCACCACCCTCCTCCACTCATTTCTGTCATGTGCAATCACTCTACCTTGCTCCACAGGTATACCTCTTCCACTCAGAGCTCCTTTCATGGTGTCCATCCTTCTCTTCTCACTCTTCCATATTCCATGTTTCTGCTCCATACAGTGCAGTAGGCACTGCTATTCCTTTGTATAACTTCCTCTTTACATCCATTCTAAGTGAATTACAGCCAAACATCCTATTCATTCCTCCTATCACCTTTCCTACCTCATTTACTCTATATTTTACCTGTCTCAATTTTGCTATCCACCGTCACCTTTGACCCCAAATACTTAAAGCACTCCACCTCCTCCAATATTTCACCATCTAGCATTATATTCATCCTTCTATCCTCTGCTCCCCTCCTACATCTCATTACTTTGCTCTTTGCCACGTTCACTCTCAGTTTCCTCCTCCTGCACACCCGTCCAAACTCCTGTACTAACATAGTCAGTTTCTTTTCTGACTCTGCCACTAAACATATCCATGGAAAAATCACTCCTACCAGCGACAGCTAACCACTACCGGTACCCAAAAATACTAGTACAGTATCTCTTTCCAAACACATATTATATTATGCTACACAAACCTTTGAGGGGTTTCATTGCGAAAATAAGTGAATTGCCTATTATAAACAGACCCCAAGTAAAACTTTACCAATTAAGGTAAAATAGTGACTGTTTTACCTTGGCCACTTTCATTTAAGGGGAGTTTCTGTGAAAGAACAAGGCATCAATCTATATAAATGAATTATTTGATATAAAATAACTTTCTCAAAGTAGTAAAGCAGAACACTCAACTCACTCCTCCATCATGGAAGCAGCAGGCAACACATCCTTCCTAAGCCTGGTCAAGTCAAGAGGTGTAGGAGTCTTCAGTTCTCCACTTTTCTTTGGGTGCCAAGCGGGTAAATGCTCTGGTCTTCTCCAGATAATTCCATTCTCAGTTAATTCCTGCTTCATGGCATAGCCACATCTGGTTTCATGTCTACCTGGTGATGCAAGAAAAGGATTATAAAATAGATACCGGTAATGGTATCATGGGTTTCAGAGATAAGGCAAAGATGAAGATGAAAATGTAAACCAATTTGACCTACTGTACAGTAGCCTATCCCATACACTTTACTCTTGATCTACATAAGCCTATCCCATACATCTTACTTTTTATTCTATGTGTCAGTCAAGTCACTAATTATTCTTTTTGGCATCCAAATACATGCATCTGTTTGCTATTGTCATAATAGTTTTTTCTTTATTCTATGATTGTTGATATAAAATCCATTTCAGAAGACAAGGGCTTGAGGAAAGAAGCTGGATTGAAGAGGTAGTCTGATGCGGTCTAGGTTAGGTGGTATTTATTGAAATAATTACCGTTTTGCAGCAGTGTTGTCAGATCCGGTTGGGTCCCAGTATTTTGCCCCAGTCATTTATTGTACTTTATCACAATTATTATCTGGTAGTTTGCCCAGGTTAGGTCCCGGTAGTCTGATGCAGTCTAGGTTAGGTCAGGCTAATTTGAATATCTTAGAAATGGGGCATTTGCGGAGGAAATGTCATAGAAGAAAATAGGGTAAAGGTACAGAAGTGGACCCTACTGTATAATAGATATTTTACTGTCATTACCCACTATTTTGGACCATTCTAAGACACTTTTCATCTATGGTGTTTCTCTCGGAAATGCCTCGTTTTCGAGATATGCCCCGTTTACAAACATAATTTGGAAACTAGTCTTACCTGACCTGACCTGACCTAACCTAATCTAGACCACAGCAGACTACCGGGACCTAAACTGGGCAAACTACCGGACCTAACCTGGGCAAACTACTGGGTATAACCAGTGTAAACTATCATAAAGTGACCTGGGCAAATTTCCAGGACCTAGCCTAATGTGGTAATACTGCTCAAGCAGGGTCCACTTCTGTACTAAAACCGAAAATAGTCTTAGATTGGTATAAATAAATTGGTATAAATAAATTGGTTAAGCGGTGGACCATAATCAGGTTTGGACTGAAGGCTTGCAGATTGCAATGTTTTATAGTGTTTTTATAATGCATTTATTGTTCAAGGCCGTTGCATTTTAATGTTTGGGGAGATACGACCCCCCGGCGCCCCCCAACCCAATCTCCATAAAAACTTCATTTTCGCCATATTTGAAGTAGATTCGTCGGAAAAATACTACAGAAAATTAAATAGAATTAGTATGACCTCACCTGACCTACCTAACCGAATCAGGACCACGGCAAATTACCGAAACAATCAAAGGTAAATTTTTACAAGTTGCCACAACCGGGACCTAACCGGGGCAAACTACCGGGACCTAACCGGCATACTTCAGCCTTAACCACAGCATTGAGATGTTACAGAATTAAAAAGACCTTACCTAACCTACCTAGAAGGGGCCATACTTCGTGACCTAACCTTGACATACTTCGTGACCTAACCTTGTTATCCTCCATTTGCAGAAGAAATGGTATATAGAAAAGTTGTTTGTAATACTGAAACATAAACACTGGTAACAGTAAAATTTTCGAAACTATAAAACATTGCAATCTGCAAGCCTTCAGTCCAAACCTAATTATGGTCCACCGCTTAACTATTACCATAAATAAGTATGTAATGAAGGTAGGAAAATTGTACGAATTAACGGTAATTCTTTCAATATTTACCATATATAAACAGTCCAATATCAATATCTTACCATCAGCAATGAGTAGAAGTTGTGTGCGAGTGAGGTTTCCATTATTTGAACCAACAGCAACACTATTACGCATATTTACCGCCAATATGCGTCCCATTAACACCCTCAACGACATATTAACCAAACAATAACTCACTTCACACAATAGTAATAAGATAATTATAATATTATCTAACAATTTATCCACCCGGGGCCGGCCAGTGTTTGTTTACATCTATACAGTCCCGCAGTGGTGCCAGGAATGCCAGGCCGGGCCCAGTGTTGCCAGATGCAGATGGCGTTGTGTTAATTATTCATTCATTTGGGCTTCCATCTTCTTCATAATCTTTAGGCTATTTCCTGGGGTTGTCACAGTGTATCACTCGTTTCCACCTTGCTCTGTCTTCTACATCTTTCTCTGTTACCCCTACCACCTGTATATCCTCCTTAACTGCATCCATAAACCATTTTGGTCTTCCTCTTTTCCTCCTTCCTGGTAGATCCATTTCCAGCATCTTCCTTCACACATTAAATGGCCACATACTCCTCATCCCTCCTCCGTACATGACCGTACAGTATATATTTTTTCCACTAGGTGTAGGTAAATGATTTCTTACTTCGTGGTGTTGCTGATCCATTGATCGCAATCATCGTTTCTGCCTGAGTGGCACTAAATCACAATGACGATTATTAGAGACACAGCATTTAATTGGTGGAGTTGGAGAACACTAAATTTCAGAAGGCAAATCCACTGCAATACAGGATTCAAGCAACGTAAAAGTTTGAGCTTCAAAGGGAATGTCTTTCCAGCAGTGAGGGTTGCAAGACCAAGACAAACACGTAAAATTGTGTAACAGAAACAGGCAACGAAATATCGGACAATCAAAGAAAAAGTTGGGCGAGTCAAGTGTTATGGTAAAAAAAATAGAGGGAATATAAAACACAAATACAGTATCTTTGTGCAATATGTATTTAAAGAATAATTTCATTTAAGACAGCGTGTGCATACAAAAATTCAAGACATAAGACGGACAACTCTCACTCATAGGACCAATAACAGTTCTGGTGTCTGGCAACTGCAGGGGCTTGGGAGGAAATTATACTATGGAAGATTGTTCACAGCTGACTTCTGTATAGGACACTGAGAAAAAATTACACCATCCACCTATCAACACCACTAGCCCTGGCAACAGAGACCAGAGCTAGATTTTTGCAGACAAGTACAGTGAAATTAAGTACAGTACAGTACTGTAAAGTACTTGTACATTTGAAGATTGCATCACACTTATAAGACAATACTGCACCAGCAAACTTATCCCACTGTGAATGACAGTATTGGTAATGACTTCTGTGGCAAACTAATAAAGAAACACCACTGACTGCATAAGTCTAGTATACCAAACAATAAGATGACTATAAAACAAAAGCTTGCAAAAGAAATCCACACTTACGAGTCACATCCTAACTGTAGCACTCTTGAATGTACTGTACTACATCATGCAGATTATGTACAGGTGCCTTGGGAACTCTATAACAAGGAATTAATAAGATAAACTCCCATATTAAGCACAATATAGGATGGGGAGGCAGATGGGGTTATTATAGTACATCAGTTACCCCCTTCCTAGACTCTATTACCCTCCCCATAGAACATCACTCCAGTAGCTCAAATTAATTCCTGGCAACAACTTATAGCATAACAAATCCTACCCTGATCTACTAAAATGGCTAAAACAGTCTAGTTAAACAATCAAATGGCACATAATTACATCAGACAAGAGTTTAAATTGGATTTAAGTGTAGATGAACGTATATAATGTGATGTATGATTGACTATGGCATTGGCATTAGCTAAATTGTGGTGGCCCATGGATATAGTTCAACAAATACACACTAGCTATCTACACAGCTTCTAAAAAATCATGCCCTGGGCCTTTAAAACCCAATACAGAACAGTACTGTACAATAGTGTTATACTGAGAACTGGTAATGCCAAAGGAACAGTACTGTACTTAATATTTATACTGTAGTAGTATTCTGATACACTAAATATTGAGATCCAATGCTTTTTACAGTACAGTACATGTACTTACGTTTGGGTTTCCTCTCGAAGATAATTAGGTTTGGTGTGTTTAGCCTAGAATCAATGACACGTTTCTAGTGCCCAGCCCTATGAATCCACATACCAAATTCTCCCATACCGGAACATTCTATACTTATTTAATGTACTGTACTCTATAGGTGACCTAGAGAGTTCTCATGGAAAAAAGGACAAAGAGAGGTCTTAAAAATGTTGGACGATTCACAGACATTTACATAACTGCTTTGATATTTTCATATTAACCAGTTTGAAATTTCTTCCTTACTGCTGTATATACAAATCCCACACCACAAGGACAGACCAAAGCTTCACATCATCAGTCAAAAGAAATAAACTTGACTATAGTGGGAGAGAAAACATACTGTACCATACTTAAAAGAAATAAAATAAAATGTGGAGTATGAGCCAAGTGTCAGTATATTTTTCTCCCTGAGCTTCATCATATCCAGTAAACTCCACCACACAATTAAGAACACTGTCCTCTTTCTATGTCACAGCCAGCTAGCCACACATTTGATAAACACAACATGTAGGTTACCAGTCAGTTTCCTAATGGGTACTCTTGAAAGTTTAACTACTGTACACAATCATACAGTATAGTACTGACTAATGTGTTGAAGAGTGGAGGCTGGTAGGCTATCTGTAGTAACTGCTCAAAGGGTCTTGTTGGGTAGTCTTATTCTAAGTGTCCTAAATGAAAAGGTAACAATGAAATATAGATAATAAAGTAAGGATGTAAATTACTCATCTAATAATTTGTTTAGGTTTTCTTCTCACACCACACAGTCATTTTTATTTAAAAGGTATGGAGAGCATCATCTGGTTAATCATAATATTCTGCAATTCTATTTTAAAATGTTAATTAAATAAACTTTAACTTTAATCTCAAGATATTTGTGGAGTATTTCCCTACCTATGAATGTACAATATATTAATCAATTCATCAGTCTATATTAATTTTATCCATTGGTCTGTCTGTCTGTCTGTCTATAAATTAGTCATTTTAGCTGCCAAGCAAAGTGATGGGGTCGAGTACTGGAGATACTGGTTATCATAGTTCAGGTTCACAATATAATGCTGATGACACACACCACTACCAATCAATTGAGACACTCATAACATTACTGTAAAACAATAACCTCAGTTTACAAAGAAATTCTACCCATTATGTACAGTTTTTGAAACTGAAGGAAAATTATACTGGGCTCCTTATCAACACACACACACACACACACACAAAAAGGTAATAATACAAAGGCTGTTGTTTCTCCCTAACCATATAAAATGAATTACAGTAGAACTAAACTACAGTGTGTATGCACTGTAGTACATGATCTAATTGATTACCATTAACTTATATGTTTGCATTAAACACCCCAGTCCCTCAGGGGCAGAGAGAGAACTAGCCCTGCAAAGTGGGAAAGTAACCCTTAAGAACAAAAAATTAAATGAGGCTTCTGCCATAGCTAATCTCATAATGCTTTGCTTCCAGATGGAGGCTAGGCATTGACACTATGAACGCGATTATTAGTATTAAACAATCAATTCAATTACCAAGTCACTTACTTGTAATGATCAATTCACCAGTCATCAAAGTTCTTATAATGTCAACACTATACAGTAAAGTACAGCACAGTAGTTGTTTATTATAAACTGACAGTAAATATTAATGAAAAAAGTTGAGGACAACTGTGCTTGGTCTTAGCATGCCTCCCAGGGGTTAGGACTTATTCCACAATATGATGGAACATATTGATATCCGAAGATGACACAATTATATACTGCCTTAAGTGATATAGTATTAATACATAGTAAGACATTAATACTTTGTATACTATATACCGTACATTAATGTAATATCAGTCACGATACTCATCTAGCAATATTCAAACTTTAAGGTGATATGGAATTTCTTGTGATATTCTCAATTAGCTGGTGTTAATTCAAAGGCTTGAAATGTTCACTGAGGTAATGCAGAAGAATTTAACGTTTGGACATCCCCTCAGACAATATTACAATACTTCCACCAAGTAGCTAAGATGCTACCATATGTTTCAATCAATATGTATCACCAGTAAATGTATTTAGACAAAGCCCATTTCTGCCACTATTTGCTATTAGTCGAGAGCATTTACTGTCAGTTCATTAAAAACCTACTGTAGTCTATCTATCTGTCTATCTATATTTCTGACACCACACTCTCTCAGGGAACTCCCTTACTGTAGTCTCTCACTAAACACCAAAACTCCAATTTTTAACCTTTTAATATTCATACAGTACTGTAAATGCTATATTCTTGTTCAGTGATCACTCCAGTTTAAGGAAACTGATGATGTTGGTAAATTGCAGACCACTAATTTCTATAAATTGTGCCACATAACTGCACCAATAGCAAGGAAGTCTGTTTTGTGACACGGTAGAAAAATCAGTGGTCTACAATTTCTGGGCAATATCTTACCCTCTTAACATAAGATAGTATTCCAGTTTCTTTCACAGTCACAATTCATGTTAGTTATAAATTTCTAAATAATTCAAATCATATGTACCTGTACTATGATAACATTCAGAAAATTATGAACTACTGTACAGTAATTATAATAATGACTCTGGCTAGAATTCTGTTCTTAGTTTTGTCTATACAGGACACCTTTCCTAACAAGAGGACACAGCAAATAAAACTGGAACCCTCCCCCATTAACTTATTTACTGTAGATGCACAATGGGACCAACCTTTAGCAATGATACACTGCATGGTATCTTTGTTTGGTGAAATTGGGCAGGCAGCTCACTCAGTTTTAAAAACACTCAAGAACTCCCTCTCACCCTCTAAATCTATTCAGAGCAAGAAGAGAGAACAATGTTGTCATCCTTGTCACATCATGCACATTATGGCTGTTACTGCACATCTTACAGGAACCTCACACTGTTATCAAATAATTGGAGGTGTCCCAGCTTCATTTTGCACTAAGTGTAGTATTCCTTCCAATCTGACTGTACCCTAACAAATTCAAAGCAAACAGATGGGGTTTTGTATCTAGTCATGATGACCTAAGGCTGTGTACTGAAGGATGTATTTGAGAATTTTGTAAATACAGTACTGTAAATTAATACATAATACAGTATAATGATTATGGAGGAGGGAAAACAAAATATTTACACTTGTGGCAGTATATGGTTACAAACCAAGACTAGAATTTTGGCATCAACTGCTAAATGGTTCCCCTTGTTTATAATTCACTCTTTGCTGTACTGTATGGTCGCGGTCAATAATAATCATCCACATATGGGTATCTCAAACAATTTACTGTCTTTAATGTTTTCACGTTGACATATGATGTTATTGTTTTAAGTAGTGCATAGGTGCTTGTATTAAGTTAAATGATGGTAGTTAACCTATTTATTGGAAAGTTTATCATCTAAGAAACAGAGGGAAGCTGGCAAACTCTCTCTATATGGATGATTATATTTGACCGCGACTGTACATAAAAAGATGAATACAGCATGAACAAGCAACATATCTCACAGATCATCCACCTACTGTAAATTTCTCTTAACATATACAGTACAACATGCTTATACAATATAATGTATTACAGTATATCTTTCTACTACACACTGACATCATAGGTTGACCCTCGTTTTTGTTTTTTTGTTTTTACATTTACCACTCGATGAAACTCTCTCCACAAACATATTCTTGGTAGCACACCTTATCACTTTCAAGGCTTTTTTTATGTTATTCAGTGTACTAAACTGTGTGACCTAACCTAAGTTAGTTATAACTTATGTATAGAGTACTCTAACTTATTGCCAGCACTACAGTTTGAGGCATGACAAGGCAATAATCACAAACGTTATTATGAATTGTTAAGCAGATTCAGGCATATATATCTAACACATATAAAATATCATCTATCATTAAGTAATTCAAAACTCTCAAAATACAAAGAAATTTTAAGTAAAGCACCACACCCACTACAGTAGTTAACTTAATCATACTATTAAATATTAAAAAGTCAATGCTTTGAAGTGTGAAATGTTTTGAAAAGTGTTCCTGGGTTAAGACATCACTATTAGTCTGTTTTCATATTTTTAGTGCCTTTAGTGACTTTGTATATATATATATTACAAAAGCTGGAGAATGCAAAGTTGGACCTTAAAGAAACTTGGAACGCATTGGGTTTTTCTGTGGAAGAACAGGATGTTTTATTAATTGAATCCCGAACTCAAAGCAGGACTCCCAGATCTAGATGACTCATTAGGATTGCTACAACTTGATCAGTCTCTGAAAAATAGCCTGAAAATTCTTTATGAGCAAGTGAAACAGAGACAAGAAAAGGTGAATAAGTTGAGGGAAAGAGAGAAGAAGCAGCACCTGAAGACCTTCCGATGGCTGAAGAAGACACTGGAGCAAATGATGGAGGACCTGCAGCAGCCCAACAAGTCCAGGTTTAAGGACAACATCCTCTCTCAGATGGAGGAACTCTTTACCCTCTCACAGGCCAACCTTCAGCAACTCAACAGACTTGTGGATGGTTATGAACAGAAGGTAATAGAAAATAAGTAAGAGTATCTAACTGTAGGAGTAAATCCCAAACATGTACAGTTGTCTTGATTTTGATCCCAGTGAACACCTGCATGTATTTGGCCACACCCCAAATGTGTTTGTAAAGCTGCATGATGAGTGGCAGCGATTAGACGACCTTGAGTGGGAAAACCTGTCCCTTCTCATCAACCAACAGTGGCGGCAACTGGAAGCCATGTGGGAACATTGCTATGTTGGTGAGGATGATATTCCAACCTTACTTCTGATGATTATACAGAGGAAAGTCTTGAAGCTCATTACAAACAAGTGCATAAGCTTCAGGCATACTACGAGGAATGGAAAGGAATATTTATGAATATAAATAAGAGGGACAAGCTGTGGAGAAAATTTAAAATGCTGGAAGAGAAGTCCAATGACCCCAATAGCCTGAAAAGTAAGAAAAGGTAAGCAGAGAAAAAAAGGGTTGCCTTGTGTGGAGAGAAAACTGGAGGAGCTGATGGCAACATGAGAGAAGCAGCAAGGACGTCCATTTCTAATCAAAGGCACGAGACTGACTGACTACATAGTGGACCAGTGGCATCATTACCACCAGCAAAAGGAACAAGCGAAGGAGAAAAAGCATCACGTCCGGGCAAAGTAACTAGAGATCGAGAGTCGAATGGGAACCAGAAACCAATCATTGCTTCAGAAGAGAAAACTTCCCCATAATGAAACCCTGATGAGTTCAAAACGGAGATGGATAGGAGATTCATCAAGCAGTTCCTTTGCAACAATGCATAGTCCAGTGAGAGAGAGGCGTGGAGTGCTGCATGAATTCAACCACAATACTCCCACAATATTGGTAAGTCCTGGAAGTAAAGCCAACACTATAACCTTCTCCAGTAACAATACTTCATATTCACACTTTGCTGCAAAAAACATTCGTCCAAAGTTAGGCAAAAGAAAAGGAAGATCAAAATTCCTTTAAGAGTTCCAAGAAACTTAGGCACAGAATTTATTATGCATTAATACTTATGAATAACTTCCTGTCACTCTATATTATGCTACTTTACCAAATTACTTCAGAGAGTTCTAAATAATAATTATCTAATACTTTGCTTCCCTGGCAGATAAGTAGTGGACAAGGAATATATGGTATGTGCCTAAACTGATCATGTAGAGGTGCCACCAAAATACTTGCTCAACCTAATCTGTATTAAGGGGCCCATGATCTTCTAGAATCTAAATGAATTGGAGGCTACAGATTCCTACAAACTGTACAAAAAAAGTGTGTGCACTGAAGGAAAGTTTATCCTGGTATAATTTGGAGGATTCAACTGCCTATTTTTTCCAACATAATCATAGCATCAATTTGTTATGTGCTTCCAATGTGGGTGACTAAATTAACATGAAGGAAATTAACCATCTGGTGGCACAGAGTGCACTTAAAACTCAAAACTAAACTGACTTAATGATAGCAAGCTACTCATAATGCCCTTTGATACTAGTGAGTGAAATGAATACTCCTTGGCTGAAGAAAAGAAACCTTCCTTGTCACCAAAAAGTGGTAGTACAGTAGTACATAAAGAATATGTAACTGAGTGATGTCACAACCCTTCCACCCACAAGATTTGTGTGCAGTAACAAGACTCCAGCTCAGTCCCCCATAGACATGAGGTGTGGCCCCCTAATAACTGAAATTAATGGATGAGTTTGTCTAATTGGTATATGAAGCACAGATGAAGGAGACAGAGAAAGTGAGTGTTATGACCACAACAAATCACAAACCTACTGGTGGTGCATATTGGCCAAACTGTTGATTTATAAAAAAAAGGAAACTTGGGTAGATTGTGGACTGATGGGATAGAGTGCCTGGTTGGGGCCATGTACTGCACTGCATGTTTTAAGACTGAAGGAGACCACTAAGTTTTTCATTCATGCCACAAACAGGAATAAACTGACTGTCCTTCCTTAAGTACTTTGGCTAAGGTAGTCCTGCCTCAGGTCTCTCCATTCCTAAGTAGGGTAAGAAGGGTCTTCAGACATTCCTTGTATGTTTACACACACTAGGAATGGAGGTGCATGAGTTTGCCCAATTGTTCTATGTAAAGAACTTTAGGCCATATGTTTAATTTGATTTCCTCAGACTAATAAAATATTTTCAAGCTGAAAATGCCACCGATTCCAATGTGACCTTTTGGTTATAATCAATTCATCTACTATCTTCTTTTCCTTTGCTTCCTTTTCTACTGAAACACTTCTTCCATCAAAAAACCTCTACCGGGTCACTAATAGAGCAAGTAACCCAAGATAAATAAACTATCCTGGGGCATTTATGAGCAACTTAGTGTTCTGAAGGGTGAAATGGGCATATTGTGGCTTCACAGATGTAACTATATTGACCTCAAACACGGATATTAATCATTTTCTAAAAAAAATGAACAAACACCTTAATATAAAACTGATGTACAGTCTCCTCACTACTAGGATATTGTGTTGACCCTTGCCCATCCCAAATCAATATTTACAATGCCTAAATCAGCCACTAGGCAGTAATGTGCACAATGTTCATAACCTTGAGCATCCACACATCTAGTTACTGATTGCAGACCTCAATACATACAATAAGCTGATATCTAGAATGGTAATTACACACCAGCAAACAACACTGACAGACCTGGGTTTTGTACTCACACCTAACTGAGAACTGCAAACATAGTATTGTATATCCTACCACATATGTTGGCTATGCTCAGCCTAGTGTGGATTCAAATCCTAGGTCTGTCGGAGATGTTTGTCTTCAATAATATTAGAGACTAGAATTAAGAATGTTTTCTCCTGAGTATTATCTAGTGACTAGCTCTTCAGTGATATTTTTTTGTGGGTTACCATTATGAAAGGTCTCCCACTTGCTACATTAATTCACTCCTCCTTCCATACCTTGCAAGCTGCTACAAAGTAAATTTTGTCTTGACTGCATCCCAATCTTTGGGACTATTTCTACTAACAGCAAATGTGGGTCTTCTAATTCCCTTGATATTTATGCTAGATGCTTATGATTATGAGTGACTTCCTATCAGTCTACGTGACTTGTGAGCTACAGTTTCCTTTACATCAGTTGTGAGTGCATAAAAGTTAATGAAGTTGTCAATGAAAGCTAATTTTCATGACAGTAACTTCTGCTTTCCAAACACACTTTCACAATAGGTGTAATCTTTATGGATATGACTTTGGTAAATATCAGGAATATTTACCTATAGTAGCCATACTGATAATATTCAGAATAATGTAAAAGGGAGTCAAAATATCAGCCTTCATTTATTTCTCTTCCAGCCAACCTGAAGCCTGCAGACTGTGGAACACTAGTTGAGATTCAATCGTTCATTATTATAATCTTGTGACAAAAAGTATACACTCCCTTTCAAACTTATACAACGATTTATCTGCTCCCACTCTACTTCCTTCCACAACATATTAATACTGTACAGCTATAAACTATTGAAATCCAGAATGGGATAAACATGGTAGGCTATGTTCCATACCATGCAACCAAACTGGGATAACTGTGGACAAAGATTAGCCTGAAGTAAATCTATAAATTCTGATTGTAAAGATATCTTGTAAATGTAACAATTTATATATACAGTACAGTACATACAGGCCTATACTGTATAGTGTTGGTTCCATATATCTGTATACAAGTGATCACAAAACTAAGGCAGAATGGCATTTTTGTCCTCAAACATAATTATGTTTTTAAATGTTAACTAATTAGTGACAGGGATGAAGACATTAACCTCGCACTAATGACTGCATAGAGGGCAAGCAAGATGTGGAGCACAATACCACTCATTTATTTTACTGCTCTTATGGTTCTTCATCTCAGGATCTTGCTTGCTGACAGCATAATCTTATCTTACCAATTCAAATAACAACTTGAGGCAAGTATAATGACTTACCATTATACTGTAATGCGTTTAACCAAACTATAAATACTAATCCAAGGATAAATCAATGAGAAAACATAATATCTGGAGATATTAACCTTGAAGCTCTATTATCTCCAACTAGAGCTACACAGGTGAAGCACCTAACACCTCGAATCTTCTCTCAATAATCTCGAGGCCTTGCAAGTATCACGGGCTACTGACAACCTACAGTCCCGAGGTTGAGGTATAAAAAGAAAATAAATTTACCATCCAAAGACAATCTTATATAAAATAAAAAATATACAACAAAAATAAGGAAAAAGCACAATCATTGACCCTGGCAAGTTCAGCTCAGCAACTGATGCACATACCAGAGAGAATTTGGCAGTTTGTTAACAAAGTACTGTACCTAAATGTTAAAATATTGCCATCACTCAATGAATGTAATAGTTTGTGCTGCTTTACTCCAACGGTCATATTTATCCTTTGTAGCCTACTGTATTAGCAGCAATAGTAGACCAAGAGTGTGTAAAAGCTACAGTACTAACTAAGTTTCACCATCAGAATAACAGAGATGTTTTAAGTCTCTTGTTTTCAAACTATCATATTTATCCTTAGTACTGTATTTGCAGCTACATTAAACCAAGTGTGTAAAACCTACTAACCATGTTTCATCGTCAGATTAACAGAGATTTTGTTATTCTCTTGTTTTACACCTACATGTGGCATTCTTCAAGTTACTGGGTGAGTTACAACAACAAAACAGTGCTGGGTGATAGAGAAGCAAAGACTGGAGTCAATCCGGTGCAACATTTCTGGTGTGGGCAAAGTGGGGCGTGGCACTGTTTTCAATATGACCAGGAACTACATGAAGGTCCCATCCAAGTGTGCCAACCTCACTAATGCATATGACAACCTTACTACTGAGTATGGTAATCTATCAGGAATAGCAACCTTTTGACCAGGAGTGGCAACTTCACTGTCAGGAATGTCAGACTTGATAAGAATGAAAACTTCACTAACAGGAGAGGCAGCTTTAGCATCTCATTATCAGGAACAGCAACCTAACTTATAGAAATGACAGCCTCACTAATGAGAACGTCAGTTTCCCTGTTGAACACATTATTTCATATCTTTAAACCCTGGTCATAGATTGTAAATAAAATACTGTACTCCATGCAGGCAATGCAAGCCCAAATTTTATATTCCTCTGGCAGTCAAATATGGCAACTTACCCAAACTTCTCACTCCTGTCAGGACAGACATGATGAGTGTGTTGGATGATCATGAAGTCATCTTCTTGGGGGATTTTGCTGGTGATTTGGCAGCTGCTGACTTGGCAATTGGTGATTTTGGCTGCGGGGATTTGTGAACTCCCATTTTCCCGTGTGGCTTTCCTCCGCGGGGTGAGGTTGGGGATACAGCTGGGGATGAACCTCGGGACTGTTTCCCACCCAGAGTGTTTTTTGTGATGGCGAGCGTGGTGGGGGGGTTCTGCTCTCGGCCTGGGGTGTTGGGTGGAGAGGTGCTAGGGGTGGCATTGGTGTAGGGTGACCGGGGCTTCTTGCTGGGGCTGCCGAGGGTGGGACTACGGGAAGGATGGTCAGGGGAACAGCTGGTTGGGGGTCGCAGAGGAGCAGGAGGTGGCATGTGGGGCATGATCATACCCTTCATCTCGAGAAACTGCTTCAATATCACATCCTGTAAATGGTAACTTTGGTAAACAAATAAGCTCAGATAATCATCAATACTATACTTTGCAAGCATGGAAGGGAGAACAAAATTTGGTGGGACAGTTAATAAGTTGAAAGTGACAGACTCAAGACCAAAGGGGTATGGAAACCTTGTACAGTACTGTATACATTTGTTATATCTCTGCAAGATTAAACTTGTCCCATACCAATACTGTTCCATGAGGGGTACTGGGCTGGCCTTTTGCCCTTAACTGATTTGCCTCATGCAGCCCAGCCTCAGCCCTTTACGCTTTCTACTGTAAGTAGAATATTTGGGACTACTGCATAATGGAGGTTTACATAATACAGTACAGCCAAAATATAAAGAACATAAATAAGAGATGTAATACCTGTACCTATATAGAGGGCATGGTGTGGTGCTTACCTTGTGCTCACAAAGGTCCTCAATTTTAGAACCAGACTTGGCTCGCAGATAATAGTGGTGGAAGACCTTGCCATCCCAGAAGGCCCATGGGACAATCTAGGACAAGTGAAAGAAGTTGAGTAAGATGGATGGAAACAAGGAAGGTAGGAAAAGAATGAGATATGATGCAAGCAAGGCAATTAGTACTACAATAAGTATTGATCCATGCCAATGAGGTAGCATGGAATAATGTTCAGATACGGATTGCTATGCTATCAGAAAAAGTAGAGCAAAGATAAAGGTTCTTTCCACCCAGCACTTCCAATTGCAGTGTAGATAGGGAAAAAGTAAATGCCATAACCAAAGGTCATCTATACCACTGCACACATGGGGTAAATTTGGTAACTGCTTAGTCACCTCAGGCAACAAAAGTTGATTGGTTATTCAAATCTAGGAGCCACTTACATTCAGCTTGTCCACTGGGAAGTCACAGGCTGCCAAGAGAAAGTAGAAGTTGACAAGGCCCTTCATGAATATAGCAGCCACATGGACAGCCCTTGCATCAATGCGAGGAAGAGCCAGGGTACGGATCAGGTTGATGTCCTGCCGTATTGGGGAAAGGAAGGCTGCGATCATCGCATTCATCTCCCAATCCTTAAGGATGGGCTTCGGATTGCTACACTGTAAGGAGGCACAAGACAAGAGAAAGTAATGAATTATGCAGTGAATAGGAACAAATAATTCTTCATTTTTTACAGCGGTTACAACCGTCTGAATATATTCATGACAATCTAACTATTGTAGCATAGATTCAAGAATCTGATAATACAGGAAGAAATAAACAACTGCTTTGCTATTAAATGCCCATGAACTACTGGTTTAGCATGAGTGAAATAATATCAGAGTGAGGACAGAAGAGATGTATCTACTGAAGAGTATATGTGGAGTACAGAGGACTGACAAAATCAGATATATGTCTGTGAGCCATTTTATCTCTGAAGATGGGCAATACATAACCCCAAACAGTCAGTATGAATCAGTCACATACCTGTATATAAACTGTATACAGTAAGACCACACAAATTGAGACACATGTAGTCTGGCCAAATACCCCTAACTTTAAATTTTTACATATATACAGTATAACCAAGCACACATATACAATCATATTTGACATGCCAGAAGGTATATATGCCATTGCTATGTTTAGCTATTAGCCTACAGTACAGAATCCAGCAGTCTTAACACGTGGACACCACTTCAGCAACAAAAGCCAACAAAAAGTTACTTTAAAGTTTAAAATAATAGAAACAACAGTGGAAACATTTACCTAAAGAATCTGAAGGTGGGCAATACATAACCCCAAACGGTCAGTATGAATCAGTCACATACAGTAACTGTATAAAAACTGTATATTATACAGTATAAAGAAAAAAGTTAATATGACCCACCTGGAGGTAGAAAAGTATGGCAACAGGAACAACCAGGTGTGGGGGCAGTGAACGGATCTTGGTTTCCCAGAGTGAGGGATGGACACAGTCAACAAAGGTACGCCACTTGAGGTCTTTATCACCATCCCAAAGCTCCTCCAGGGAAGGACTCCCACCTGTATTTACATACACATTTCTTATGTAGGCTCCTGATAATGCACATTTTTCTTTATCTTCAAATATCCTTTAAAATAACTTCACCTGCTATTTACCTCTCGTACAGTTCAACTTTTCTTCTGACAATCAGTTTTCAAATACCCTAACTGTATAAAACTACACATAGTTCTCAAATTATTCATTACAAAAATATATACAGTAATACAGAGTAATTCTCAGAATAAATCTCTGTATTATAATAGTTTCTTTGCCAGGTTTATCATCATACAGATAACCGCTGTAATCATAACCTACAATGTGAACACCTCTGAAGTACTATCATGCAATATTACAAGGTGATTTCAGTGTAAGCCATCTTTTAGCACTTCAATCTTTGTGTGCATATTGAGTTCATGATAATAATCTTACATTCACTTTACAGTTGAGAAACTTTAATCAATAGACCTTATAGTGTATATATAAAACATTAGAAGTAACCTCTATGTTTTTCAACCTTCTAAAATACATTACCATACCAATTGTGGAAATGTTTTGTGTATTTTTCATATCTTAGGGAAATTTTCATGCATTTGTTATATACTGTACAATATGTTAGAAAAGTGGGTTTATTAATTAGTATTTTGCCTGGACTAGTCTAAAATTGTACAAGACAATACTATAATGTCTGTTTATCAAATACAGTGACTACTTTGTGTAAAATATATACTTCTCCATACAAAATGGCTGGACACTGGTCATCAGACAGTACTTTATATTCAGCTGAGTTATGTCTGCTCTCCTTTGCAAAAGTGTCTCATCCACGGATCATGAGGAGCAGCAAGGCAAGTGCAAATCAGGGACTCGAGCAACACCTAATACATCCACTCATGTGACTCATTGTTTAGTTTACTACAATAGGTCAAAAGGCCACATAATGGCCACTATGAGGAGAAAATACTTCTACTCGAAAATTGTCCAGTCTAGGCACACTCTAAAATTTGTGTCCAAACTCCAAAAAGTTTATCATAGTGGTGAGGGTTTCACAATAAATATGTTGAAATATGAGATGGGAGGGCAGTCATTTTCCTGGCTGGTTTGTGAGGACTTACTGATCATCAAGTCTTGGGTCATGAGTCACATACAGTGTCAGCAGCATCAGAGGTAGTTGTGATGTGATGGTGGTGTGGTGGTACTGGTTTGTAAACTCACCTCACCTCTCTTCACCTGACATATTCTAAAATACAAATGGTTTGAGTAGTAGCTGTAGTAAGAGAAGAAGTAACTAGTGGTCATGTAATACTCGTTGAGGGTTTGAGGTCATACTGTTGGCTTCGCTTCTGCAAACAGCACATTGCAACTGTGCATTGTTGTACACAAATGCAAAATATTGTCATCATAATTATATTCCAAACCTCTAACACTCCACACTGACCTTCCAACTCGACAGGATCTACTAGGTCAGGCTCCTTCAGTGTGCTGCCCGAATACATACACCACTCAGGCACCTGGGTTAGTCCATCTGTAAACACATCCAATGAGAAAGGTAAAATGACTGTGTGTGTGAGTGTGTGAGAGAGAAAGAGAGAAAGGTAAAATGAGTATAGTATGTGTGTGCATGAGAAAGGTAAAGTGAGTGAGTGTATATTGTTTGAGTGTTTATGTGTGTGTATTTGAGGGGGTAGCCTACAGATTGGTTGGAGAGGAGTGTGTGCATGTATGTGTTGAAGGGCTATCATACAAGTTTTATAGGATTGGTGATGATGATTAGGAGAGGATATAAGAGGGATTTGATTCATTCGAGTTATTATCCTTAATTGCCATACATGACAAATCACAATAAACTAAATTGCATGAGTTCTGTAATGAGGTATATGAGGAATAATGGTGAATTAATATGGATTACATTGAGTTTTGTAAGATTATACTGAATAATATGGGGGTATACAACATTACATGTACATAAGGGATTATAAATATATACATACAGTATTGAGATGTGAGGATTACATAGTACCGAGTTATATATAAGTTAATATTGAATTACTGTACAGTATAATAAATTCTGAGTTATGGGAGACTTTTTATTAAGCTAAATATATGAGACGTTATACTGTACTGTACTGAATTACTGTATTACACTACAGTATTAGGTTCGTTTATCCCATGACTCACTAAACAGCGTTTGGTAATTAGAAGGTTTATATTAGTAATCAGGTTAATTAACCTTCATGATGAAGGTACAGTCACAGATTTTATTTACAATACACCTATCCATAAATTTGGCTTTGATTTCAACACATACAGTTGGGATACTATACTGATCAGCATGACTTTCATTGTGACTGCACCATTTCATTAAGGCACTAACTATGCTCCATATTGTTTCATTCAAATAATAGGTATACAGTTATCTGCTCTATCAACACAATATCACTACTTTAATAGAGTAATTTTACAAAATGTCAAAATCATAAAAATACCTCTCTAATTTGATATTGGTTAATTTTAAATGTGGCAACTTCCCAATAGACAGCACACACACAACACCTGAATGTTTACAAAGACTAGTTAAATGTTTATTTTTTTAATCTCTGGACCTATATGCTGAGAGCTGCCACTCTGATGATGGACCTATGAAACTGCTACAACTATTGAGAGTAAAGCCCCTTCCACACGAGAGGCAAAAAGACGGCGGGCACAAGCAACTGAGTGAAATTCTCTTGCTTTTTACCAGCGTTACCAGATCAAACAGTCTCTGGCAACCATTGGCAACTTATGCCCGCCACCAACCCACAAAATTGGTAACAGTGTCTGCCCACAGTTTATTGCCTCTCGTGTGGAAGGGGCTTAAAAAGATGTTGCACACAGTTTCATGAATCAGGCCCAAGAAAATCAGTTAACAAAAGGAGCAATATTTTTATATACAAGATGAATTAAGACTGTAATATTAGGATATCTGCTTAAATTTGCATACTACCAAACAGAGGAGAGAATGGTGGGTCAACTGGGAGTACTGTACAGTACGAGTTACTGTGTAAATTTATTATCTACAAATCATATACATTA
The DNA here is from genome assembly GCA_034508575.1 of Petrolisthes manimaculis. Classification (NCBI taxonomy): domain Eukaryota; kingdom Metazoa; phylum Arthropoda; class Malacostraca; order Decapoda; family Porcellanidae; genus Petrolisthes; species Petrolisthes manimaculis. The sequence goes on along the minus strand of JAWZYT010002151.1, from coordinate 148,185 downwards.
ACAATTCACTGGGATAAGATTAATCGAAAATATAGGTGAAGATTCACGAGATCATTCAGCAGCATATAATTTTGCCTATGTAAGCTAAATTCATATGTAATTTTTAAGGTGAACGCTGCTCTCTAAACAAGCTGAAAGCACCTTAACTTAAATCTAAAGAATACTGCACTATGGTGCTCATCCAAGAAAATTGTTTAGAAGTGAGAAATGCGGAGATGTTAATGAGGTGATGTCGCATCACATCCTCAATGGCACGTCCCCAAACATTCTTGGTGTGTCGGCAATCAAGCTGCAGATCCCTTGTGTGAGGTGTCATGCTTGGACAGTATGAGTGTGGGTGTGGGTGTGGGTGTGTGTGTGTGTGGGTGTGTATGTGTGTGTGTATAAGTTCAGTACTGCATGTGCAAATTTATGCAAGTGTGCAAGCAAGACAGCAGGCATTTCACACAGTCTGTCTGTCACACATACACTGTATGATTATCATCATGTGGTATGGACAGAAACTTGATGTAAAATAAAGAGACCGGACAGAAAGAAATAGAGAGAGATTTTGGGGCACAGAATACTGTACATGTACTGTACTTATATTTGGTACAGTACAGCAAGGTATTGGCCAAAATGGAAACTACGACTTTCTCTAATTTGTGCCAATAGAGTGCATCCTGGCTTGTTCACTGAGTGGCAACGATACAGACACCTTATGCAGAAAAGATTAAATTCTTGTTGAGGTAACAAGCAGTGTGTACATTACAAAGGATAACCACACTCCGTCATCCCTTATTAAACCCCCGGGTTTTCACTTGTACTATACCACAAGAAATTAATTCATATTCAAATACAGTAAGGCAAATTTAACAGTACCCAGTACAAAAAAAAACCTAAAAACTGTATTATTCTATAATTCAGGAACATTCCAACATTACTATTTGCTTTTAAGTTTTAGTCACTTTTTTTTTAGCTGAACTGTGGATGATGTCAACAAGGTTTGTCAAGGAGGGCTACCCAATACAGTACATTGTTGTGTATTTGTTACTGATATCCTACTAATATTGTAACATTTAAAGGGAGATTCTTTTGAGGGTAAATAAGTGAGTTACTGATACCTCCAAACCATACCATGATACAGATCCCCTATTAGTATCGTATCATTGAGGGCATCCATTTCTTGGCATAGTTGGGAGGAATTACAGACCTTCCAATACATCAAGAGAATATCCTTGCTTCACACATATTAGTGTTATGCTCTGAGAAGTATTTGGAAGGGATATGAAATGAGAGTTCAACTACTGTACAGGTTACAGTATTCCGCCAGTGAAAGATCTCCCATTCATGGCTGGTAAAAAAATAAGAAGTGTTGATGGTGCATCAATCCTATTATTACGTGTGCACTAACTAGTGTGGACAGCACAAAAATGAACTGTAACTACACTCCCTGACCATGAAAAACACAGGATTAGTGAGGTGTGTAGGTCCTAATGAGAAGCACATTTATTCCCATCGCTACGAGGCATTAACTTCCAGGTGTTTGCTACCAGGCTACTCTGATGCTCTGAGAAGCATGGTACTTTATCCTGTAATTGGTTGGTTACAGATTTATGCTGTGAGGAGAACCACATAATACCATGACTTTCATAAGCCTTAACTGTAAATTTTATATGATAGTTTACTAAAATACAGAATATAAACAGATAATGAAAGGTTTCCCTGAATTATGTCATTATTTTGTTCACTATATCATTGAAACCAAGAACACATCTCTACACTAGTAAAGTTTCAGTATTTTAAGCAATAAATGTAAGGCAATGCTGTGGATAAGTGAACTTGTGGGTAAGGGAGGATACCTTAGAATTTTATGGGCTTGAATGGAGGGTGAATGTAAGTGTGTCCAATTTCACTATTATAGGTATTCTCTCTTTTTTTTACCTTTCTGATTTTCTTTTCTCATCTCTGGGCCCCATAACACAGAGTCAGAGATCTCTACAGCTCTGAGATCTCATTGTGATTCTTCCACCACTGGGCTCAACAATTTTAGGTACTCATTCCAAAGCTTAGAGAAACACATGGTCTTAGAACACACAGAAAAAAAAAATAGCATCGTAGCGAGAGGTTGGTGTCATGTTGTGAGTGTCTTTTCATCCACGATAACAAGCGGGCGGATGAGAGGGAGTCAAGTGGGGTATTCTTACGAATTTTTCTCCTGTGGCTGCGCTTGTGGTGTGAGCGTGAATGCTCTGGAAGTTGTTCTTGGAAAAATGGAAAAGGACATTAAGTGTAAAGGCAACACTGGAAAAGGCACAACCGACAATAAAATGGAAGTAAGAAAAACAACAACAGAGGAGAGCATAATAACCCTCCATTGCAGTCCTGCCATACTCAGAGAGACCACAATTACTATACACTACTGTACTAATTTCACGGAAAATTACAATCATAATTCAGTGTTTCCAGAAATGTTCATAAAATCAACTCACATTTGTACAGTATCCAAATGGGAAAGGACAGTGGCCTGTTGGCTGGGGTTACAGACAAACTAAGAACAAGCTATACTGGTAATGCTATCCCTTCATTCATATAATTTGTTGGATTCCTAACAGGAAAATGAACAGTTTTTTCTGGAAATTACAAGTTCCCACTAGTAACCAATATTCAGTTGTAATAGAAATGAGATAGGGAGAGTGATCCAGAAGACTTACCTAGATTGCTATGTACAGTACTGAAATGTACTTACACCAAAAACTAATACCTGTATACAGCATAATATCTAGTCTAACTTTATAACACTCTATTTAACCTGTGGTTCACAGCTTAGCCTAGTGAAAATATTTTATTCCAATGCACTAATTATCATGTATCTCAACAACTCTACATATAATAATGAATAATATTAATTATATTAAGTATTCCACTTTCACTGACTATCACAACTGTGGCTTGACTCACAGCTGACTTGGTCAAAGTTACATTACCTATCCGAGTGTGGCAGGACCTCAAAGCAACATGGTACTTGTTTGGCCAGTGGAGGGCTGAGGAAAACTGAGTGCAAGGCAAAAATTCAGGCAAATGAATGATTACCAATAGATAAAAACAAACAGAGTGCATGAAGTGGACGAGGACACAAGAATTTCAGAGAGAGAAAGGGACAAAAGCTGCCCTGGTGACATGCCTACCCATTAGGACACCTACCATACAGGATATTGGTACATCTGCAAAGCATGGAAAACTGTGAAGATGTATTTCCACAGGGCAAAGGCAGACAAACGATAAAAAAAGAAAAAAAATGAGTAAGACACTTATAAGTAACATCAACAACTGATTAATAAAGCAAAACCTTGATTGATTTGAATACTGTGTTCATTACTTAACAAAAAAAACATATACAGTACTGTAAAGACATAATGAGAAAGATTTTAGGACGAAATGAGAGAAGTGTTAAATATAGTCAAAGTAATAAGTGTAAAGTGTGAAGTACAGCCAAGGAATATAATAAGGATAGGTGGAGCATCAATCTTCCAAGAGACTACAGTACAGTAGTCATATCATCATTTGTGTTAATACAGTACAGAGAAACTCATTCAAATCAAGAGCATACAATATTAATCTGTGCTGATTTAAATTAAACAAATGCCTGAACACTTATCCCCAGCATACAAATAATGCAAAAATTTCAATGAGCTAAGTAAAGTATATAGTACTGTACTACTAACATTACTCTATGTTAACAAATAGTTCACTGGTCTACCAAACACACAGATTACAGGTAAAAAAAATGCACATGAAATCAATGTTGAGAAGGAGCCATTCTTGATATACATGTATTACTACTACTTTTTCAGGTCACAGCTTTATGATCTACAGTACACTAATATGAAATGATTAAATATCCATCACATATTTCCATTTTCATTCAAAATGCAATGGATATTTTGGTGTCATGATGCTTTAGATCATTAACAGTTTTCACCACAGTCTCCTACAAAAACAAAGAAAACAATACTGTACTGTAACAACAATACACACAGGCACCTACAGACACCTGGCTTCCCAGCCCTATGGTATCTATTTATCACATTAAGCCAGAAGTGAATATTTCCCTCAAGCAGTGATTCCCAAATAATTTCACAAGATGCCCCTTTTACATTTTATTGAAGTCCTCTTGCCTCCTCCTTAATATTTTTGTATTACATTGATATTTTGCATAGTACTGTATTGTTGAGGATCAGATAAATTGCTTGCATACAATGCATAGTACAGTAACAGGGATAAAAAAACACATACACAAATTATGCTAATATGAAACTAAAGTTGTGTGAGGATCAGTGGATGGTATTATATTTTTGTGTGTTGTGAAAGATACAACCAGTCACTCACCATTGTGAGTCAGTGTCCTAGCATGGCACGTTCAAAACGCGCAAGGAGAATGAAATTATAAAACAGATAATGGTGACGTATACTACCGCATGGAAGTGTGGAAGGTTCAAATGGAGAAAGAGTTACTTCTGAAAGACAGATGAAGCAGAATTACACAAAGTGTTTTTTTTTATGGTTCACTATCTCCTTTAGGGTACATATACACTACTACTGTATGAAGAACACCGAGACCTGCTGTACATGTATTTTCACAGGTCTGTAAATGACTGTAATGTTAAATATACTGTATAAAGCTTGCACATCTCTATGTTTCTCCAACCTGGGTGGGTAAGGAAGTACACTGCATGGAGAAAAAAAAATTGTGGTGGGCTGTCAAGCCTCTAGTAAATACCTTGCTAAATATTATCCCACTTCTTGGAAAGAAGCAATTGGGGTCAGGATGATAATGATGATGATATGTGTCATACATTATTATAAAAATGAAATGCATTACTATATTTTATACTACTATAACACATTGATAAACATTCCAATTTTGAAATATCATACCCCAATTCCAAAATAACTTTTTACTACCATTACTACCATAACACTAAATTATTTCACTTTTAAGTGTTCTTGACCAGTGCCATAACAACTATCACCCACTGTATCTGAAACTAACCTTTGCTCTACCATACCTACCAGAATATGGAACTATTCCTTTTCCACTATCCCAAGTTCATAGTAGACCAACCATCACACTCACACCACCCACCTTTGACAGACTTTTGCAGGATTCTGTAAATCTTGGACCTGAGACCCTGGAAAACAATGGCACCCGAAGGAAGGTTAGATGAGTAGTCTTCCAGCGTTGTGGAGGACTCGTACGATTCCCCTCGCATGATGGTGTACAAATGTCGCCCCAATTCAGAGTTTATGTGGCGCAACCGCACCCTATCCATGATATCCATATTCTGGGGAGAAATAAGCAAGTGAAGTGTTACTCAAGAACATACTGTATGACCATATGACATTCATGTAATGTATGGGTTGACCTGTGTACAGTACATCCAGTAACACCAACACTTGCCATGCACTGACATCTCCTCGATTTAACTAATTCAGAATTTTAATGCATTCCTATTAACTTCTACAACTCTAAATATACATTTTTAGGCACTGGTTTTGAAAGTTTGGAGTGTCATGCATATGAAATATTATAATTGAGTGGTTCAGATAGATAACACCCATAGTATCATCCCTACACGCTCCTAAGTTGAATTCAAATCATGTTTCCTAAATTGCTCAGCACGTGGAAAATTCAGCTACTGTATAATAGTCATTAAGCAAAGTTACTCACTGAAGTATCTTCAATTTTCTGAGAGAATTCATCTTGGGATTCAAGGTCCAACTTATACATCTTGATGCCCTCAGAGAGCAGGTGGCATTTATTCTCATCCCGGAAAACTGCTCTGTTAAGAGATGAGGGAATGATGAGTTGTAGTATTGATGTTTGTAGGATTTACTACAAGTATTGGTCCTACTGAGGATTTGATTACCATATACTGTAATTGCTAGTTATATATTTACCAAAATAACCCACACATGAAACTAATGTGACTACTACAATAGCCATTACATAGCAAACCATGACAACAGACCTGGCCAGAACAGGGAGCTGATTCAACAACTGTTCCATAGAGGGCTGGTTGTTGATGAAGGTAGCCACTTTGGGGATGAGAATCTCAGGAGGGGGCCGGTTACTGTGGCGGTGGTGGTGGTGGCTCGAAATCTTAAGAGAGTGCTGGTGGAAAAGCAGCAAATCTTCTTGGTGGATCACATCATTACCTGGTATGGGGAGGTCCATTGTAATTCACTCTCCATCACCTTTCTCATTACAGTATTCAACTTTTGCTCTCCTGATAATTCACTTCTCCAGCCTAAGAAGAAGCATGAAACATGTAATATAACATACTGCACTGTAAATTGTATACACTGAGCACACACCTTAAGTTGTTTTCCCTGTTGAAGGTTGATAGTTTGTAAGTCAATACATACAGCATGTGTGTATGCATACCGTATATGCATTGGTGGCAATAAAGGGCCACATTACAAGCATCAAACCTCGATCCAGAATAAAAAAATATATATAAACATGAGGCACAGCATCTGACCTATGAGACAGGAAAGGACAGGGAGTTGATCGATGGTGATGTGAAGGACTCGTGTAAGTGCCAGACGGTCGTACATGACTGTGTCCAGAGTCTCCAAGTTGAGGTGGTTGATGGAAAAATAGTAGTTGGCCGTGTTGTAGATAACGTAATCCGAGTCCTGGCCCAAGATGCCCATTGCTCCGTTCTTCTTGGCATACTCAGCCACTACCTTGTCACACTCGTCCAGGCAGGTGAATACAGGGCATCCAAGAACATCCTGAAGGAAGCCATGACATGAAGCAGATAGTTAAGGAACAATACTGTATGGTATTGTATAGTTAATGCATATTATAATTTTTAAATGAGGATGACATACAGTCCACACCAAGTTCTCGACAAACGTTAAGTAAATAACGGGAAAGTGGTGAAAATTTGTTAAAGGACAATGATAATTTGTGGCTAATACTTAATACTTAACATTATAACCTAATTAGTCAGAATACTGTACTTTGTAATTTTTTGGTCAGACCTTAAAAATGATTGGTGTGAAGGCAGCAAGTCCGGTGGGGAGGAAGAAGTGCTTTCCATATTCGAGTTCCTTATTGGTCTTGATGAGACTAAAGTAGTTCATCACATCCTTCAGGTTCTCCAGCCGACGGTGGGTCCAGGTCTCACGCTTCCTCTCCTGCAAGAAAGGCAGAAGGAAATCCGAGTCAGTGCCAAAAGTTTGAGTATCACACAAATAAGAATTGATTTAGATAACTCGGGGATATCTAAGTAGGAGTTTCAAGCTAATGGGTCAAGATGACAAGGGATTTAAAATGGGTTATAAAGAGGTGTTCGAGTTGAATGAATGTTCTGCAAGTGAGACAAAAGTTTCTCTGACCCAAGGAATTGTTGCAGAAAAAGTGGATGAGGTAACTTGCCCATATTTATTTGCATGTAAATGTGCAATTATTTGGATAACAGCTTTAAGGTTCACTCTCTTACAACATCTATGGCCATATGTGTCTCTGGCAAATGGAAAGTGAGTACAGTATATTATTAGGCAAAGTGTTTGTTGGCAAAGCCAAATGAAAATGTCTTTGCTTGGTTCTTCATCCTTTTGTTTCTACTCAAGCTACAGCACAATGAAGAAAACCACACACACTGGAACCCAAACTATGAGGTGCTTTCTTCCTACCGGAGTGTTGCCATCGAAGAAGAAGACGAGGGAGATCCCATGTGCGGTGAGACTCTTGTAGAACTCCTGTATGTGGTCAACGTAGCCCTTCCATTGACCCCCACATATCCAGTTGAGCTTGCCATACAACTTGCGAAGGCAAGACATCCCATCCACCACAATGAGTGGTGTCTTGCCTGTCTTTTTTGTGTATTCATCTGCTACCTGTCATAATAAACCAAGGTGAGACCATCTAAAATTTATTTTTGCTTTTGAAGGCAGCATCTCAGCTACCATGATTCAGGCATTTTCTTACTTTATGGTCTCATTGCATGCTACTAGCAAGCAACTGAGAAATGGTTAGGAGTACTGTATTTAATATGATTACTTTTTTTTTTCAACAGCAAGCAACTTGAAGAAAGATTAGACCCACTTCACAGGAACATATTTCCCCCATGTTTATAAATGAACAAAGTGTGACAACATTCACATGGTGCCCATACAGTTAAAAATTACCATCAACATTAACCTCGAAACAGCACAACGTTACAATACTGTTATGTTGAGAAATGGCATGGGGTATACTCACCTTGCCAATGTTGATGTTGTAGCAGGCCTGGCCACAATGGGACTCCAGGAAGGACTGTAACCCTCGTACCCCCATGGTCTTCCCACCGCCCTTCTTTAATTGTGTCACTGCCTGCAAAACCACATACATATACTGTATAATGATAAACTGCTGTCAATAAAAGCTTCTCTTTAATTTACATTTTAAGTTACATTTGTTGCCTTTTATATAAAAACATAGGGGTGCCAAAACCCTAGGTATTATTACAGAAGTACTGTGTTGTTGGCTAGGGCAGCGAAGTGTTACAATATCCGGCTATGACCCGGGTATTTGCCCTGGTCTCTTTATGATAGTTTACACCGGTTATATCCTGGTAGCCTCTTATTATTTTACAACCAATAACATCAAAGAACAGCCATGACATCACGTATTGATGACGTCACCTACTCTTCACCAATAACCAGCGACTTCTCAAATCCACTTACTCTCCAGAGTCTCCACTCTTCCTTGATAGAAACATTACTACGCTCACGGTAATCTAAGGGCTTTTTTACGCGGTAACTGAACATTACATTGGCTTTATATAATAAATATAGCAATATATAACCTGTAACTAAACTCTATCAACTTCTGACAGTACAAAGAAGTAATATTTGTTAGTATGTTTGAGAAAATATTAATAATGCCTTTAAAATTAAAGAAAATCATTGGTCCCGGTACTAGGGATTATACCGATACGACCCCCCTGCGCCGAATCTCCATTAACACTTCATTTTCGCCATATATGAACTAGATTCGTCGGAAAAACACTACAGGGTATTAAATAGAATTAATATGACCTCACCTCACCTGACCTAACCGAATCAGGACCGCGGGAAATTACGATAACGAGCAAAATAAGATAGCGTGGGAGCGATTTTGAAACCAGCAGCAGTCAGTGTTGTTATTGGCGCGGGCTCGGAACCAGTGTTGCCAGGTCTGCTTGACGAACTTTAGCTAACTTCAACATCAGAATTTCCCTTTTTGCCTCAATTATTCCCTGTTTACTCTTGAACATTGATGGTCTTTTAGGTATTACATCTTGTAGAAATTTCCCTGTTTACTTTTGAACGAGCTGTAAATTATTTCCCCGTGTGGACTTCGAAAGTCCCTAAAACAAAGAAATTTCCCTGCCCCTGGCAACACTTCTTGGAACAGTATTGCCAACAGGTGTTTACCTTTCAGGCCCATTATCTTATTTTGCTCGTTATCGTAATTTATTGTTATCGTATGTCCTGATTCGGTTAGGTCAGGTCAGGTGAGGTCAGACTAATTCTATTTAATTTTCTGTAGTGTTTTTCAGACGAATCTAGTTCAAATATGGCGAAAATGAAGTTTTTATGGAGATTGGGGCGGGGGGCGCGTGGGGGGAGTCATATCTCCCCAAACATTAAAATGCGACGGCCTTGAACAATAAATGCATTATAAAAACACTATAAATCATTGCAATCTGCAATCCTTCAGTCCAAACCTGATTATGGTCCACCGCTTGAGAATTACCAATATCATTACTGGATAAGGATTCAGATGTATTTCTGAAATACACAAAATTAATATTACTTAATTACCGTATCATCACACCAGGAAATGACTTCATAAAGCATAAACAACCACCAACAATATGAAGATACATAAAACTTCTGTGGCGCCTCTGAAGCCGAGTCTGAACTAAAATGTAATAGTAGTACACCCTCAACCGACATTAAATGAATTAAAGGAACCGGGTATGGACCACCTTTGATCTTACTACAGTACTTTGGTTTAGAGATACAATATTACAAAGGCTACCGCTACACCAATCTGTTCCTCAAAGTTTTAAACCCTATACCATACCTTATTAATTTTTATAGACCCTCTCTGTAGTCTGTACCACCACCGTAATGACCGCATCTAGGGTTGCGTTGCCGACCTGCCCAAATTATTGTACACTAATACCAAAATTATGGTACTTACCTCGATATTATGATACAGTTGCCTCCAAATATTTCGAGACACTGTGCATATCAGTTATGGTACTATATTATTGTACAATGCTAATCTATACTAATAAGCAGATTATTAATAAACAGGTTATATTATACTATAAAACACATACCACCATTGCCCTACCACAACAACAAACATTACACAGGTCCGAGTTTAAAACTGTTTACTGGGGGGGTTACTGCCATGGCTGGGCACCATGGTCATGGTGGGGAGTTGGGCTTGCCTGGCTAACGCTCGGGAGAACTGAAACCCTGCAACTTCAACTTCAATAGGGAATCCTGGTCTCTTTTGAAAATCGTCTAAATCACCACCACATTCACTACTATACCGTACCACAACTACAACCTTCACATACATAGAGAACAAAAGTAGACAGTAATAAGAGAGAGGAATTAAGGTGGTCAGAAATCTCAGCATACTCTGGTTGTAAGGTGGTAAAAGTTTCTCAATCTCCAACCTATGCTATGATTCTAATTACCCAATAGCCTACATACTAAAGCAACGTGTTTCCTGGTGTGATGTGGAAAAATAAGTATCCATGCACAGTAATTGAGTCAGATGACTGATAAGATCTAAGGCTGAGAACGAGAAAAAATGAATGCCTCAAAATTATGGTACAAGGTACGCAGACACTGAATTATGGTACAGTCGGCGGCAAATGTCCTGTCGCAATATCTGCAAAGTCATAAATTAAGTATGGAAATACAATATTCAGGGGCTCATAAACCGAAAAACCAGAGAAGTATATTAATTTACCCCCAGGATATCGTATTTCTGTATGGTAGTAAATGTATTTAATCGATGATTAACCTTTATGTTATCATTGAAGACGTGCAGAGTGAGGCGACACGACTTTTGCCGCCAACTGTACAAGTACCATAATTATTGTACGCAGCTCAACCCTGCCTAATGGGGTTATATGGGGTGACCTGGCTTTATCAGGCTCTTGAATCCACGTAGAATTAAAAAAATTACTATAATACACTCTTCCAAAATAAACGTCCTCTTTGTGAATGCAGCTCATGTATTTAATAATAAAAACATGACAACAGTGTTCCGTAGATTTATTTTGTTTACCATCACCGACACAGTCACTCACGCTGTCCAATCTCACATTCAGACCATTTTTTTTTCTACTTGCCTAAGAAATAAAAAAAATCTGCAGGTGTACTCCCCTATGACCCCACCTCTACGACATGTGCAACCAGTTACTTAACCCCATGGGCTTATCATAACTGATTTGAATAAGTTTTTTGTGGAGCGGTAAGGACATGTTGAGGTCTAAGTTAGTTTGTTTTGCCCGCTATTATCATCATCATTCATCAATCTTTTGAAACTTGAAAGTGCCTATTAGTAAATATTGTGTGCCAGTGCCCAGTGGTCAAGTTGAGACAAGGGAGTGTTCTTGAAGCTGGTTAGTGTTAAATACAGTACAAAGAATAGGGAGAAAGGATTGTCCTTAAAACCACGAAGAGATTTGTATCGTAAGTTTCAATATAGCCTATCACCTCTCCTGCTGGCATGGATGGTTCATGGTCGTCACGATTTGCACTTAAAGCCACTTCATAATCATAGGCCACGTGGTCCCATAGATTTTGAGTTTCATCACTGGACGCTGCTACCTCACCATTAACCTGCTATATAGTGCGTTGATGTCCCTGTGGATCCTGTCAAAGGAGGAGCGGTTGAGCCACTCAGCAAGAAACAGCGGCAGCACTAGTCTCCACAGTTCAGAACAGAGCGCAGTAAATTTTAATGTAGCTCCAATCTGGGTAGCTCTCAACTTCTCAAGGCTCAGCTTCAACAGTCAAAACAAGTACCGGTAGGTGTCTTTTAATTATTTCAAGTTTACTATCAGCCTTTGGTGCAGACCTAGGACACTCTTGCTGCCGATTAAAGATCAGCAGCCTTGTGTGATTGCGTCTCCTTGTCTGGTTCACAACTTAACTCGTTGAAGCTTGACGCAGTCACGCAGGTGCCAGGTGACGCCTGGGTTTATAGCTGCGAGTGTCCACTACGGCGCTGCCAAAGTTTTAACAGGCTTTACACAATTTTCTTTTCCTAGAGCTAGGGTCTTCCAGGCCTAGGGCAGTTTTCTTTTATAGTCATACTAAGCTTTACGACGGCACATAACTTACAGCGGCTCACTGAGGTGAATTTTCAGCAGAGTACGGGCTGCAGAGTTTGAAACACAGCCATGTCTTCATTTTTCCGTCTACCCACAGCAAACCCAGTAAACTTTACCTATGAACTAAATGTAAACCAAGTTAACCTGAACTCGACCGTCCCTTGCCAATCCACCCAACTGCATAACCTCACCTGACCTGACCTAATCCAATATTCAGGATGGTTATGGACCCAGGTAAGAGGTCAAAGGGGGAGGGGGTACATTTTTACCCTGCTATTAGTCACGCTATACCGGTCTCTTGGTAAACAAGTCTGGCGCCACTTCAGTCTCACTATAGCTGTTATTTCCTTCTCCCTTGACCTTAACGTGCTATATCACCTCACGCTAGAAACGGTAGCCATGCTTAATTATCTCCATATTTTTTTTACACGAGTTTTCATTTTCGTGTTGTTTAGGTAACTTCCTCTCATGAATAGGATTAATAGATAATGAAAGACCTTACTCGTTGAAGTTCATTCATTTCTTTTCAACTCTGTATTTACCTGGCAATTAATTAGCTTATTTCATATTTTGGCGTACTGGTGTGCCGCCGTCAATGTTTAAGTGGTTAATTTGACGTGAGCAGTGAGTCGACTGAGCCCTCTACACAGCACTACAAAACACCCCTCAAATGCCCTCACTCGGATGCTGAAGTATTAGGCTATTATCTGGCATAGTTTGTAGGTATATGCAGCCTGGCTCCAATTCCCTCTCTGCACAACACCCTATTAACGAGAGAAATGTGTGACCAAATTCTCATCAGTATAAAATATATCCCCACGCACCTCACTGGTTAATTATACAAAAGTCGAAACAATGTATACCCTCGCTACAGTTCCCCTCATTTTTCCAGTATTATTAAAAGCATCCGGTAGTAAAATAAGAATTACGTTCACTGCACATCCTTGTAATCTAGTGTATAAAAACAAAGGCTTGTGCTTAATGAATTGTGTACGAGTTCATGCACTTTTAAGCAATTGTTATGAGGCAATCAGTGCTGAGAGAGAGAGAGAACTAGCCACATTTCAGTACGGCGTGCAATGAGTGTGAAAATTAACCAAACGACCAGGGGCAATTTACAGATGTTTCGTCCATTCGTGTCACTGAATCACCAGCAGTCTTTTTGTTAAAATTTAATAACTATCCTATATATAGATTTTCATAACAGACGTTCCCTTTTTGTGTGATACAATTAGGTAATCCTATAAAAAGTATAACATTTCGTCAAGTTGCATTATTCCCTTCTATCACTATAAAACTTTATGTCTGCTTCCTCGCTTCAGGAGAGCATGCAACTCTTGCCAAGTTTCTCAGTCCCACCGTCCAAATAATAATAATAATAATAATAATAATAATAATAGCACGTTACTCATATACAATGATTAATTATATTGCTGTCTAAACTATGAACACATTTTTATGGGTTAACTGAATAAATTGTAACCTGTGGACGTAACTAGTGCTTCCCTCAGGCATGAAACAAAATAGACTGGTGCTATCAGAAAAAGTGGGAATGACGTCAGTGGTGTTTTATTTTATGGGATAGAAGTAGACAGCCATTGACCTCCCGGGCCCAACTATTGGTCCTCCCTCGGAAGAAAAGGCGGGGAAATTGATCCTTACCCAGGCTTACTGAAGGTCGTTACTGTAGATAGTGTAGGTGTGGGGAGGAATAAATGGAGTTACTCACTCTCTCTCTCTCTCTCTCTCTCTCTCTCTCTCTCTCTCTCTCTCTCTCTCTCTCTCTCTCTCTCTCTCTCTCTCTCTCTCTGTGTGTGTGTGTGTGTGTGTGTGTGTTTGTTTAAATTAATGCACTGTCCACCGGAGCCGAAATAATAGGAAATATGCCAACATCATTAACATCAGTCATGTGTATGTATATAGTAGATAGTCACGCCACTGTATCCTATATATAAGTCGGTATATATAGGATCTCCCACTACACACACACACACACATTTTCCCTCCACCTCGTTTTATTTTATGCACGAGTTCCCCCCGTCTCAGTTCCTCATTCCCTCCCCAAGTCACCATTCCAGACTCCCTCCCAAATGGCCTATATAAACCTGGGTCCGCCACCAATCAACGTTTACCCTCCACCATTACCCGCCACTTTACTTACCGTACCTCGCCTGCCTACCCTTCCCTACACGCATACAGAAATACGTTTACACACACGCACAGGCAGGCAGGCCGTGGCATGCAGGCACATCTACACTACACTCACACACCGATCCCGTCACACACGCAATCTCTCCTCTCTCTCTCTCTCTCTCTCCTTCCTATACACACAATGATCTCTCTCTCTCTCTCTCTCTCTCCTACGCACACACCGATCCAGTCACACACTCTCTCATGGAGTGGTAATTCACAATGAAATGAAAAGCAACATGCTGAAAAAAAACATTTTTTAAAGACAGAAAGTATATATTCTGGACGTTTCGGAGGCAACTACCTCCCTCTTCAATTCCTAACATTCCAATATAGGCTTCCCTGGCCTCTCCTCCTCTTCACCTCCAGCGGTTGACAGAAATACTTTTTCTTTCTCTCACTGCATTTCTTTTCCGGTGCAGAGAATAGGCTACATGGGCAGTATTGTTCTTTGGGGTTTGGGCCCAGCCTCGTATCCAACCTAGAGACCCTATATATAGGGTCTCTAATCCAACCCATTCTCTTTCCTCTCTTCAGCTCTCCCACTCTTCCTTATTCTTCTTCGTGCTTACTGTGCCTCCTCTCATTCTCCTCATTTGCAACTATGAATTATTTCTGACTATTTTTTTTACTAGACACTTATTTATTAATTTATCAGAACGTTTATCCGCATTTGCTTGAAGGAAGGAAATTTAGTGAAATTACCCAAAATACTCGATCTCCCAGTGATGATAACTGATGACGATTGGCACGGCAACATTTTGAGTCCTATGTAGCCAGAGAAAAGGTAGAGTCGATGAGAGAAACAGAATGTGAAGAAATAACAAGAAAAGGAGATACGGTATAGATAAGAATAATAATTGAAGCTGGACCAATGGGGAATCAAATTTCTTAAAATGTAATGTAAATCTCTGCCAGCAACACCGGCCTCCAGATAATAATAGTAATAATAATAAATTTAAAAATAAAATTATTTTTGTCCCGGTCAGGACTAACATTTATCAATTTCTGTGATATGACTGACAATCTGTCCAAAGATATCATGAAAACCCGTTTACCTTTCTGTCAACAGTATACAGTATAAAGAGATATGCCTCAATGTTAATTTGGCTTGTTCTTATAACATTTTATATATATATATATATATATATATATATATATATATATATATATATATATATATATATATATATATATATATATATATATATATATATATATATATATATATTTAATTTTCAGAGGCTGTGTTGCTTAGTGTAATTAAACACATAATCTGTTGTTTTCGAAAGTGCCCTTTTTTTCAGGGGCGCCCTTTATATTCAATGACTGACATATATACAAAAGCAAACATCCGTAGAATTAACATACAATATATGAAAAACATACAGCATACCCAACATGTGTTATTATAAAAGTAAACTATATGAAGTAAAGTAAAGTAACCTAAATGTATGTGTGCGTGCTTGCATGCCTCAGCCAGGATTGCTTACTAAAGTGGGCCGCAGGGAACAAGTTTGAAATCCTACGCTCTGAGCCATAACCTGCTTTTAAAATGCAAACATATTAATTTAATGTATACTGAAAATTTGGAGGACATTTCGCATAAAAATAACTCACTCTTGGGCTCGAGATATCCTGGGTGAGTGGGGGGGAGGGAGAGGAGGAAGGAAGGCAGGGACAGAGGGGGGAAAGGTAGGAAAAGAGTTAAGGAAAGCAGGAGGGAGGGAGGGAGGGATGGGAGGTGGGTTCTGTGGAAGGAAGTTTTGGTGCATGGAGGGGGTACGCGGTTGTGGGGGGAGCGATGGGGGTGTTGTGGTGGGGAGAATGGGAAGCAAGAAACTGTGTGTAGATAGAATATGTGGAGAAGTCGAGGGTTGAGGGAGAGATAGAGGGTTTAAAAGGAGGGTCGAGAGTGGAAGAAAATGGTGAAATAGAAGAAGTGGCGGGTGTATGAGGAAGGGGGGGGGGGGACTGGGAGAGAGGAAGATGAAAATGGAGAGAGATGGAAGAAGTGGAAAGTGTATGAGGAGGGAAGGTTGAGAGAGGAAGAGGAGAATGTGGGAAGATGGAAGAAGACTAGTGGAGGGAGTGGTGTAAAGAGAAATACAGAAATGGTAGGTGTAGGAAGAGGGGGTTTGAGAGAAGATGTGAAGAGGGGGGGTTGAGAAAGGAAGAGGAGAATGTGGGGAAATGGAAGAAGTGAAGGGGAGGCTAGGAGAAAGGAAGAGGAGGAAAGTGCAAGATGGCGTGCAGTGTGGGACATACCGTTCCCACCTCTCTTACATCTCGTGACTACACCTGCATGATAATGGCAGTTGGCGGCGCCGGCGGGTCAGGTCAGGTCAGGTCAGGGACACTGCAACACTCCGGGTCGAAACTTGGACTGGTTTGACGTCAGTGGGTGCCAGCTGGGTGGTGCTGCACCTTGACCAAACCAGCCACCAACACACACACCCTTTCATTACACCACACACTACAACATTCCATCACACACTACACCCAAGTTGGAGAGGTGTTGCTTTCACATTAGTTTGTCTCTGTCTTTCAGTTTGTCTGTTTTAATACAAGATACCCTAGCTGGAAAAAGTTATGAACCTTTATTTACGATAGGCAAATTAGATATGTAGCAAGGAAGATGTTATGATGTATAATTATGTGTGTGTGTGTTCTATTTCTTTGTTATCGGCAACACAATTTTTTAAGACTTTACCCAACGAAATGATGTAGGCGTAAAAGAAAATATCCTAAAATAGTGAGACTAGAGTTGGCCTAAGGATCTGGCCTAGGCTAGTCTTGTGACAGTTCCAGTCTAATAAGTCATGATAGCCTACATGAATCTCGAGTTAAACATGAAATTTTCTCACTGCCAAAGAAAAGGTTACCATAACTGTTCCTGTCATACTGTAACGACATCCTTATCCTTCCTACTTGTATCGCCTCCATACTTCCATGTAATAAGCGCGGAACTTGGTGTCTTGTTTGTTTGAATGTTTTGCCTTGAAACAACGTCGCCCTTTCTCAACAAAACTTAAACAATTCTGGCACGGAGGTCCAGCCGGAATACAAGCCGATTGGGACCTCTAAGTCTAAGCCATTAATAATAATAACAATATATATTCTGCCATGTACGATGTAATACCAACCAACATTACTGTATTACCCATTACCTTCCTAGAATATAACTTCTTACTCATGCAGCAGATACTTATAAAACCACCAAAATATTTTGGTTCTGTATCACTCCACATATTTTGTCATTTTCCACGATAATTTTAACGTGTAAGCTGTGAATATATATATGTACAGTAGTTCACCTTTAGTTTCATACAGAACCGATAAATTATTTAAATATGCCTGGTGAATATAATAATGACGATATTTTTAAACTTTGACTAAAAATCACATCACATAGGCTATACTATCCAATGCTGCTTATCACATTTGACCTGCAAATGCCACGACACTACTGTAATTATATCTTAGGTTTAACTGCTATATTCGGACTGACTGTATGCTATAATAACTAAGTTGAGAATATTAACCATGTATTAATATTGGCATTATAACCTTCGTCAAAAGTAATTAAGTAAGAAGGGGGTAATTCACTTTTGTTACAATAGAGTGCCATGATTCCTCCAAAGTATGCTAGGAAACAGAACCAGATGAACAAAAATAATGGTGATCTGTTGCTTGGAATAGTTTGGAGGATTCATATGCTCCAGAATTACCAACACTGTATTTTCCCCTTGAAAATGGAGAGAATAATTATACCTTAATTAAACTTTTACACCTCCTAGTCCAGCACCCAGTATGAAGTTCCCATTATATCCAATGAAAAGATAACTTAACTGTCTTTAAGTATCACCTCTTTCACTAACTTCACCTATTATAGTCTCTTCAGCATTCAATTCCTACATTCACCTCTCCCCTGTCATTTTAGCAGTCACCTAGCATCTACAGTCACTTCAACAGTCACCTACTATACCGTACAGTAAAGTACATTCCACAGTTATAGACTTTCCCCACTTCCATTCAGTTCAGCAGTGACCTCAATGATTCCGTCACTTCAGTAGTTAGCTTCCTTATACATTCATTTCAGTAGTCATCTCAAACTTTCATCCTAGGTTACCTCAAGTCACCTGTGGTTGTCTATGTCTATAGTCATTTCCTATTTGCCATCATTGAGAACTTAACTGGCTAAGGTATCGAAATTAACTCTATTATAATATTTATTTCTATTTTTTCCCTCATACAGACGAGGGTAACTCATACATAACCTCTAATGTAAAAAAATATATAATCGGTCAACTTTAATATCCGTTATGGTATAGCCTAATCTCTACTAACTTGGAATTTACACGACACAAGAGAGGTAATGAAAAACTATAACCCTGCATAACACAGACTCGAGTTACCCTTCCTTCCCTGACCCTTGAGAGCATGCATGGTCTTCTTTTTTTTTTTAATCCGGCAGCCTTTATTACCCCCATACAAATGAGGCTGGAGTATAGAGTTTAGTTTATCCGGTTTAGGTTAGGTGCTCAAAGCCTCAGACCAGACCTAAAGGCGCTCCATTTATTTCTATGAAGCCGCTGTGCTGGTCGATGGTAATAATTGTCAAGACTCGAGCCTATAAATTGTGTTGAATGGGGCCCTCGAGTCATACAACACAGCAATATACCCATGCTAAAAATAGAACACTGTGTAATTACTTGCCCGTTTCGGTTTACAATGGGCAAAATACATTATAGTTGCCATTTCAAGTATTTAGCTACACTCATATTGTTTTGTAAGCAACTGAATCCGACGAGAACAATTCTTTAATGGAACTGTTCTAAAAATAGACACTGCAGTGATTACCTTAGAGTGTTTGCCCTTCAATTCCAGCCCCGTGACAAACTACCAGTATATAATTACCAGTGCCTCTCTTACTCATACTCATTGGATAGTACAAACATTAACACCTACAATGATGCTAAGAAAAAAACAGGTAGTATCCCGTATATGTTCTTACCTAATACGTGGCCAAAGTGGTTTGCCCCCGAAATTCCAGGATCTGGCAGTTCACATCTCAGTGGTCACCAGCCATCCAGTCTTATTAGTAAACTGTCCACGACGGTTACCTTGTTACAGGATTACTTTTCTTCCTTCCACAATATATGGATATGAAATGGAGGCACAGCAGCCCCATTAGTTGCACATCATCTCCCCTTCCCGTCTCGGAACAGACTGATGTTGCATTGTTGCCGGGATCTTCAAACCCAAGATGTCATACAGTAAAACCCATCCTATTTAATCTCACTTTTATCATATCCAGTTACACATGCACTGTGAGAGATATATTGTGCAACTCAAAATGCATACGGCGATTCTGGAGGCAACGATCTGTATTGTGGGTTTGTTTGGTTGGATTATCGTACGTGGGGATGGCGAGGGCGCGGTTTCCAGATATTGATCTTGGGCCGTCCTTATTCCAAAACGCGCCCTATGTCATTGCACTTGCACTTTAAATATTTACTCAGACTCAGGTTTGTCGTTGCCTTCGTTCAGACACACAAACCACGGGCCATTAGATCTGTTTGAACTCAGTTAAAGGGAAAGGGGTGAAAGAGACTCTTAAAAGCGCCTTTCTTTTGTTCCTAGGTCAAGTCAAAGTCACCTAACACAACATATTTAAATTCTCCTCGCATTCGCCCGGAGGTCCTAACTTGTATTTTGTATTTTAAGCATGTTTTACGTTTCCTGCCATCATAAAGAAAAGTAGAATGCGATTCGGTATATGTACTTTAATATATCTGTCCATCGGGGGAAAAAAATACCAGTAGTAATGTTAATTGTCGCTCACCATAACATGAGATGGTCTGTGAGTCACATCATCTATGAAGGGTTAATATATATAGCATCAAGGAACATCTGTCGTTGGCTCTTATGACCTATAACCTTCCCCCTCTGCCTGCTTGCCTGCCCGTGTCATGCCATCTGTGGTATTCTCTCCTGCTCTCTTTCCACAAATATCGCACTCTTTTCGGCTTGTTGCTCTCTAGCGCGCTATGTCACCTTCTTCCGCCTCCCTGAGTTCTGTGCATACGAATTATGCACGTCTCACCATGCCCATGAATCAGTTTGTTTGTCCGTTGTGAAATAAAGTGAGTTTGTTTATCTTGGAGCAGTTTTGACTTGACTTAGCGCCGACTTGGTGCAGTGGTGCGCTATCGCCTACTGTTCAACTGGCCCAGGTTCGATACTCGTCAATACAAACGTCCCTTGAGGGGAGGTGTGGCGTCCTCTTGTTGTCTCACTGAGCTATATGGTCCTGCTCGGTAGCATGCTAATTTTTATGGGCAAGGCAGCAACAAGGGCAAAATACCCATTCACGGCCGTGCCTGTAGAATTGAAGAACAAATCACAAGTTCACATCCAAATAATGTCGATACACAAGTTATGAGTCATTGGCCTTGACACTCAGAGCTTTTGACCAGATGTGGTACAAATAATTTCATTTCAAACTGCCCTCATCCGGGTTTATTCCTTATCTCTTCTATAGTTTTCTCATTAGAAGATCTAGTTCGTCTGTATTAGATAGATCCACTTTTCCCATTGATTCTGGTGGTCTTCCGTTCTAACCCTGCCCTTCTTCCAATTAGTTATAAATAATATTTGAAACCCATTCCAACCCTCTGCTATGCTTGAGTACTCGACTAAGTAGCACTAAACCTTTCTCATAGCCAAGATTCAAACCTCATTTCTGAGCTAAGCCAAGGAGATCATGTAACCCACTTACTAGGGTTTGCAATGCCATATGACTCCAGTAGTTGCCTGGAAACAAACCTGTCACTGATTTATTCAGAGGTCGTCTGTTTACTATCCTTTAATTCTACATATTCTGTCTACTCTGCATATGCAAAAAGAACAAGAGAATTCATTCCTGTTTTGAGTGAATTCTGACAATTAGGGTTGGAATTACAGTTATAACTGCAGTAGTTTATTGGAGTGTCAGATGGTTTGAAATGCTTAAAAGGCATCTAAAGTAACTAACAACATTACCCTACCTACCACAGGCTTTGTTAATGCTTGCAGTGACAATCAGAATATGACACCACCTACTGTATCATTATATACCTGTAGTAAGGGAAACCTCTGGTGTGGATTTTAATAAGACTAAATGTACAGTACAGTATATAAGCTTCTCACGTGTAATCAGGGTATAATCAATAAGAGAATCAGGTCTACTTTAGAAATCATCTTTTATTAATGATATATTACATGAGTTTTTGAAGGAGTTTTTTTTAATGTAAGGAAAGGAAGAATGACACAAGATATGTAATGAATGGCCATGATCCAAGAAACAACGTGATATATACGACTCAAGTGTTAGTATTTATAACCTTGTATTGTCCTCGTGGCATCATAAAATAAATTACCCTTTAAAACGACATACAGTATGCACATATGGGGATCATGGCTTAGTACGCAAACTCAAAGACACGTGACACAATGTAAATGTCGTGAGGAAGGAATAAAAAAAAGAAGAAATGTTACAGGAATGAAACCCACACCAGTTAGAGAGGAATTTACAGGGGTAACTGGTGGAGGTCTTGTTATTAAGTAGCATTAGAGGAAAAAATTATAAGTTACTGGGGCCCCAATCAAGGGAGGCCACCTCAAAATTAATATTAAAAAAACTGAGCTGAAAATAATCATGTACAATAAAAAAAAATGGGATTAAAAATTAATATACAGTACTGTACAAGAAAAAATATTGGGTTGAAACTTTGGTTGGGCTCATTAGCTCTACATCTGAACAAACTACTTACATAGCTACACTTGGGGATGATTTGATACATAAAATATATATATAATACCTGGCCAGTCCTTTATTTGATCTTATTTTGTATTTATTTCCATCTCGGCAAGACCACCAAAGAGCGCTCAGCGAGGAATCAAAGAGACTCTGCAACTTGGTAAGAATATTGACTTCCAACTTGTACTGGGTGAGCAAGCTGCCACTACTTAATAAAAACTTAAAGATTATGGTAAAAAATTTTGAAACTTTCTTAAACACTTAGTATGTACTGTAGTTTAACTTATGCATTGCCCATTTTTGTCCTGACAAGAATTAATAATAAAATGGCACAAAAAATGACTGACAAGGAAAGGTCTGGTGCTGTGGTGCTGGTGGGAGTATAGGGCAGGAAATCATCTAAAACAAATACTGTATTATCACAGCAATTTTTTCTGTAGCTGATGGTACATGTTCACAGCTGATCCTTGCATCTGACTACTAAACCCTGGGTGAAGAGCTTTAACTAATTAAAGTTACCATTTACCATATCAGCTTTGGATATATACTGTCAGCTTAAGAAAATGTTACTGTACTAGAGGCAAGTACTACCATAGAGAGGCAAGTGTCACTGATGAAACATAGAAAAATGGATTACATTCTTTTCTGATTTAATGTTACACAGGGATTTAGAGTTTAGGTAGGTAAGAGGAGCATGATTCCACCATCTTCAAAACTTCTAACAGACTGTACAGTATTAGGAAAGTCCAAGCTTAACAACTTTAGGAGGAAATGTTGACTACAGACATATCTTTCAATTTTAAGTCATGAGCTCTTCCTTGCGCTGCTTGTTTGTGAAGACATTCGAGTCTTTGTGACACTTAGTTCTCATGGATATGTGCTAAAAATACTTTATACTTTAGTCCCAAGCTTGGTTTATGGAAATTCCAAGTTACCCAAAAGTTAACACGAATAAACAAGGTACATACACACACAAATTCCTCCTCTGTGGTTTATCAAATTAACATAATAACCTCTTTAGCATTAGGCTCTGGTACTTTAACAATGGGATACAGTATTAGCAGTAACTCCAACACTTCATATACCAGATTCAAATACTTAGATCATTACCATGATAACTTGATGAGTAAAACTGTATTTAGTAGAAGAAATTATGGTGCTTGTATTGGTCTTTCAAGTACCGGAGTTGAATAATGCAGTGTCAGTACTTCATATTTTACTTTCTCCCATGAATGTTAATGTCTCGTGATCCAGCTACTGTAATAAGTATACTCTATATCCTCTTTCTCTACTCATATGTGCTTTATAACATTCAGAGTAACAAGATATTAACAGTAAATGTGAGTGCACTTTCACTAAGCTTGTTTTAGGGTAACACCTCACCATGGGAACTGTAGGCCATGGTTAACAAAATGGCAAGAAGCAACATGGTCGGTAAACTATCTTTGTTTTCATGATCAAATGTATCAAAAAAACTTCTAAGATCCATAAGATGTTGTTTACATCACAGTGCAGTACATAGTACAATACTGCATATTAATACAAGCATATTAATAAATAATGTAATACATACATTAAATGAAATTCCTGATTTTCATTCATTTATAGTACTGTACTGGTAATTGTTGGATGGAGTTACAGACAGACCTGTAGGAGGGGTTGACTTTGTCTTTCTACTAAACAATATACAGTACGGCAGACTCATCATTCACACCACAAACTACAACAACTCATCAGCAGAGGAAATCTCCTATCTCCACCTTCATGAAGTCCAAAATAAGAAGTTAAAATTAATTCTATAGCACCTGAGTCTGCTTATATTTCACATATTCTGTAGGCATACACTATGTAACAGTTTTATGAGTTACCTATTCTGTACACTGCATATAATTAAATTATTACAGTAACAATTTCACATCTGACACTGCATATCATAACCTGCACTTTAAGATCAACACAAACATCATACAATGTTATTTTTTAGGTGAGCTGATTATGTGTAAATAATTAATACTACAGGATGTGCAAAAAGCAAAACAAGTAAGGTACAGTATGTACAGTTGCCGGACTTACTTCTGGTACATTTTTATCGTCATTCCCCTCACTCCCAGGAATGTGAACCCAGGTACTAATTACTCTTGACTGAAGCACTTACAACTGAGGGACAAAGGAGGATCAAAAAATATAATATGTGATTCAGATTTCTGAGCCAATACTCCAACTCCACATATAATGAAGTGGATTAAAATTAAAGTTGTAGGTACACTGTAGAAGGAAAAACAGGAAAGATCTGCAATGACTGATATAGGGTTCCACAGATACTATGTAAGGCCATTATGCTGACAATTGTCTTCAATAATCCCATTACTTTTCTTAAATATGCCAATATCTTTAAAGGAACAAAGAACTCGAAGACTTTTCCCTAGCTAGATGTACCAGAGGGAGGTCAGGTTAGCTGTAAATTATGATATCAAGCATGCATCTTACTTCCAGAGATGACAGCACAAATCACACACACCCACACACACATACATGGATGAAGGCAAACACGAAGAGGAAAGCGAACCATGACAGGAAAAGAAGGGAGGGAAGAGCTGATTCAATTGCTGGTATTTATTAAAGATTTTATTATCATTTGAGATAATTTATAGAGTTGCAATGAATGAGGGAAATGCTGAATTCCCAATCCCTTTGTTGTGTTCTTAATTAAGGAGCCTTGTGTAATCAGCCAGTCAAAGTTCATCAGAGTTGCTTAAGAAGTTGGGTCATAATGAAGAGGCTTAGGTCCTGTTCAAGAAATTCAGATACTATATTGTTATTCCTTGCATCATAGTTTAGAGTAAATAATATATTATCCTTTACTTCATGTACAGTATTACCGGAAAATGTAAGTAGCTAGTATATATATCTTACCGTGGAAAAAAAAAAAAAAAAAAAAAAAAAAAAAATGGAAGTAAAAATTCAGTGTTCACATTTTTTTCTTCTTTTAATTATTCATTCTAATCATACCAAGAAAATTTGTGTAGTTTCATTTTACATAATCAAAATCTAATATTGTAATTAAACAGAATTTCAAACTAACAAATTACCATGTACTGTAACTACGTATATACTAGCTAGCTTCAACAACTCTTAACGTAATGTCAAACTTTGCAGTTCCATTTGATGGCTTTTGGAGGATGAGAACCAAGACGAGAATCAAGAAATGTTGTTAGTTTATCCATTGATCAGAGTGGCCATTCTGACCTTTGGATTATAAGGCAAAACATGAAAGGAAAGTGATGGGCCAATTTCACAGTCCGCTTGTTACAGCCTAAACTAAAGACCGACCTTATTGTGTCGATGTGTGACTGAGCTCCTTTGTGATTTTTATAAAATTACTGGTACAATCTGGTCACAACTCATTTGAATAGAATTACATGCATATACTGATCACGGCTACAAAACTGTGCATTAGTATGGATACAACAGAACAGAACATTGTATTTGTGATTGAACTACTGTATGTATTGATAATGGCTATTGATCTGAGCGACAGCTGTAGATACTGTACAGTAGTGTGGATAATGCAATACAGTACATTGTGTATCTGTTGGTGGAGATGTATGGTTAAGAGGAACCAAATAAATACTGTAACAGTTTTACAGTGCTGTGAAATTGGCTTGATGTGGAGATCCACAAAGGAAGGGCAAGTAAGTATATAATCTAAATGAGCTATATACAGTAAAGAGGTAGTGATTAGGAGCATTGTTACAGCCAACATATTAAAAATAAAGACAATGCAATAAATACATGATATGCATAATAAAATGGTCCACAATGTTTCATCAAAGTCCGTAAGTGGCTGATAAATTTTAATACCACCATGTTCATATCTTGGAAGAAATATGCAAGCCATAAAATAACAGCCAACCAGAAAGAACCATTAGTAGCCATATACACAAAATTTTACCAAGATACATATTATGATAATATATAATTTGCATATCCTATTAGAACCCAAAAAAAGCCAATAGAAACCGTTCTTACCTACTAGATCCCATTCCTACCCTATAGTATATGTTATACCACTTGGAACTTATTTTAATCCATATGTTGTATTTACTAGTTACCCTCAAATTTTCCATCACTACTAGACCCTTTCATGACCCTTAGACCTTTTAATTAAATCTTAAAATATTTTCATATTCCTTCATAAAACCTTGACAAAATTTTAAACCCACCAAGATGTGAAATACTTTGAGGTCTTACAAATCAAATTATATCAGTGTCATGGGTTCTATTAGGTTAAGTGGATTTTTTTGGGATTCTAATGGATATACAGTACACTATGTGTATGTATACATGAAATATTGTACAGTATATTAGCAAACCAGAGCATAAAATAAGGGATGACAGCATAAGAACTGAAGTAAAACTACACCAGTTTCTAAATGCACACACAATTGGAATGATATAGAAGGGGTTCCAGAGAATTGGAATATATAACAGTTTGAAGGATGAAGGACCAGCTTGTGGTGAGGCTGTGACACCAACCTCCAAATTTTACTTTTTCTATTTTTAACATAAGAATTAGTGAGTGACTATTAATCATTTCAGCATATCCTCACTAATCTGAATGCCTTTAACATTTACAAATTGACCAGGGAAAAATTCACAGATTTTTCCTTTAAAATATTCTTTTTAATACAATATTAAAAACACATTATTGGGAGTTAAAATGATCATGTAAAATTCTTCCTAAAAACTAATGAAAAATGTACCAATTCTCATTACTCTTATTGATACTAAAGGACACTTAACCAATATCATCACATCAGTTAGAGTCAGTACAGTATCATATTGCCTTCTCATGTAATGAAGAAATAATTATGTAAAGAAAAACCAAGTCAGTGACCTTGTTTGTCGATACACTAGGTTTGGAGAATAATTTCAAAGAGAAGGAAATTATGAGATAATAGGGGCAGTGGGATGAATATTTAAAAGAATGGGTGTGTGACATATGAGAGGATAGTATATGTACTGTACTGTATCTCATGACTTATAAAGGTGAAGCAAAATAATACAGTCGTTTGGATGAAGTAGGCACAGGAAAGATGGGAAGGAGACAAGAGTCCTGATGAGAGAGACAGAAAGAGATATGAAGCAACATAGAGGGTACAGTAGTGGGATGAACTGGGCTTGGTGAGATGAGAACAAATGAGACAAGGACCCTGGCTAGCTTGTTGAAAATCTATGCTTGGCTCAGTTCTCAGGAAGGGTATTACAGGTAGTCTCAACCAGTTACCTCTCCTTAGCTAAGCTCAAGCCTGGACTAGACAGTGACTTGCG
The DNA here is from genome assembly GCA_034508575.1 of Petrolisthes manimaculis. Lineage (NCBI taxonomy): Eukaryota > Metazoa > Arthropoda > Malacostraca > Decapoda > Porcellanidae > Petrolisthes > Petrolisthes manimaculis. Next base: position 120,474 of record JAWZYT010002151.1, on the reverse strand, counting down.
GTTTCAGGTATTGTATTGTACAGGAATTTCCACCTTAAGATGATGGAATTAGAATCTTAGAGAGAGAGATAGCTAGATAGAAAATGAGTAATTGAAATGTGGAAAAACAGATGTGAGTGTTAAAAGAGTAAGAATGTAGGAAAAATTACAAAGAAAGTGAAGGCAGAGTTTGACAGGCAGCATAAGTATAAGCCTGTAGGGAGGAAGATATGCAAGGATAATGAAAGTAGGAGAGGGAAGAGAGAAACTATGATTACGGTTGATGAGGGAGAGGTACATACAGTGCACTGAGGATAGTTTATGGGGCTACAAGTCTACAGCTATACAGCACCAGATATGACAATAAACACAATTAAAAACCACGTCACAAAATAATTATATTTTATAAAAAAATTGACAATAATAAAAACAGAAATGAAAAAATATATAATACTAATAATGAACCAATGCAAATCTATCAATTACAGGCAAGACCATGAGGAGTGGGACCTTGAAGCCTGACTTCGGGTGTGGGGTTTTAATGTGTGCGTGTGTTTGTGTGCATGCTTATGTAAGTGTGCCTGATATGTGTCTGCATGTGTGTGTGTGGCATAGTATGTATGGGGAGGGGCAGGGGGCAGGGAGGGGTCATCTTGCATCACACTAAACATTACGTTGAGGCTTGGAACACTACTTTACACAAGTTTCACAGAAACAATTAAGTCACTTCTCAACATCAATGTAAAGTGCACTGTACAAGTTCATTTTTCTCTTCCTCCGCACTGCGACCTTTCTTTTATAATGTATTTGGTGATGGCTGATTAGTCTGTGGGTCGCTGGGGTCCATATCAATGACCCTGACAATACTCTGTTCTCCAGTTTGCATTGTTTCGCACCGGCTGTCGCAGCCACGACCTCCGGCTGATGATAATGATAATGGCTACATGGGCGAGACTTTTTACATGGTACATTAATTACAAAGACAAGTTTGGCATGTAAAGTATGGAAGATTATCTCGAGTCTCACGCAGTTTATTCCCCCCCTGGCGGCATCCTTGCCGGCCGGACGAAAACATACGTAGAAATCATGAACATGGGTGTGTGATTCAACAATTAATGGCCAACACAGACAGATATACAAGGTAAAGCTTATGTGCGTTTAGAGACACTGCACCAGTTACAATTTCAGTTCCTTAGTCCGTATATATTCACTAAGTAGCCACAAAACACAAGTCATACGGATCCAACAAAGTTTTCTCTTGCCTGGGAGGCTGAGGACACATACATACACAGTGATATTATTAAAACAGGAGAAAATACTGCAGCTTCCTTTCATTACATCTTCTAACCACATCTTCCAAACACGAGTTAAGTGAAATGCTATTCCTTCATATATTCATGTATGCATTATCATTTTAAAGGTGTGGCTACTTTATATCAGTTGAATATAATCATCAAACATTAACCAATATCCAACTTCACTACAAAAGGAAGATGAAGTACCACCCTTTGTTTTAACAGATACCACCATCAGGCTCACAGAAAAACCTGATGAGTAACTCCTCACTGTGCCAGAAACTTCTCCAGTTATGCTTGAAAGAAACTGTGAAAGCCGCGAAATAAAACAAATGAATTTCGCCGTTAGGTTGACTACTACGGATTAAGTTCTTCCTCTGCTAAACATGGTCGAGCAGAGTCAGCACACAGACACACAGACGACACGTTCAGACGTTTAATTTGACTAGCCGGTGATAATTCCTTGCACCTTCCGTCGGCTTCCACTCTCAACAACTATATTGTATATAGGTATTTCGCACGTGCTCACAGGGTTTAACAGTTTGACACTCACCACATACACACTGCCCATACATACACCAGTACAACAACTCCCTTCCACTGTATATATTAAGCACATTATCTGGTAGTGTACATTTTCCCCCACCACAACATACTCAGTATCATGAAGGGGGAAAAAAATCTGTTTATATCATAGCATAGTAGGAGCACATGTTTTGTATCCAAGAGTTTCTTGCGTATATTTGGCATGACCTCGTGTATTTGGACATTGTTTTACCAGACATCTCACAATACAATTTCTTAGTTCGTAGCCTTGCACAGAATTATGGAATATAAGTCCATGCAAGGCTAAAGTTATTTTTTTCAAAGTTTTTTTGGGGGTTCTTTTTCACTTTTTTTTGTTTTAAAACACTTAGGTATCGCAAGGACGAGTCCATCTAACTTATATCATCTTTCGACTAGTTTCAGAAAATGTGGTGCTAGATTACATGCCGACTCACTGGTCCGACTTCTGCTGTCCCTGCCGTTTATAACTTACACACAGTCCAGTCCATCACATGAAAGACTTTCACTTCACTCCAGGTACCTGCACACCCACATATGGTCCTTCATTCACATCCTTGACAACATAAGCTTCATCTCTGGTAGGTTAATTATGCTGACACAAGTACAGCAAGAAGGTTTCTGTACCTGAACTACAGGCAAGAATACCTTATCTGAAGCACGAGCACAAACATCTCACTTGAAACATGTTACAATGCTTCCTCATCCAGCTGAGGTACAGGCAATGATGCTTCCTCCTCTGAAGTATAGGCAAGAACATTTCCCAGTCTGGTATGAGTAGCAAGAACAGGTTTGGAGGAACTCTATAGGTTGCATTTGGGATTCTTACATTAACCCATCTCAATTTTGTATTTTTCTGCTTGACTGTTAATCCAACATCAGAAATTATTCAGTCATTTTACTGCTGATCTCATCTATGCAGTAGTTCCTCAAAAGCACTGTAGTTACATCAATAACTCTTGTATTCTATATTTCAGCTTGAACTTCAACCATTTCATTATCACCAATTCCCATTTCACTGTTTAATTCTTCATTCGAACAAATGTCACCTGACTTATGTATTCTTGTCTCCTACTCTTCAGTTATTGGTGTTATGTTAAAAGAATAAGGTCATACCATTCCATTTGGATCTAAAGATTATGATGTGGTCAGTTTATCTACTGTATGTAAGTTGATAAACTTTCTCCCCTTCCAACAACAGAGTCACAAGCCAAATGAGAGAGAGAGAGCCATCAGTAAAAACTGGTAATGTAAATTCGACATTAACAGTTCCATTGGGAGAACAACAACGAAAATCATACGTCAATCTTCCTTTTCTTTTTTACTCTGGTTAAATTTACCTTTTCTGTAGATAACCCTAAATACTGTAGGTTGCTTAAACAGTACATTACTTTGCTATCAGATCAGTCATCGATGGGAGCTACGATCCATTGGTAGCTGCTTCAAATCCTTACTCTGTACTCTAACTACAGTCTTTTGGGAATACATAACAGAGCTTTAACTCAATCCCTACAAAATTATGCCAGATAATTGTTTTGTGTTCACAGACAAGAAATAGCAAACTTTGTGCACATCTATCAAACTAATAATTCAGTGTACTGGTACTTAAGAAAACTTTATTTTGGCCAACATTAAATTATTTCACTGTCTGTTAGCCTGATGATATTCTTTAAAATAGTTTTATTTGTAATTCATTTTTTGACCCACTGGGTTATTAAATGAACTGGGGTACTTAAAAATAATTATGATTCCTCACTGCCTTTAAAGAAATGTGCTTTGTCTTGCTGTGTAATTTATGCTATGTGCTGGTTCTTACAGATTTGCTGCTATGCATTGTGACTATCCTTCCTGCTAGCCTGTTTTACTGTAGTTCTTCCATTCCTCTTTCCTGTCAGTACATTATGACTTTCAATACTGTATTGTTGTGCTCTTGCTTGTAACTTCCCTGGTAAGTTCTCAATTTTTCATTCTCACTTGACTCCTCATTGCTCTCTGCCACTGTCAATATCTCCAGCATAGCAATAATTTACTACACTTCCACCTTCATTTTATCTATTCTGTTGCAGGTCCTTCTATGCATGGCTCCTCCTCCCACACTTGGCTTTGTCTCCAGTACTTTGCTCCTCCTCCTGTACTTTGCTTTTCATATCATACTCAACCCTTAATTCTATACTTGACACCCTTTACCCGTAGCTACTCAAGCTGATCTTTAGTATTCAACTCATCCTTCGGCACTCGATTAACATTTCTATATTGAACAATTTCTACTCATACTCAGGCTGTTGTATTGAATACAAATCTTCATTCTGTATTCAGCCCAAATTTCTATTATCAGCCCTCCTACCCGTACTTAGATCTTCCTTTTGTACCCAGCCCTCTCCTCCACTTTCATCTAATCTTTCCATATTCAGCCCTTCCTTTGGTACTCGGCTTTTCCTTCCTGACATCCTTGCAAGGCTCCCCTGCTGAGCGACTGCTGCTGATATCTTGGGGGAATGTTATACCAGTCTGGCTTCAGCATCCTTTGCTGTGAGGGCCTCATATCAGGATTTGTTTACATCAGTTCGATCAGTGCCTGTAGTCAGCAGTGTACGAAACTCTTGGTCTAGTAGCTGACGTGCCTGTGGAGGAACAACCACTTTTAAAGGAACAAGTATGAGAAAAGCTGTCCCACATAAAAGTGTGAGAAAGATGCACAGGTTGAAATTATGAGAAAATTTGACGTTGAATGGAAATATATGAATACATACGAGATAAGCGACACAACTCAAGTTTTGAGAAAAATGGGTTTAAAGTTTAACATCTTCATTTTCAGCCTTATTAGAAACTCCAAAAGGGGATATGGACTTCACCACGTGAATTGTCGATGTTTACTTGGGGGAAGACAAAGCTAACTTTATTTTGCCAGATATGGCGTGTATCCCATTATGCAAATAGACGCCTCAATTACATACTGTATGTACAAATGTGAGTCGTATTTCCTAGCCCACCCTGGTCTAGCTAAAGTAAGTAAACAGTTTACCCTGGATGGTGGTTAATTTTTCCTATAAAATATTTGGCAAACTAAAACCTTCCCAGTTCACCCATCTGTAAACATATCCTTAATGACCATCAGTTTGCTATTTGTCTCTTTTAAACATCTTGCCCAGTAACTCGCATGTAATGATCATCCATCAGACAAGCCTGGATTATAAGAAAGCTATGATGAGGTAAGGTAATGATGATGAAATGGAATGAGTAAGCACATACTAACCTGAGTATTCTGGTTGGGTATCTGGAGTGCTAGGGCCAGGGCATTGTGGTCAAAGCTCTCGTCAAGGGCGATGAGTGCCCCATGGACCCCAGACTCGATGAGGTTGTTGGAATATTCCTGCATGGGAACAAACATACATTACTATTGTGTATGTAACCAGAACATATTGATGACTGTGACATGGGCACCGCCTTATAGGCCAATGTATTTTTCAAAAATAGATCTAATGAAGTAAATTGGTCCTTGGTGACAAGTTTATTTGCGGATGACACTGTGCTGATGGCAGAGAGTGAAAGAAATTTACAGAGTGGTGGATTAATTTCAGTCTGTATGTAAACGAAGGAAACTGAAGGTGAATGTGGGTAAAAGTAAAGTGATGGTGATTGAGAGAGCAGGAACTGAAGTTATTGATTTTGCTACACCTTACAGAGTGGAAGTATCAACTGGGACGAAGTGTGAAATAACTTTGAGGGGTGAGAGGATGGAGGAAGTGAAGGAGTTTAAGTACCTGGGGACAGTTCTGTGTAAACATGGAAGTATGGAAGGAGAAATTAGGGAGAGAGCAGTGAAGGGTAGACAGGTCATAGGATCACTGGGAAGGATAATGAAGGGTAGAAGTGTGAGTATGGAAGTGAAAAGGGGACTACGAAATAGTATAATCCTGCCAACACTGACATATGCGTCGGAGACATGGACATGGAGTAGGGCTCATCAGTCGAGAATAGGTGCTGTGGAAATGAGTTACTTGAGAGGTGCATGTGGACTTACTAGGTGGGATGGAGAAAGTAATGAGAGTGTGTATGAGAGATGTGGTATGAGTGAGAAGGCAACTGGTATTGAGTGTGGAGTGGTTGAGAGAGTGAAACGTAATACACTGAGGTGGTTTGGACATGTAGAGAGAATGCAAGGTGAGGAGTTTGTAAAGAGGGTGTATGGAAGTGAAGTTGTGGGACCTGGTGTGAGAGGCAGACCACCAGTTAGATGGCAGAACAGAGTGGAATACTGTAGTATGTAAAAGAGAGAAACGTGAGGGGGAGGGGAGGGCTGGACCAAGTAAGGAGGGAGTGCTTGAACAGGGAAAGATGGAGACTCTTCTGCCGTGGCCACCCCCTTGGGGGGAGTTCCCGGAGGGAGCGAGGCGTCAGAGCTATAGATAGATAGATAGATCTAATGTATCTGCTGTGTGTTGTTAATGGCAACATGGTATATTGTAGAGCCTCATAGCATCATGGAGGTGGCAGTAGCACTTCCCTGGGCAGGGTTGTCTGTCCCTCCTTCTGTACCCATACAACCCAGGTCTTTAAATTAATACAATGGTAAAAGGGATACACAGATGTAAACAGTAGACTCGAGTGCCAACCTTGAGGCCAATAAATGTGATCCACTTGATGACGCGGTCATTGGTCCAGACCAATACATCAGTGGTGTCATCATCCGAGCTACGACGTCGGTCTTCCAGTGCCATACGGTCGTAGTTCACCTTTTTCAGTGCTGTAATCCCAAACTGCAGCGAAGTCCTGTGTGTTACACAATAGTTTTTTTTTTTGTAGCTTTTCAAATCATATGGTATTATTCCAGGCAATACTATTTCAGTCATATGCTGTTGTCTATAAGTTAAGAGTTTCAATCATTTGGAGAGTTTCAGTTTTTCCATCAAGAAAAATCAGAAGAAATATAACAAAATTATTGCTAGCTGCTGTTGTAGAGTTATATATATTCTTTTATGCTTTTATGAGAAAAATAAACTGATACATAAGTAACCAGGTAGCAAAGACCCAAGTGCTAACCACTATACCACAGCCACCTGTGGGTCTCTTATATAAGTTGTCTAGCTTCAATCTCTAATTGGGGTACTAGTTTAAATGTGTGTCCCACATTATTGTTTGTTTATCTGAATTTGATTTAGCTGTACAGGACAGTATGACAGAAGGCATCATGATATGATAATCAAAATAATTTCACTGGAATAATCAGTTTCCCTTCAAAATGGTTTTGAATAGTCGTGCAGATTAAACAGGAAAGTTAGGAAGATGAGACTGGAGTTGTGGAAAACGCACATTGGAATTGATGTACTGTAAGCAATGATGTAGCATTATGAGAGTACATTCTGTGAAAATGAGCATCGTAGGGAAACACTGGTAAAGCAAGTACAAAGACTTGAGATATGATCCCTACCTGTGGAAGGAGTCAACCATCTTGAGTTGCCCCCGGAGGTCCTTCTTAGTAAGGTGGTCAAGCATCCTAGCATCCACAAGACACTCCATGAAAGTGGTGCGGTACTGTGGCAGACCCAGACCTGGCAGCCACTCGTTGCCCACCCATTCGTGGTTCATGTCACCAAAGGCTAGTGTGGTGCGTGAGGTCTTGGGAGCCGATGGTGATGTAAGGGACACCATTTCCTGTATGGCTAGTCGTAACTTAAGCCGGTGTAGCGGGTTTGATATACCAATTTCCCGTTGTATCTCAGCATCACTGAGGGCAGACATGATGGCACCAGATTTGACATTGGCACGGCATGCGGCGACATACCACGCAGGCATCCCCACCCAGAGTTCCAGCCAGGCCACAATGGTAGGACCATTCCACAAGGCGAAGGGAGTACCTGCCTTCATGGCCTCAGCAAGAAGCTCATGTCTGTACCCCGGCAGACTACAGTGGGTGTGGGGGAAATGGAGAATAATATGAGTATGGTGCAGTGAATTACTCTCAGTAAGTACAGTACAATAGAAAATTACATGTAAATTTTACTGTACTATACTAAGTGTGAAAGTTATGTAATCAAAACAAGCTTATAATCAGATAATGAAAATATACATTTAAGCATGGGAAAACCCGACATTAGTTAGACATTACAGTGAGACTGTTTGAGAAAGTACTGCACTACAGAACATACTTTATTCTGTAGCTGTACAATTAACAAATAGTGTTTGGAAACACAAGGGTTTATTGGTTTATTGAGCAAATTCCACTTAAGTTTTAGCTAGGAGTACCAACTAATCAAATGCTTGTCAAAATGGACAAATAATATATAATCATTTACATCTTCCTGTATGGTATCAACAAATAAACTTTTTGACTACTTGTACTATACGAAAATTTGGACAGTTTATCCACGAGTTAATTCCTTTGGTCATAACAATAAAAACCGTCCCTCACTTTTTCTTGGTGCGTCTGTCCATGTCACTCTTCTGGCCAAGCCCCGCAAGAGAGAGGGAGTCAGAGGAACCGATGTCCCCGTCACTGTATATTCCTGAAGAGCTCAGTCCCAGGGTCCCAGGATGCTGTTGGTGTTGTAGTGCATCCTTCATCTTCACTTGTTGCTGTACACATAAATGTGTGTTAAACAGCAATATTCTACCTGTATGTCTATGCCCATTGTAAATGCATACTGTATATCACACATCACTGCATGAGCTGGTATGTACTGTACATACACCCATGCTAAACTGAATAGTAGACATAGTGACTTCATCACCAATATTTTTTTGACAGTTCTTTTTAAATCATTTTTCTGGGTAATACAGTACATTATCTACACATAGTCCATTGATGAATTACCGGTATCTGATTATATATCACTAGAGTACATGACTCATACCATATCAAAATAAGGTATACCAAGGCACAAGTACTAGATGAGGCCAGGACAAGGATTAACACTGTATCCTATTCCAAGTACTGTACAGTACTGCATAATGATCGCTGTGGTATATTTTTGTAAAAGGTCACTCAGTATTATGAGATTTCATGAACATTAATTTTGTGTCATTCATAATCATGAAATATTAATCTTCAATGTCTCAAATTAAGAATCCAAGTCTCATTCTAACATTTAAGCCTACTGTTGTACTCAAGGAATTGTTAAATTTTGTTTATGCTTGATTATTAACAGTAGCAAAGTTAAATGTTAAGAAATCAATGCAGACTACTGTACTACTCACCTTATCCTTTTTACTGAAGAAGCGTCCGATTGATGACTTGATGCCCTTTTTCTTGGGTTGGTTGATGACACTCTTGTGGAGCGAATCTTGACTGCTGTGGTGGGAAGAGAGGGGTGAGGGGGTAGAGGGGGCACACTCACCTCTGTTTTTTCCCACACACACAAGTTAATTAAGGATTCAGCATGGGCTTTTGTTAACTTACACAGGATTCGGGGCGTTAACACAAGCTACAACAGAAACATATTTGTAACTTAAGGCATGAGAAATAATATAAGTAACTTAGGGAAGCATATGTTAACAAAAAATAATGATAATAATAGTCACTTTACTACAAAATAGGGTATAAAAACAATATTGGTAACTAAACTGAGCATATAGTAAGCCTCCAGAAAATATAGGTCAACCGGAAGTACTGTACAGTAATCTACAATTCGATTTTGGATACTGATAAATTATATAAACACAATCAATATATATATACTGTAGTAGGCAAGCATCTCTTAACTATTTAACATGATACAATGATCTTATGCGTCACCCGAAAATAAGTATCTCACTTAAAATTACAGCTAAACCACTCAATATGCATGCTGAAATAATTTACTGTACTGTACTGATTTCCGAGACCAAACCAGGTTGGGGTGTTTTTTTAATATAAGTGAATGCATTTTTTTTCTATTGATGACTATGCACTAATTCCCTCTGAGTAGATTTCAGTGTTAAGAAGATGTAGATACAGTTACTTTGCTGTGTACATGATTGGTGCAAGATATCATGGTGTGCATTACTGTACATTTAATGAAAAAGCCTAAGAAACTGGGGGAACAAGTGCATTTCCGTCAGGATATAAAAAAAATGCACTATTGAAATAAATAAACCTGTACTGATCTTGTGCAGAAAAAAGGCTACAGCAAACCAAAATCTGAGGAATAAAACAAAGCTACATTTAACGGAGACAAATTGTGCTTCTTTCCCCATCATAATCAGATGGACCACAACAAAACACACAGATATTAAATCCATGAATTCAACACATCAAAACAAGCACACCTGACCACAAACAAACACTGCAGAACCAATATATCAAACAGGAGAACTGAACTATGAATGGAGACAATGAAATAATAATAATAATAATAATAATGAAGCATAGGTATTCACTTTAATATTAATATACCCAAGTCCAGCTCTGGTTAAGGAAAAGAGTGTAAGATGGTCAACTTGAGTTCACCCTCTTTTATGAACCCACGCTAGTTCCTCAAGCAAGTCCTGCAAAAAACGTTTCCTCTTTTGTCATACTCAATGTAGATATTGTAGTATTGGGACTGAAAAGCCAGGGTAATAGTTCTGAGACACCCACACATCTACATTTTCTAATATCGTAATAAAAATCTCCCAAAGTAGTGACCATGGACACAGAAGCATTTACAAAAACTACATGCACAATACTGTATTCATCACCACAAAAGATTTTGATACATTGCAGTATATAGTATACAGTATTTCACTAAGTACTACCAGAGTGCCATTCAACCACATACTATGAAGGGGCAACCAATACAAGCCCAAAATTACACATACACTGTACCTGACCACATACAGTACTGAAGGAACCCAATCAAATGCATGCTCAGATGTGACAAGAAAATGGAAAGGGTATTACGGAGTGTCTTGGTGTGCTGGGATCCCTTCTTACCTTGCTTAGAAAAGACCAGAAACAAGTAAGAGAATTACTGTGTATCTTGGTACAGTACACTAATTAGCCTACGGTAGATGCCTCCTGTCCACCATACTCATTTTTTATACCTCACTAAGAGCTGTAAATGAATGTGCAAGGGACGTACCAAAAAGTGACTGTGATTGAGTATCAAGAGTGGTTGAGTGAAGATCAAGTATGCTTTGTGCACAGTGCAAGTTGAGGTGATGACATGAACACAGTGCAAGAGAGTGAGTTAATGAGTGGGAGAGTAAGCAAGGTAGCAACAAAATCATGAGAGCACCAGACCAATAATGTGAGTGAATGTAACAAAGATGAAACAACTGGAGCAAACAAGGGGCTATGTCAGTGAGTCTAGGAGTGTTTATTAATGAGTGCAGGGTGAGGGGAACACAGTGCAAATGAGTGAGCAGCAGCAGCACAGGCAATAACCTGAACATGGGGCTGGAGAGAAGACTGAGGTTGGCAGGGTTGTATGTCTGGCCCGAAGTGGCCACACTCAGCCTGCGGACAGCAACAACACACCACCCACGCTGTTAGTCACACCACAACACTTGTACACTTTTTACATTTTTTTCTTAGCTGACAGTATGTGGTCATATGTCTTAAACCTCTCTTATTCATAACAAATTAATACAAAATTATTACTAGACATATTTTAATAATACTACAGTATGTTACAAAATTTGTAAAGTTGGCTGTAACTTATATTTAACTTTTTCAAGAATATCAATTGAATATTAATATCACAATTTAATACCGGGTATTCATGTACTGCTCCACATTTTTGGAAATCACTAAACAGTATGGATTATCTAAAATACAAATTATGATTGTGATTCATATTTGTCACCTATGCATGACTATCAAGGACAGACAGTTCTGTTTCACAAGAATAATGAATCGCATAAGATGGACCAGGGTTTATAATAATAATAATGGTATCAATATTGTCAGCTAAGAAAAAAGCTACTATACGGTACACCACAATGCCACACCACACCACCAGGTTATGGGAAAGACCTCACATGTGGAACACCTTCACACCATGACCAGAGCTCAGACACCGACCTCAATTATATCTACCCTTTACATACCACACTCCCAAGTGAAGCAAACTCTTCTACCTTGATAGTAACCCACATTCCCAGTTACATGCTGCAGGTATTCAAATTACTCTTTAACTATTATCAATAAGAATTACGTAACTACAGTAATAAAAGAAATACATAAAAATTCTAAACTTTTCCTCAATGACAAACTGACTATGCTCACATGACCGTACCAAGCTCGGCTCGTTCACAATAGGAAGTCTCAGAACTGAGGTCCTCCTCATGGCCAAGTAGTTAGGGCATAGTTGGTTTATAATGACCAACTTGGACTTGGTTTCACACCTAGAAACTTAATTTGTTGTTAAAAATTGTCTCGGAACTTTTGATCGTTCTCTATACTATAAGCCTTTTCCTAAATAATCTTCTCTTACTGCGCATCTACTGAGAAATTTGTTGTGCTCCAAGTATCATTAATTCATTCTTTTTTCACAACTCCTCAGCTCCAGTCATTGTGTTCAGAATGCTTCACCACCAGACAAGGACACAATTAGCTATAATCAAGAACAGCATCATCAATTATCAAGACACCTTTGGGATATGGTGTTTATATCTGCTGGTATGTCAAAGTACCATAAAAAAAACCCACACAGAATAAGAAATATAAAAGAAATTTTTTTCTTACAACAAACTGAGAGTAGTTCCAGGTTAACTCATGCTATTTCAAGACAGTATGTCTAGTAATAGCGAATTTTTGATAAACCTACAGACAAACACATTCGGGCTATGAAAACTTGAGGTAATTGATGACACCATGAATCTATGCGATGTATGCAAGAAGATTCATGGGCCAAATAATGATGATGACTCTTGAGGCACCACATTGAGTCATTGCATCATTTATCATTGCCAAGCCCCAAATTATTGTTGAATGTGGCTTTATATTATACTGTAAGGTTAACAAGACCTGAGGGTTAGTATGACACTACTACAAACATTTGAAGATCAATGACATTATTACAGTATAGAAGAATGTATCAAACACTTAGCTACCGTACACTACTAAACCCAAAGAACTGTACTGTACAATACAAAACCTAGGAAAATGTAATGCATATGTACAGTAACTTCAAAGCCAGGAAAATTATTGTTCTGACACAGGTAAACCCAGAAAAAACTAGACATTTGTACAAATAACTCTAAACCCAGTAATATGTACAGTGTATAGAACGTTAAATCCGGAAATATGTACAGTCCTGAAGAAATATTTACCCTGGAACAGCAACTGATGTCATAAATATCTTACATGAGCTCAAGCCAAAATAGTTATTAATACAAAAGTAATCAGTCTCCTGAGGGTTAAAAGCCAAACAGAATACTGTACAGTACTTAAACAATAATTTACCTTTCCATATTTTTCTTTGCCAACACTTGACAATGAAGCTTTTGTTGTTCAAGGGCTTAAAATAAAATAAAATATATTGTACTGGTATCCAGAAACTTAAGAAAGTATATTTTCACAATTACCGGTAGATAAAATATTTGATTTGAGCTGATCAGCTGTTTGATGAAAATAATTTGAGAAAAATATATGGAATGAGAATATATCCTGTATACACAGACAATAATAACCAACCCACAGAGAAGGAATGAACATACAAACTATCCTTTGTGTATGATGGTTTACTGTGTTGGTTTACTACATACTAATGAAACACTAGCTGTAGGCTGTGTTTACTAGCATGTATATAGCACAAGAAATGACTCCCATAAAAGGATAGCATATGGTTACTCCATTATACCTTCTTGCATGGACTAAAAAAATGGAATTGCAACAGTACTACACACAAGACACAACCAAAGAGAGGAGCGAGTTTGAGGCAGACATGTTGAAAGTCACAGAGAAGAAAATACCGTGGCTGATTCTCTCTCCACATCCGACTGAGATAGAAGAGAAGTGAACTGGCTGGATATTAAAACAGAGATGAACTTCACAGGAGCCATCCAACTGAACAGGTGAGCACATATTCTGTACAACCTTGATAATTTGTACTGTTTGAGGTAGATCCCAAGATGGTCGCATTTCTACAGTCAGTTGTAAAGTTTCAGTAAGCATTAATAAAAGAAATCACTTTAGGGACTCTGACCTGAAGAGGAAGCAGGAATTTTTTTACTTAAAGACCCAATTTCATATGGTGCTTATAACATCATTATACATTGTCAAGAGATTTTGTTTTATAGCTTCAGTTAATAAACAGGAAAGCTTGATTCCAAAGAAGATTGAGCCCATTTCACTACACAAAAAGCTGTAATTCAGTCAAGCTGCACAGTTCTGTACTGTACTGTCAAAATGCTCATGAAGGCAAGAATGCATGCCAATTTGGTTAATAAACTCCAGAGCAGATATACTTAAACCTCACCGCCTAAGCACAAGGTTGCCAAGGCTACAAGACTCATACATATGCACACACGTGCATAAACACTTGCACAATATGTATGCATGCTTATGCTTTCATTTGCTTACAAGAATAAAGGCAATACTTCAACTGTTTTTTTCTCTAAATGAAGTATAACTTGCTATTTTTCATGATATCCTTAGAACCCTCTCCAATGGTTGATTATATTATTAAAGGTTACCAAAATAGTACTAGGAGACAAAGTCATTATCAACTAAAGCAACTGTTACCTAGAAATCACTCCATTCCAGGATGTTAGTACGTGAAACAAACATATTAGTATGAATTCCAAATATAGACACTGGAGGTAAGATACATAACAGCTTTCACTAATTTAAGTGTCAACTACAAACTGCAACCAACCACAATGAAAGCAGAAGAAATATGAATATATCCACAGAATCATTACAGTCAGCATCGTGTTTGTACAGAAGTGATGACCAGTTTACTCCACTTCATCTATTATGTGTGGTTTACATAATGAAATTAGGTTTCTCAAGGTTAATGGTTTTCTGCTTTACAAATGAAATTAAACTAGATTCCAATTATTACTCTACAATTTCACTAATGTCATACCACCACTGGAATGGATTGACTACTTTCCCTTCAGTAACCTAACTAAGGTAACCCAGCCTCAGGCCCACCCTAAATAGATATAGGGAATATGATGATGCCTTTGCCTTAACCAATTTTATCTGCAGCTTTAACTTTTTTCAATATCATCATCCGTCCCAGCATCATATTTCACTTTGTTTCTAGTTTGTCAACAAGTATATTTAAATTGAAGAACTATCCCAAACTGATTTGCTACATGCTTAAATCTGATAGCAATCAACATAAGATTATCACACACATTACCACACCTGAACAGCCGACTCTCTTTCTGTAAAGAGCAAAATTTTGCTTGTTGGTGTATAAAACCCATAATAAACAACTTTCAGAGTATTAAACAGTGAGCAGTTTCAGATTCACATCTCAGCAAGAAAAAAATATCAATGTTAATAAGTGGCCCTCATGGAATAATGAACATCACAGGTTACATAACTGGACAGAATGTGGATGAAATTACTATTATGAAGAGGAACCTTCACAAAGGACATTTTTATCAACACCAATTCCGGCAAAGCAGTAGTAAAATGTCATTAATAATGGCTCCTCTCCAATGGTGTTTTCAGCTATAAAAATGAACATGTTAGTGATTAAGTTTTGTTATTCCACTAATGGTGTCACACACCACTTGACATGAGGTTCTACCAGTGTGTTAGTCCCTCAAGCCGAGCACACGCAAAGCACTGGAAGCGTCAGGACAGGCATTTGCGCTTGTGTGGTGCTGTGTGTGTGTGGGAGTCGCCAGGCCCTTGTCTTAAGCACAAGGATAAACCACAATGACAGCCTCTTTGAACTCAATGCAAAGAAAAAAAGAGATTTATGTGATATCTGGCAGTAACATCCATGACCTTTTCTAGTGATTCTTCAACTGTACATAATAATATTTCTTTTACTTTAATTCATTTAGTTAATGGAGGTACAGCAGTACTCCACTGCCTCACTGAACATACTTGTACAGTATATCTATTAATGACTTGAGTGACTACATATCATCTAGTCACCTTAAAATGTCTGATGCTTGTATTGTGTTTCCTCAAGATAAAATACTTTTTTGTAACTTGTTTTATGAAATTTATTTGAACAGAACTGTCATCATGACAAAACCAAATTATTATGTGCTTATATGGTTCTTTCATGGAGGCTGTGCTTGTAGTCACCATAATGCTTAAAGTAACAGGCCATCTCTCTGACTATGCCCACAAGGATGGGGACTACCTCAGATCTCTGAAAGCCACTGGACAGAAGCATTACCAAAGCAGTTTGCCAGATTAGTAGTTAATTAAACAAGAGTCCAACACCCATTCCTGTGGTAAATGAGTCATAGTATATTTTTTACTTTCAAATTTAGGTGCCAGCTAATTCCCCAGCCTGCATGGTATCTTTTCAAGGAGGCAAGATACTGCCAGCAACTTTAGGGCCATTGACTCCTTCAAACTGTCCAACAAAAGGATGGCCTAAAGTATACAATTGTAATCAGTTTTATAGCAGTTTGGAGGAAACGGTATCCTAAAACTTGCAAACAATAACTTAGCCTCATTAACCTCAACTTTGTCAATTCTGAGAAAATATTTCCTCTCTAGATTTGAAGCTGAACCAGATTTTACCTCTAGGTTTTGTTTCATCTAAACAAATAATCACATACTCAACTACAGAATGTCATCAATGAAGAAAACTTAGGACTAAACAGTCATTGGACTCACTGTTATATTATACACTCATTAACACTTTAATGTTCAGCTGACATATGGTATGTGGCTTCTATAACTATTTTGTGTCAATTATATGGATCCCTGGTGCTTCATACGTTCTAAACAGCCCACACAACATGTGATATCTAATCATATATTTAAGAAAGACTTTTCAGATGCTTGAAACCTGAGTGAGAGTTCCGAGACTTTTGGAGATGCTGAACATCTTTCTATGTAACCAAACCATGGGAGAGTGAGGTACAGTACTTCAAAGCATATTCAATATGACACCTGAACTGACTCCACAAAGCCATGTACAGTACCTGGCAAAGTGGGTAATCGGGTGGCACTAATTTTAAAAGTAAGGAAACAGGACCCTTGGGTTAGTGGCAGCCAGTGCCGCAAAGCTTAAAATAAAATGTTAATAGCTAATAAATAAAGAGATGAGGAGATTCTGGCTGAGTGTGGCTCAGACATTTTTATATTGATTTGGCTATAAATTTCCTTTCCTGGGAAAATGCACTAAAACATTTACATACTGGATATGACCCTAAATACTTGAAGAATTCACATGAACATAATAAAATACACATTTTAGTAACTTATAAGCCTTTGTTACCTGATTAGAATGTTACAGTACAGTACTCATTTGTAACCATGTACAGTAGTACTGAAATTCATATAATATTCCACTCAACAAAAAAAGGGGGGGTGCTAGATATACTGTAATTACTAAAACTAGCATTATTATCTTAAATTTTGTGACAATGAAAGAAATTTACCAAGATCATATTATCATGTAATCTGATAAATAATTCTCTAGTCTGTATAGCCAGTTTATTTGGTTGACAATAAAGGTTCAGTTGATACTGTACAGACTTCTCATTTGTATATGTCTGGGAGGCAAGTGTCAATCAATCATGATCAACCTTCATGATATTGGATGTGCATATATAAATTTAACTACCAAAATATCAGACTAGTGTATAGTTACAATAGCCAACATAACCGGAATCTCCAAAGCATATACAGGCTCCCCTCCCATGAAATGTTAATGTGTAATGACTCTTATGATGTGTACCCGCAGGAAGACAGCTGGAGTTCTTCCCTGTGATGGATAATACGTGATGTTAATGAAATGTATGACATTAAGGAGCAAATGAGAAAAGTTAGTGTCTAGTTAGTGCAAGATTATGGGCTGATTTCACAGGCGTGCAGCACTGATATGTAAGTCTCAGCATTGGACGATATGGATTGTATAGTGATTTTGATGACTGAAGTGAGTATTCATATTATGGTTACAAAACTGAGTGATTTTATGGTGACTGGATGATAATCTATCTATAGTTATAGTTATATTTTTAACATAAGGATTAGCATGTGATAAATGGGGAGGAACCACACAAACAGTTGCTACTGTGAAAACGGCCTCAAAATAATTATAACTTGGGGATAATAATTTGCTGAATGGTGAATGGTGCAGTGGTGAGGTAAGTACAGTAAATAGCAGTGAAGGGTGTATAATTATGATGTGATGCGAGATGAGTGTAAGGTGCGGGTATGACTGTGTGTTTATAATTATGTAAATATAAGCATGTGTGTGTAGATATACTTCTAATAGTGTATGTGCATTGGTATCCATGTGTGTATATGTATATGTATTTGCAGTGTGTGTACGATTTAGGGGAGCCTGTGGTGGTAGGGTGGGCAGTGCACATATACAGTACCCTGGGGAGTACGAGTGGTGTTGTAGGGCGGGCGAGAGAGCAGAGGCGGGTGAGTGGTCAGGCAGTGGGGTGTACCTCCTCAGGTCCTCCGGCAAACAGTGGTGGGACAGCTGTGCGGTCGGTAGCGGATCTAGTGACCCTCCCAGGTTGTTGTTGCCTCCACCAGGAACCAGAGAGGTGGGTGGAGCCATGGGTGGACCAGGCATGAGGCGAAGGGAGCGTGGTGTGGGCGGGGACCCCTCACTTCGTACCCCTGGGCCCACTTGGTTTTCCTCCCTCCCATCCACTCGGTTCATATTGGCCAGGTTACCCTGTAGGTGCCCCAATGGTGACTCTTAGTTGTTTATCATCACTAATTAATCTTTTCCTAGCTTATACACAAATACATACAGTATTTGGTTATTCAATACACTATATACATTTACAATATATAAAATTCTGTTGCAGTACAGCACCAAATTGTATATGATGGATTATTTTTTACTGTATAGTAACCTTAAGTTCTTATATCAAAGTGTATTTGATAATTAATTCTTCTCTTAGTCCCTGCCCTTTGGAAACAACTTATTGATGTGTCATCAGCAAGTTAAATTAGGATTTAAATAATGTTTAATACTATTGATATGTATCAACTCTTCTCTTTTGTTGAAGATGTAAATCACTACTGACTACACAATAACAAATGAGAGCTCCTTGCCCATAACGGGAAATCTGTAGACAACTTTACTGTATATATAAAAGTCAAGGTGCAGCTGACACAATAAAACAACACAATACCCATAACACATAGTGGAAACCAGAGGCACACGGTGGTATTATTATACATTAACAAGGGCAAGTAATCCACTCTCCTGTCACTTTGGTCCAGCTATATTATCACAACATGAGAAATGTGTAATAGATGTACAGTATCACAAAATTATTTAAACAGTATGTCATCTACCTAAGCTGAATCAAATTTCCTGTGTTAACCAGAAAGGAATGTTTCAGTACACTGTGTCATCCTTATACTTTAATAATACCACTAACAATGTATTAATGACACACTGTATTCTACACACTATACTGTAGCTGGTATAGGTGTAAATTACAGGTCTTAATGAACACTGGCCATGATATCCACAATGTTATACAAAACTTTATATATATACAGCATAGATAATATATATTTTAGGGTAAATGATGCTTTGATTACAAATCCAAACAAACCTAATGAACTGCTAAGAATATTACTAAAAATCTTTATAAAAGAAATAAAAATATCTTTCATAATGCTGTATTTTCCTGCTACTGTATTTGATTAATACTGTACTTTTTAAATTATCTACACATAAGAATATTATCCATATCAGCTGTAAAAAATACAAAAGCATCATATTAGATGATGAAGGAAAGGAAAGGGAGTGAGAGAAGAGAGAAAGCAGCACCGATACTGATGGAGAAATAACACATTGACAGGAAATGAAATATAATAAAATTTGATAGAATGCAGATGTAAACAACATTTGACAAGGATCCTTGATGGACAATATTTTTGCTACTGTTCTTCTGACCTGAAGAAACAGTAGTAAAAAATCAAGTCATGAGTAAAGACTCCTTATAAACAGTGTTCAATCTACAATTATAAGTGGAAACAATGAGTTATGATATGAGGCAGTACTTCATCCTATCCACACAGTTAAGTTACACGATACTGTACTTGTCGTAAGAAATGCACTACCTTCCATCAGTTGCAAACTTTGTGATGCTATAATTTCCTACCCGAAAAAAACATTAAATAAATGCTTAACTCGGATGCAAATATCCTGAAAATAAGAGTGAAAATTGGCACCATGCAACACAGCTATTTAATTCACAAGTCTCAGAGCAGTTTCTGTTAGTGATATTAATTTCATCCACTATAATTACACGTCAACATTTATCACCTACATATTGTATTCCATTCCGAGAGCAAGTTCAACACAAACCTCCAGGCAAAGAAGGAAAGAAGAAAAAAAAAAAGGTACTACATTCTAATGTTTTATAGAGTCTGGGTTTAGCTGAAACAAATGATAATCAGATATTTAGTGTGCATAACAGTATTGTACTGTACTGTACTTGGACGTTCCTTGTTGTCTGCTTAGGTTCTTTAGTGGTATATGTGGTACTTAGATATCTATTTTTGCTATGTACTGTAAGAACAGGCAGCCATGTTGTGAAGCATTTATTTTTTCCAAACTTTGTTGGGTTCACAGATAATGTGAGCACCCTGTAACATATTGCAATGTGTTAAATCTGTATAAAAAGTGTGTAAAGGAGTGGTGTTGTGCTTTATTCAGGTCTTTGGTTTGTTCAGTATAAACCCATGGTTTCCAGCACACTCCGAGAATAAAGTGGAATTACACAATCTCGTTGCTACTGTGGCTTACAAAAATGATAGTTTACATTAGCTCCATTTCATCCAACCAACTATTCACAGTTTAATGGTACTGTACACTAGCTAGATTTATTTGTTGTGGATCAGAAGTGGCTGATTTTGTCACCTTGAAATCATGGGTAAATGTATAATAAATAAGTAATAAATGAATATCTAGAAAACTATGAAATAAAGGAACATGAAAATCAGACTTTCATGTGGTATTATAGCAGTACATTTTAATGTTGTATTTTCATTACTTTATTTCTTGTCAAACAGGGTGACCCAACCCGCACTAAGAGAATTTTTTTACTGCATGTCAATTACAAAAACTAATTAAATGGCTACACAAAGATAGACTAAGCGCTAGAATTTTTCATCTATAAGCAAAAATCCATGCCAAATCTTACCTGACCACTGAGGAAGTTTAAATTTGCACACTGAACTGAGTAAATTAGTAGATGTGAGTCTGCTCTGATAGATATGATATGACAGACAGTGCTTCTAAGAGCCAAAACGTTTCATAAGTGATGTACTGTATTAAGAATGGAAGGATGCAGATTACAGGAGGATTAAATCAAGAGAATTTAAATACCATATGGGTTTCAATTCTTATGCTCTTTTGATACACTGCGTGACTTTTGTGGAATGAAAATCATAAGAACAATCATTATAAACACTGAGCATGTGACCAAAATTGCATCAAAACGTGAAAAATCAGAGAAAGCAAACAACAACAATTTGGATAACAATGTAAAGAGGAAATCTAAGCTCAATATTCGAGCTATTGGATCTTGCACTGACAACAGCAACAAAAACACAGATTATTAAAAGGTCAGTCAGTTTAGCAATACACCACCAAGATACACTGTACCAGCATTCCATCTGGAGTGAAATGCTCCAAAGTTAGTCGCATACAAATCCGCTTTTTTTTTTTCTGTGCGTGTTTAGTAAAGTGAGAATAAAAATGAAGAAAACAAAACAAACTCTGCGTCCCTCAAGATGAGAACGCAAGAAGTAAAGAAATAAAGGTGAGTTATATAAACTTTGTGCAGTTAAGGTGGGAGGACAGTCTACGGTGCGTTGAGTGAGCAAAAGACAGATGTGCTGAAAAAGGGGATCAAAAGAGTTTATATATCGAACAATCTGACTGGATTATTTATATTCAGGGGAGGAACTGGGACAGTAAAGGGCTGGAAAGGGAGGATGAAGGGGAAAGGGTTGAGGCTTTAACAAGGGAAAGGGAAGGGTTGTGATAGTAAGGGAGGAAAGGTAAGGGAAAGGAAAAGGAGGATTGGGGAAGGATGCTGCTGACTTAAAAGGGATGTAACTATGGCAGGTACACATATGATAAAGTGTGAGGGAATGAAAAGAGTAATTAGAGAGAAAGAAAAAGTTGATAAAAGAGAAAGAAACAGAAAGGGAGAAAGGTTAGAGGTGAGGGTATGGGGAAATACTGTAAGTGCATTCAAGTAGATGGAAATAAAATTAAAGGGATGGGTTGGGGTGAGATAAAAATCTAAATTGTAGAGTAGTGAAACTCAGCATGGGATGTAGGAGAGAGAACGAAAGAGCAGTATGGGTCAGAAAAATGACTGATATGGTATGACAAGGGTAGAAGGAGGGCTGGACAGACAAAAGGAATAGTGAGTAAGAATGGGACAGAGTAGGGGAGGAGAGATCATTGATTGATGGATATTAGGCGCCGCAACATCGAGGTCCTATAGCGCCAGAAAAAAGGTGATAGAGAGGTGTGACAGCAAGCAGGAAGGAAATAAAAAGAAATGAGGGACAGTTGAAGAACTGAAAGATGGGGACCATTTATCTGGTCTCTCACTAGCGACCTTCGGAGGAGAGATCAAGTTAGGGCAAAGTAAATCAGGGAACGGCAAAGCATATCAGAGGAGAAAATATGATATCATAGGACATAGGAGACAATGTGAAATACTATGATAAGGAAATAAGAGAATAAGACAGGAGTGCAGTAGGATATCAACAGGGTAGAAGCAGGAGACTGGGTGGGGCAAGATGGACAGGAATAGGTAGGGTGGATAGGGCTGAGGAAGGACAGGGCAATGGGGGATGGGATAGGGCAGGGCAGGGGGACAGGGCATAGTAGGGAGGGGGAAAGTTTACCTGAGAGCCCGGCAGAGACCCCCCCGAGGGGCGACGGGTGGCCATGTACTGGTACATATGAGAGGGAGTCATGCCAGCCGGGGCCTAGGTCAGACAACACCATCAGGCTCGGCTCTCAGTGCTTGGGAGCTGTGTTGTTGTGCCATGTATTGTGTCTCATAGTATGGATGTGGTGTAGTGTAATAGTCTGATGGATATTGGTATTCTGTGCTGTGCAGTGTGTGTGTGTGTGTGTGTGTGTGTGAGCTGGTGTGGTTATTTTGGTGTACTGTGAATATGTGCAGTAGTGAATGGGCTTACGCAGTTTTAAGAGACACTGTTTCACTGTGTGTGATTGCAAGTCTCTATAATTATATGATTCTAGTTACATTTGATTAAACTGGGCATGGCTTAGTAATATGTACAAGGCCTTCAGAAGCCTGAGCTGCAGTTGGTTTAAAAACCTTATGGTTGGTATCAGTTCCACACCTGTAGGTGCTGTATTGGTACTGTAGTTGTTTGGTAAATGGGGCATCCATTTATAACTGTATCTAGTTACAGTATATGCATTGTATGTGTACTTGATGTGGTTATAATAAATAGAATGAGGAATATGGTAAACTACAGATAATATTGTATGTAGTGTAGTTGGATAGAGTTTGTAGTGTGGCAAATTAAACTACACTGTGTCTTATACTTTTCTTGGGAGTGTCTGTCAGTATATACATCATACATATACCAAGCCTTCATCTTTACTCTGGAGGTAGCCCTTACAAAATTACAGTACAAGAGTGTATCCAATTTTAAGGTACATATTCTGTAGTAAATTTCAACAGGATCAGTAACAAGGCAATGGTGTTATGGAGTTGATAAGCATGTGTGACTGTATCTGGCTGTATGTTTTGTAATGAGTGTGTAGAGTGTTATGCATGTGTTACACATAAGGCATTTGTAGTGATGTGACTATAATGTATAAGAGATGATGTGGTATGGCTGAGACAAGACATGTGCAGTTGGTTAATGCTGTACAAATGTGGCTGGCTGTTGGTGTCTGGTGCACACACACACACGTGACCCGACTCCAGAAGGCAGAATGTGACTGAGGAGAGCGTGACAGGGTGCAACACAGATCATCTTGACCCTAGAATACCTTATACAGTAGGGGTGGGGGAATGAGGCAGAAAAATGGGTGCATCACTGAAGAAAGCCAGATTTATACAACACAATATCCAATTTAGGCCAGAGAAATATACACTCTAGACTAAAGTAAATTGTCTGATGCCATGCAGAGCAAGGGTGATGTACTGAACTACCCAGCCAAGATATTTGGTATGTAAATGACAGGTTGTACACCTCAGAATGAGGTCATATCCAAAAATATCCAAGCACTACAGAAATTGCACTTGGGTTGTTGATAAAGACAGCTTGCTTACTTCGGTCAGAATGAACTTGAGAAATATCCTATAAGATATCAAGAGTACTTGGAGATTTCTAGAATGTGACCCTTTCAATATAATGCTAGCCTTACTTCAGGCATATTTCCCCTAACCTCTGCCTGCCAATGCCATACAGTCAACACAAACAAATAATGAGAATCATTTATCCTTGGGATAATAAAGTTTTCTTGGCATATTATCTAGCATTGGTCTAAGTCAATAGTATAAGACAGTAGTTATTATCAATGTGTTAATCAACACATATCAGATATGTGAACCAAAGAAGGCTTCCTTGTGACCAATAATATTATTTGATATTAGTCAGAGCAAATTCTAACATATAATTTTTTGCTCAGTGTTCAAGCTTCAAAATATAAGAATGCTGATGTTTACTGAATGGCAATACTGAACAACACAAGAGGAAACATGACCATTATGGAACCATTCTAAATACCCCTCAAGGTTTGCTAGCATAGAAACCCTACGACTACTACAACCTCAAACTTTCTAAACTAGGCCAGAATATGTAACCATGTGTGCCACTGTCTATATAAGATATGAAAATTACCCTGATATACTAATGAATAATAAATAACACTGAAATACTGATATGAAAACCTATGTAGTTTCAGCTCAAATTTTGGTATTTTATTCTCCCACAATATAGTGAACCTTGTTGATGTTCAGCTCCCATGTTTGGTACTGGAATACAAAAAACAACCTATCCTGCGACAACCTATGAATCTGAAAAATGCAGTGAACAATTGAAGAAATAAGGCAAACAAAACACTAATTTAGTTTCAAGTACACTGAAGATGCAAATATGTTACTGAAGTCATTACTATACCACAGTAATTTGGTACAGTGTTTTATCAGTTAAAATAATGGAATTGTTAGCACTGTGATCTGTTCCAGCTCTGATACATTATAATGGCTTCCTTAATTTTATTCTGTTCCCCTTTTTAGAGGCATTAACTATGCAAGCCAAACAAACCACAGTGTAAACAAACCCTATTAGGACATGAAGTAGACAAAGTAATGGAACACTGGGTCTGAGTGATATTTCTGAATCAGTCAGATAAAACTAGGTGTGATGAAAATATATCAATGTAATGATACAGTATAATGGCCAACATAAATATAAATCAACATACAGTCTTCAACATTCACCTTTTGCAATATAAAAAAATCAAACATATATAAGATGTCAGAGGAAGTGATACAGGAGACGAAACACAAAGAAGAAATGCAGTGAGAGGACGAGATAGAGACAGAGAGAGATGACCTAATGTGAAAGAAGGAGATAATGAATAACACATGGGCTGGTATTATTAAACTTCTTCTTCAGGGAAAAGGTGTTTCGTTGCTAAATTTGCATTGCAAATAATAGGAACTGAGCAATGAAGAGAACTTTCCTTCTAAGAAGTTTAACTAATACTACCACCCATGAAGAGAATATAATGCGAGGAACAGAAGAAAGACGCAATGGTGTGCTAGGAGTGACACCTTTGCAAACAATCACTAACTCTCATGCAGCAAAAATTGTGAGACACAATCAAACCGTATAAACACAAAAGAAATGATGGAGGTGATGACAGAGAATTTACCTCACACTAACATAGCAACAATGACATGGCAACCACAAAACCAATTGGGAGTAGCAATGTGATTGAAAAAAATTGCATAACCTGGTGCCAAACTCTCACTATACGACCACAAACTATTTCTTATATTTTAAGGTGAGTGGGAAACAAATATGATATCTTAATCCTTTTTACTATAGGTCATGGAGTTAATTCTCAGTGAGGTGTATATACTGTAGGCTAAACCCTGCCACATCACACCAGACAGTGACACATCCTCTACCTACTACTACATGCATTAAGGCTACACTTGACTACAAGAGAGGGATATGAATAGTACTGCCAACTTGGTCTGTGTCTTGCCTAGAAAAATAATTATTATAACAACACCTTTGTACTGTACTCTTTAGTAGGGTAGTAGTACACATCATTAAAGTACAATGTATTGCACTAAACATATAAATCAGCGAGTGCAAATCCAGAAATTATTCCCGTTACAATCTAAAGAGCTCTGTCCCATTCTGACCGATATTCTGTAATCCCAGGCCTGTATATTTGCCTCAGATATACATCGAACATTTGCCTGATCAGTAATTATACTTGATACACTGAGCATTACAGTACAGCACTCACACCAAGCAGACTAAGCTCTCTCATTCTAGGTTTCATTGAATTGGGAAATTAGGCATCTAGACACAACACTATTCTATTGCAGGTTCCAACCATGGCAAATGATACAAATATGCTACTGTATTTACTGTAACCTCAGTTGCTATGTTTCAACTTACTCCACAAAGGTTGCCATCACATTGCATATCATTACCTTAGCTAACATTATTACAATCCATTCACCTACCTATTGGATGATCTAAAATTTCTGCCTGTCAGTTCTAACTCATTAGATAATACTATATAGTTCTGACCCATTCCCAGCCATATTCACTTCTCTACTATACAAGCATTTCCAATAAACTAGTCACAGCTCTACTGTATAATCTATATCCAGCACTGTTATATAAATAGAAATATTAGTTTCACAAGGATAGGAAGTCTATACTGTATACAGTATTATTTACACACACCAGTGTTTGCTTATTCTGTGTTCAGTATATATAGATACTGTATGCATCGGCTTCACTAACTCAATTATTATATCTATCTATCACTCTCTCCACAAAAGTAAGAACGTTTACCACTTTATGTACATACAGTATTACCTTTACTAACACACCAGGCCTATACTATACTATACATCAGTATACCATACTGTATATAAATCTGATGCACCAAGACATCACCCCTGTCAAGTATTACAGTACTGTATTATGATTATACACATACAAATTTAATACAAGCCCCTCAAAACAGGAGAAGGAAGAGGAGACTTACCGTGTGGAACTTCTGGAGGTAGTCCCTTGAGGGTGAGTGGTGAGACTTTGGTGTGGAGCGACCAGAGATGGGTGGTGAAGGTCGGTCCAGTGAACGGCCGCGCATCATGATGTGTTCCACTGACCCCACCTGTGACTCCAGCTCCTCTGCCCGCGCCTCTGTCGTCTGCTTCTCCTCCTGGATGAGCCTGTATTCGACACCAAGGGAGGGGGGTTGGGGGTTGGTAGGGTGATGATGGTGAGGGAGTAAGTGCACAAGACAACTAAACTGAGGGATCCTATAAATGATCAATAGATTCTTTCTTTTTAATGTTAAGAGAGAAAAACTGAAGCAAGCCTTACACATCTATGAATAGCAGAGCACTTGTTTGAAGGACTATTTTTAGTTTGGTTTTAATAAAAAGTATCTAATCATTAAAATTTGGGAGACTAAAACCAAAATATGTCTTGAATATCTGTATGCTTGTTCTAAGGATCAATGTTGGATTAGGTGTTTCAACATTGAAGAAAAATGAAGGGATCTAAAAAATTCACAGTGGCAATATCAAAACAAAGGAAGGAAGTATAGAAACTCTTTTGCAGTCAAGCTGAATATTGGATATTACTATATAATTTTCTTCAGAAAGCAAATATGATGAACTTTTCAGACACAGTTTTTATTCTAAGAATTTTGCTCTAACAAGAACTTTAAAGACAGATAGTATGATCAGCTCTTGTGTGGTTACATCTATGTGCTAGCCTGCTTTGTCAGTCTCTCTAAGTTTAATATTTTTTTAAACCTATTTATTACTTCTGTTAAGGAGGTTATGTTTCACCTTAGTTAGTTTGCTTATGGCAGCTCCTGGTCACTCTACCTTTCTCCATTTTATGTTTTACCATATAGTATAGTAATATGAGAAGTGGGAAGATTTTTAGTAATGAACAAAGTTTTACATTATAAAGAATGTCAAACTAAAAGCTTCACATTTATCTCTTAATTCTCACTTTGTTACACACAAAAACTAAAATTTATAGCATCTAAGGATGGTGGGCAACCGGCAGGGTTGTTAACTGGTGTAATATATCAACACACAATTCAACAATTATTTGGATGAGTGCAAAGCAATCCAGCTGCTGTAATTTTGGCTAAATATATGCATGAAAAAGCCAGTCTTACCACATTTACCCTCTGTTGGACACTAACCTTTAATGCATTTAGTCAGAGAATTAATCTGTCACAAACATTAAATTTGACTCAAGCACATTTCATAACTACCATAATTACTGTATATGTAATTAGCTTTCTAATGAAACTAATGGAAAGACAAACATATTTAAGAAGCCAAGCTAAATAACATATATACAATGAAATCATTCCATGATTTAGATCATCTTTGCAGTTTACTCTTTCTTTCACCTTATAACTAAAGTGTGTAACTCACATCATACATGAACAATGTATAGAACAGTAAACTCTCATTTTACACTGGGATTATGAATGTGATATAGTGTGTGTAATGAATGTACAGCATGTACTGTAAACATTTATCGTACAATACATTACACACCCATAATATCAGTTTACTGTACAATGAGGGTTTTCTGTACACAGTTTCATTACACACCCAAAATGATCAGTGTAAAATGAGAGTTCACTGTATTCAAATAAGAAAGGATCTCCAAGGACAAGTAAGCGAATATTTCAATGAACCAACCAGGTACTGTCCTTACCAACAATTAACACTTACCAATAACTGGGGCAACTATGACCACGTGAAATAATTCTGAACAAGCTGTTAAATCATAACTTTACTCTACAGTATATTAAAGGTATTTATGTCACTTAAGAATGGCCTCTCAAACAACCTTGTATCTATTTATCAATATACAGTTCTGATTATGTATATAATTATGTACTGTATAAACACATGTTAAGGAAACTCAGGAGTTACAACATGGAAGTGTACCAAATTTTCCATTTTAATCTAAAAATGAACAATAACTTGCCAAAAATCCCAATCTAAACTAAAAATGAACAAAACTGAAGGAATTTTCATGGCAAGATCATGTTTAATTATGACTAGAAAAGAAAAAACACCCATACATACTCAACTAAAACACCCTAATAAACAAAACTAATCAACAAGTATATGGTATATACATTAGCCTGTACATCAGTATTAATGTAACTATCAAACATATTTGGTGGAGAGATAGATGTAAGGATGTGGAGGTTTAAGAGAGAGAGAGAGAGTGAGAAAGATAGAGAGATAGAGAGAGAGAATTATTAAGGCTGATTATCATATACTGTGCTGAAATTTCATGAAAACACTGTTGTTTATCTCACCGGTACCTACTTTCCAGCTTTTTACTGTATACAACACTATACCCTTCCTATTTCTCTATATCCTTTCAAAGACCCAATGAAATTCTTTTTAGCTTAACCTCTTAACCACGGGTGACGACATAAGTCAACACCACAAACAAGTGTGGGTAACCACAGGTGACAACATAAGTCAACAGTGCAGTTTTTAAATTTATGCGCTTCCTAACATGCTTGTTTAGACTAGTAACAGAGGGAGTATGCACCTAGTAGGGTCCCCTAAGTCAAGCTACTGCTGCGCAGTTAAGGGGTTAATATACCCTACATAAAAAAAAATAAAAAAATTTGCTATTCTCATATGGCAGGAACTGTTTCCAAGGTATCAAATATCCTTTTATATAATAAAAGAAAAACCTTCTCTAACTCTTAATACCCCATTTGAACCATTTATAGCTTTCTATAGTTTTCTAAAACCTCCCCTGAGTTTATATACAGTATCTGTCACTATCTTTTCTAATTTCATGCCAGCCTTGTGAGGGTAAGGGCCCAGTAGGCTGTAGCTAAATTGTTCTTTCTCTTTCTGTACATTTACTACAGTACAAATTTCATCGCTTTCTATGCATAAAGACAAAAAGCTTACTATTTCTCTAAATCCCACTACAATGTACAATAAAAAATTACTTTTGACAATTAAAGGGTCAAGGTTCTAGACTAGTTAATAAAATAGATCACACTGCAGTCTACACTTTTGATACCATCTATATATTTGTAGTACATCATTAGTATTAAATCAGATGAATAGGCCAATCTGAGGAGAAGTCCTGTTTTACAAATCATCTACATTATGTGCAAATAATCTTATGTACATTCTGTCTGCTTGTGCTTCATCCTTAAAATTAATCTAACTACAACTTGCAACAGGTCACTTCCTAATAATCAGAGACTAAGTGTGCAGAGCAATATTCAAGCTTTAACTGCAGCAATAGCTTATATAAATAAACTTAAAGTTCAATTATGGCTTCTAATTAAGTGGAAGATAATTTGAACTGTCTAAGTAATACAGATGCAAAGCAGCCATTAATAATGAAAAGAGAAAGAGAATAGTTTTAAGAAAGTTTTGTTTCTTGCCTCACTGAAGCACAAGGTGCATCAAGCATCAGCCTGTAGATATTATTATTCTTAGCTTACAGTACTGTACAGCTTTTGACCCTGCCTATTGAGTTCACTCAGTATGGTATTCCTGGAAGTTTCTCTTCCCTTGTAGAGATTAATTCCTATAATGGAACGTAGAACTACAGCTGTACCATCTTCATTATCATTCTTACATAATGGTCCTGTCTATAAAAACAAAAACAACAGCTGACTATATTCGTATTATCCTTCCTGTCTTTCACCAAATTATCTTGCATCTTTAGAAGTTTTGGCCCAGTTATTCAAAGATGAAAAAGTACATTACAGTATTTCATTCACCCTTTAACAATACCTTAAGAAGTGCAACTTTATCTTAAACAAACATCAGAAAACTTTAAAGATCATCTGTGGGTTAACTCACTCAAATAGAGTTCCTTGCAGTTATACAGTTGCTTGTTTTCATTAATATTAATCATTCTGACCTTACATTTTGAGGAGTTCATAACATCATAATAACTGAGTTAGGTTGCAACTTAATACTCACCAAGTATTTAATTGTGGGCTACTTTTGCTAATGAAGTGCTGTATTGAAAGGAACTGTCTATATTGTAGCTATCTATCAAGTTATTGTAGTTATTTTTAATATTTGTATTGTTTTGAATATAACATACCTTTTTTTCTGGCACACCCTGCTCAAAATATAAAAAAATAATAAAGTAGAGTCTATAGTACTGTTCCAAGCAAATGAAGGCAGCAGTAGCAAGAGAAGGAAGAGAACAACTCACATGAACCTCTGAGAGCTGTATCAAACAGTAGTATATAAATATCTAATAGACTGCTTGGTACACCTTGCTCTTACAATGACTATACTGTATACGGTATGAGTAAACTTTAGAATGTACTCTCCAAGCCAGTGAAAGCAGTAGCAGCAGCAGTAGCAGCAGCAGAAGACAGATGAGTGATGAAAGGAAGAGGAAAAGGAGGAATAATAATCGGTGGAAAAGGAAGAGAAGGAGGATAAGAAGGAAGATGAGAAGGAGGCAACTCATGAAGGATGTCCCAAATAGAAGTGTTGGCCTAGACTATTGAAGCCATGCACCTGCTAAGTGGCCGGGAGGGGAGGCCACCATCCCACGCTGGGGGGAGGTGAGGGGGGGAGAGCATGCCCCACAGTCCACCCTCCGCCCCTCCCCCTCCTCTTGGCCCCCCCATAATCTTGCTGCGTGCGTGGGGGGTGAAGTGAGGGGGGGAGGGGGAGCAGAGAACGAGAGCCAGAAAGTGAATATTAGGATATGCCGTGCAAGAGGACTCCAAGGTTATGGGGGAGGGGAGTGAAGGTGGGAAATGGTATGTGGGGAAAAAAAATATATATGCAGTTAATTAATCAGGATAATCACTGGAACTGGGTAAAGAAGATGAAAATAGTATCACAGCAGCAAGAAATAAATGTTGTTAAATATGGAGAGCTCAGAGCCCAAAATAAGAATCAAATCAAGAGTTAATTTATGTATGTTAGTATGTAGTTGGTCCCAAACAGAAAAAGTTCTAAAGCAATAAAGCCTTAACATAAAAGAATCTGGGAAGGATTAGTCTTGAGGTTCAGTCATTAGTAGCCATTATTTCTAGCCATCCCCATCAACTAAAAATTAAGCCAGGATTATTACCTTGGTATAAGCTAATGGTGGTGGTTATTAGGTAACATTCACTAATGGATAGTGGATAAACCTCTTGCTTAAAAAAATTAGCCAACATTCTGAAAAGATCCCTTCTTACATCATGCCCTGCCAGGACAGGCTAGAAATATGGTTCATGACTGGACTATCCATGGAAGAAGGTAAGAAACAGGAAATTAAAGTATATACCAATTATTGCATATTATAAATACAGTAAATTAAAAAAATATAAAGAAGAAAATATTCTGATATTACTGACATGTAACTAAAAATAAATTTAAGATAATTATCATAATTCAATTTTCAAAACTAACCATAATAAAAACACAATTTAGATTAAAAATTGCACTAAATATTAATGAAAAAACTACTGTACCATAATTTAAGAGTAAAACAGCAGGGAACAGAAGTTATGTAGTAAAAGTTATCATACAAAATTACAAAATATGGGCCAAACTCTGTTGTGAGTGAAAATGTGAACAGGCCAAGCAACCTAGAGCCACACCCCTCAGCACCCAAGCCATCAATATCACCAGCACTGTCACTCCCTCCCATCACTGTACTCGGTTTGTCTCAAGCTGATGGTTTAAAGTCCATAGCTGATAGCAGGAGAGTTGTTGAGGTGCAACTCTGAACCCACACGTAGGAAGTTTTCAAAAGATTAGCCAATACAGTTTTTCTACATGTGACTCTTAACCCACAAGTGTGAAGCTTCAGCCAATCACACTTGCAGTATCAGCTGTGGACACTTCCCATGAGCTAAAGAGAAACCGGTCAAAGGTTTCTATTACCTTGTAAATTCTTCTCTGCCTTTCTGAGGTAGAAGGAATTGTGGGTTTTGGTGTCTGTGGGTGGTGCAACTTTGAACTACCCTGAAAATGTCCCTCAAGTTGTAAAGTGTTAAGTAAAAGTTTTCCATATTCAGTAACACTTTGGGCCACATTCTTTTTAACCCCTTTACTAAAAAGTGTCCAATTTGTTAGCTAAATACTTAGGGTCTACAAGTCAGACTTTACTTAATTAAATGCCTCAAAACTTACATGGAACAGGTCTATATAAGATGCTGCATTACTGTACTAGATGCATCAACTATATCTTTTGCAAATATCAGACAGTTTATATACTGTGAATTGAATCTTCAGCAAAGAGAGTGTAACAATATGAAAAAATTTTAAGCAAAAATGTGGGATCAGAATAGGCCGCTTGTGTTTCTTAAGTTCCCTTGCATCTTCACTCCCCTCCAGTTTTCTCCAAGCTTTAGTGAATATGTTGCACCTAGATACAGAAACCTATGCTCTTCCACAATATCCTGACCCATAAGTAATGCCCCTGTAGCTACAGTAATTTGACACTCCTCACGCTGTTATGCTAATTGACATTAGAGATTTACTGATCAGTCATCTATGCTGTTTGTAATATGTCCCCCCTGTATGTAAATAAACAATAATGTTCCTAATTAACCAATCAGCTTTTTTTAATAGAATAAATATTGCTGATGTTCTAGCCAAATGGTTAAAAGATCATGTTCATAATAAAACAAACCAAATAGATAATGGACAAGGTACAGTGTATGGGCCAAGTTAGTGTGGAAAGATTATTCATAATATGGTTAGGGAGTGTCAGTAATCTGTTATTGGCGAATAAACTCTTACTCTACTATACTTTTCACTTCTCACAGGTTGTTACAGAATTGTGTAATGCTGTGCAAAATTTACACTTGGAATTTAACTATCATTTCAATATTGGGACAATAATGTACCTCATATGCAAAAAAGTTATTGTTTTAAATTTTATTATGGTCAATAAAAGATGATTTCATACATTTAAGAAACCTCCTGTTGTAAAATTTAAATCAAAGATTTATTTGTTATGCAGATAAGATCAAAAGACTAGGGACAATAGTCTGTAAGTTTTGTTCCTCACAGACAGTTTATACCTGAAGGAAATGTATGTACAGGAGTATTGTATCAGTTTGCTGGACTTTGTTTTTATATTAACCAGCATACCTAACCATGCATAGCAAATTATTAATTGAAGATTGTTCATTTTCAATGAAACACAGATTAACTGCATTGTAATTAAAAAGAGAAGTGGTTTGTCTTTAAAACTACTTTCTTAATGAAGAATTTTTAACTTTTTGATAACATAATAAAATATTTAGCTTCCAAATGCTTGACGCAACAGCATTACAACACTGCAAACCTCTTAAGCTGCTCATGCATTGTGACTATCATCCCTATGCATCAGTGGGCATCTATCATAATTATATCCATGCTTTTGTCAGTACTGTATTAGCAATTTTATAGAAATAGAACTACCATCAACAGTGGCTTCTAAAGTTCTGAACCAAGTTAAAATGAGCTTTGTGTTCAAGTAGCTGAGGTTGCTGTATCTAAGCTCTGACAATGTGAATGCAAATCAATACTAAATCACAAACTAAACATGAAATATTTTGCCAAATAAGCCAACATGAGCTTGGAGTGTTTCCCTGTGGCTACTTCATAACTAATTATAATAATATTACTTACAGCAATAACTAACTACCCAAAAAATGGTATTGCACATGTAATAATCACATCAGAATAAAATAAGTTAATAAAACAGCAACAATAATACATATGTTTGAAAACAAATAAAACACCAGAAGTAAACATCCAGCTGTGTTTATCTTAAAAATCACTGGTCTTAAAACCTTTTTAATTGAAAACTCAACTACTGTATAGATAAACAAAAAAAAATTCTCCCAAGGCAAACTCACTTGGGGATAGTACAGTATGTATAATAAAACAGAGAGAAAAGAGAAACTTGGATCATAAAAGAGAAAATATACAAAAAAGCCGAGAACATAAAATAATAAACGAGTACAAACCAAGCAATACACTAACAGAACGTCATCTGAGCCTGTATTGTAGTTTTGACATACCTGATACTTTATCACTTATATTCTTCTTACTAATTTCTCTTATTAGGAGAGCAGTATCAGTCTACAACAGCAACTTTGGAGTGGCAGAAAGGAAATCAGATATAGGCACAGAGGGAAGGATAAAAAACGATATGAGGGTAGCTTGGAAATTAACACTTTGTGCCAGATTCTATCCAAAGCTTTTTATGTGTCTAGCGCAACAGTAAATGTTTAACAAATATTCCAAAATGAAGGGATAATAGACCACCAGTATAATGCCTGATGGAAACTATACTGACAATCAGAAAAAGGGTTGTGAAAAATAATGACACCCCTTAGTGGTAGGCCTAGTGTTCCTCACTAAATATAGAGTATATACCGAAGGAGGTAGCAACAAATGAATCGCCTCCACGCACCTGTGTCCCTCGTCAACTGGCATCCCTCCTCCCACCAACCCACTCTCGTTCATATACCTCTTAACTCTCCTTACACCTCACTCTCGGTCTACTTATTCCTCTCCATCCCTCCACTTCACTCTCCTAACCAACCTCTCGCTCACCATAAGCTACATATGACCGAACCACCTCAAGGTGTTCCTTTTCACACTCTCCAGCACATCCATATCCACACCATATCACTCACAAACTTCTTCATTTAGTCCATCTACCTCTCCATGTTACTCTACCTGCACTTTTCAGGTAACTCATTTCCACTCCTCTAGCTTCTGATTTATATCTCTCAAAAAGTCAGTATCAGGATTACCACAATATCTTGTAAAGTCTTCTTCACTTCCATACTCATACTCACTGCCCTATTCCTTGTCACTACAGTACTTTCAGCATTCCTACATCTCATCTCCTGCATCTCATTTTCTAAACTCCCATCTTTACTCATCACACTGCCCAAATACTTATATGAGCGAACATTCTCCACAACCTGACGTTTTAACCTCACTTCACAGCCTTCCAAATTTCTCATCAATTCTTCTCTTCCTCTCACTCACCACTCTCTTTTTCTCGACATATATCTCCCTTTTCTCTCTCTCCAACTCTTTATTTCCTCTACTATCCAACCACTCTGTATGCTTTCTTTTTCTCTTCAACTGTTCGTTTCACCTCCTCATTCAACCATGCTGTTAACCAGAGAAAAAGATCAACCACAGAAATAGATAAATTACCCACAGGAAAAGATCAACCAAGAGTTACAAATGCCTGTGTATTTCATGAATAAAAATAAAAATATATAAGTGGAGTACATGGAACTCCTTGAGGGTATATAGTACTAACCTTTATCGAGTGTCAGCCAGGTCACCTCAGTGTACCCAACATTCATTAATGGCTCCAAATTGTTGCTAAATTAAGGTGATAGCCATATCCCAGTAAAACATTATGACTGATAGACCAAACAAGATGAAGATAGCTGTCTTACCATACCATAAAGTAGAGAGACTGAGCTCACCAACCAAAAGTAATTGAAGAATGAAGCAACTTAACTTACAGATGAACCATGTAAAATAATGACAGCGACCAAGAAAACTGTACCCATTTTCTGTCTAATAAGATCCAACAGTTTCTCTTGCTAGTTAAAAAAAAATTCTCTTATTAAAGTAACCCTAGCCATAGATTTGCTCATAGCTCTAATGGGAGTAAATGAACATTAAAGACAACAATCACTAAATTATGAAATAAAATTGGGTTAACTCAAGACACATAGCAAAAAACATTGAAATAACTAAATGGGGTCAGAAAACCTACAATCCTCTTGCCATGATAAGACTAAAGTACAGTAATTAAAGACTATCACAATAATACAATGGGGAATCTGGAGACAAGTTCTGGTATGCCCATCATCAACATTAAGGGTATGAAAGAATTTGTGGGAGGGAGTAAAAGAAGTCGGCCAGAGAGACGAAAATTTTTAATACTGTATAACACAAGAGGGAATCTAAGAACAAAACATTACCAGAAATAAGCATAAAACATGGCAAGTGAAAAAAAATAACAAATTACTGTAGACAATGACTTGAGATATTACCACCTTTCCATCTGTATGAAGGCAGCAAATGATAAAACCAAACATAATAAAGAACACCTAAACAAGGGAAGAAAAACATAAATTAATAAGAGAATATTAAACAAACAAGTGGCAACTCTGACCTGATCTCATTGTTGATGGCATCGAGCTGTTCTTGCAACATGATGGCAAGGGTCTGGGCATCAGTGTGGTGGGAGGGGGAGAGCATGTCCATGTGGGAGAAGATAGACTCAGCGTCCTCCCCCTCCCCATCGGACAGCTCGGCCCCATCCCCGCTGAAGGGCTGGGACATGTGGCCTCCTTCACCACTGAAAGGTTGTGACATGTGGCCGCCTCCACCACCCCCGCCCAGTCCCCATCCAGACTGATACCAAGAATACAAATCATGTTAAGACATTTCATAACATTCATCATTTTCATTTTGCATAGTTTAAAAAGTCAGCACCAAACACTTAATTACATAATGCCACTTACTATCTTCTCATGCATTCCTGAAAAGTAAGTACAGTGCAGTACCAAAAATTTAATAACAATTCGTATTTACAGATTAGCATGTCATTCCTGGAAATTTAAACTCTACTATACCACTGCATAATCACACAAAATATATTAGTAGTTGTTGTTGTTAGTATTCACCTTTACCGTTTCAACTGTGAACACTTAACATGAATCAGAAAATAACACACTGTACTAAAGCACAAGAGTCTTACCTGTGAGTTCTCATCATCCAGACCAGGCGTGCGTTTGTGGGGCGGTGGCGCAGAGGGAGGGCGTCGAGGTAGGGAGCGAGAGTCAAAGCTGGAGTGCGAGGTGCTGCGGACGAAGTCACCACCCGTGGGAGACACTGACCTGTGGCCATTACAAATTACTTAGTTAAGAGAAGTGTGGTACATGGAATATTTTCTGAATAATTCTTGCAGGCTTTGGTTGAAATTTTATGGATGCTAAGATGTTATCTTAAGGATAGGTTGTTTGCATGACAATGAAGATTAAAATTGTGTATTTCCTGTAGTTTATGTATTAAGTACATTTCATGTTCATGTGCAAGGGGATATATCACATAGGTGTTTAACAAGAAGTAATTTTTTATATACGTTTAAATATTGGAAGCAATTTATGGGTGAGAAAGGACATGACAAGTTCCTTGTTCATCTATTTAGCCATTTTTCTTCAGATAATAGCAGAGATGTTGAACTGTAGGGAGAAATTTACAGTCAACGACTATGCAATAATTACTTTAATGAATACTGTACATTATACAGTAATCAACTGGTCATTCTCTGATTGCACTGAAGCCCATCATTCTTTAGAGGGGCACATGATGTTGGCAAAAAAGAGGATACTGTACTAGTTCCTCCAAACTATGCCACAAAACAGCATCTATACTAAAGAACTATTCTTCAATGAATAGTTTGGAAAAATAAATAGCCTCTCCTTTACCAACTTTGGCTTACTTATCCAAGTACCGTACAGTCTTTTATATGTTACTGGAGAACTAGACCTCTCAATATGGAAGACTAGAGAAAAAAAATCCTTTTCACATGCTGGTATATAGAAAGTGCACAGGGAAGAATTGGGGGGCTTGTGATGATACAGTTGGAATCTCCATGACCATGTGTGTTAGGTGGTAAGAGCCATTGTATCATTCCACACAAAAAAATGAGTTTTGGTTAGGTGGTGTTGTGTGGGGAAGCAATGCAGTGCTTGTGATACAGCTAAGGTGTCTTTGTTTGCACGAGTACGGAGAATGTATTTCCCTGTATATTCTCTCTTCTCACTCCATCAAAAAGTTCCAATTCAGTGGCAGTGATCATAGGACTTATTAAGCTCCTATACAGTCCTATCCGTACAAAAACATTTGGCTCTAAATATTGTACCTAAGCTTCCATGTAGCCTCTCCTTTTATAATATTCCACTCAAACTCTCACACCCTTTTCTCACTACTCAAAAATATTTTCTGCGTTTCACAATTCAATATCACCACAATAAATAAAGCATGGTGATCATATTTCTTTCATCATTAATTTACTTTCAAATCCTCCTTGCCCAAGCAATGAAATCCTGCTCAACATCACTGAACTTGTAACTCCTTGGTGACACAATAAGTACAGTATAATTCAACAGGTTACTTTACCATGCATGAAAAGAAAAGAATAATTATTCTGAACACATTAGGTGGCAATTTCACAACTTTTTATAAAC
The DNA here is from genome assembly GCA_034508575.1 of Petrolisthes manimaculis. Lineage (NCBI taxonomy): Eukaryota > Metazoa > Arthropoda > Malacostraca > Decapoda > Porcellanidae > Petrolisthes > Petrolisthes manimaculis. The sequence continues at coordinate 81,035 of JAWZYT010002151.1, read as the reverse complement.
ATGCAGAGATGAATCAATAACAATTTGGAAGCAGACAGAGTCACAAAAGATTTACATAAAGGTTGGATGATTACATAGTTATTAAATGTATACATATTATGAAAACACTCATAATAAAAACAAATATCCAATAGGAAGCTTACTACACACGGTGAATTTAGGTGGTAATAAGCCAGCAGCCTTAGGTGGGACAGGGAGCACTAACTCAAAAGATAATCTGTCTTAAATGTACAGCATATACAATTACTTCTTTTTTTAAAGAAGAAAACACCGTTGAGTGAAAAGTTTACTAGTGGCAACTTATTGTATTTAACCCCTAAAGGACCGGGCCCGGCATATGACGGGTTGCCGATAAAGGACCGGGCCCGGCATATGCCGAATTGCTAAAATTTCCCAAGGTTAAGGAATTTTCCCCATTTTTTTTTACTCCAGACGTTGGCTACACTGGTTTATAGTAGGATGGGATGCTCAGACTGAGTACACACTGCCTTTTCTAGGGTAAAATTGAGGAATTATTGATCTTGTTATGTCCGAGTGTGTTGGTGAGTGGCTTAGCCGACGAGCGCCTACCCCCATTTTCTACTACCTCGCCACGGTCAGTTCACCCACACAAACACTCGCGCTCAACGTACGGCGACAGTACCTCATTCAACTCGTCGTAATTCTGTAACCATTAAACCTACAGACTTCCCATTGGTACCAATCGAAAGAGGAAGAGTTGCTCGTTCTCATGGCACTAAACTAATTCACTTGTTCGTTGTAGGTTAGGAGTACAGAGTATGCGAAAACAGGCTATTTTACGTGTTTTTCGCTCAACTCCCGGTCCTGGGAGGCACAGTAATTTCACTATCCCCGGTCCTTTAGGGGTTAAGAAAGTTAGAGCTAAATGGTACAAGAGAATTCAATAAAATGCTTAAAATACTCACAATATTTTGAATGTGGGGGTAAATTATAATAAAAACATGAAAAATGTCATACCTGTCATAAGGAACAAAATATATTTTTTAGTACCTGTACTGTATAACTTTTCAATTGGTAAAATCCAAGAGGCTCTATATTATTTCACTTTGACAAGGGCCTCAGGCAATATGTTAATTAAAGAGCTATTTTTGGTTTAATCAGTTCATCACCTATTAAGACAATGAGCTGCATCTTTGTGTTGTTGCATCTGTTTTTTGCCACTTAAATATTCTCGTAGCATTCTGTGCATAATTTTATTAATGCAACCGTGCTTACACATAGACAATATATTTTCCATATCAAATACTGTATACTGTAATGCCTAAACTTCTTTGAAATTAATTATTTTCATTAATTATCAATCAAATCTTTTCCATTAAATCTGTCTAAATCATTACATTTGGACAGGTATAGCTGGATACTAGAAGAAATACAGGCAATATTTTGCCAATATCACCCCTGTACCACTCACTTATATACAATTGTGAACCAAAGTTACGCCACCCCCTTGGCTGGCAGGATAGCAAAATCAATGTTAAAGATAGGCTGGACGATTAAACAAACTGGTTTATTGAGTTGATAATGAGTCAGTGTGAGATTGTAGTTTGTGGAAGGTGAACTTCAGTGACTCGTTACCAATTCGTTACACAAGTTTGCCCAGTCGACCATCCTATCTTTAACATTGACTCTGCCATTCTCCTAGCAAAGGGGGTGGCGAAACTTCAGTTCGCAGCTGTATATATAAAGTATATATAACCTCTGTAGCATACAAGTACCTTTTATGAAATATTCTGAATCAGATTCCGTGTCTCTAAAGGTGATATTCTTCCATCCACACCTCCACTTGAAATACCTCTTAACTCAATATGATATTTTCATTTGTTATAATACAGGAAGTCACTTTTTATTGATCTCAACCCACAGTGGTATAAAATCTTGCACATATTGTGTGCACTACAGTCAGTATCAGCATACTTCCAATGTACACTCCATGTAACAATAGTAAAATATCTGTATGTGTGGCATGGGTCCAATATTTCACCCATAGAGTCATACTGTTATGAGATATATTTTTTATTTCCACAGTGTACTGTACTAACAAATAAATGTGTATCATGGAAAAGACCCATCCCAGGGGAAGGTGTGGACTGAGAAGAAAGTGCAATTTCACTGCACCCTGCCGCATCATTACCTGGTGAGTGCCTCTGTCTGTTTAATATTGAAGGCAATCTCCTGTTGTAAAATTTGTTGCTTCAGCTGTTCTGCTTCCAGTTGCCGTCTGGACAATTCTTTCACTATTTCACTCTGTGGTAACAAAAGTAGAAAGTGTAAACAAACCAAACGTGTCCTAAAAGCAACATATCAAGCAAACATTCAGAGCAAAAAATGACGTTGAGAAGAGGCGGCGGCTGCGGCTCAGGTGTGTGCGGCCCAAATAAAGCGGTGCAGAATGTCAGGCTGCCCACCGACTCAATCCTCAACCCAGTCTGTCATTTCATTCTTTTGTTATTGTCACAGAAGGAATCAAAATTTAAAGGTATTCATCAAAATATGAAACTAAACTTACAGCAAAGATACCTTGAAACATTGGATACTACTTTATATATCTATGTAAAGCTGATTAGCTGTGATGCCTTACTCCCTCTGGGGGCTCCCCTCCAAGTGGGTAACCACTATTACCTCTTTATCTTACATTGATCATTTAGTTTCTAACACAACCCTATATCCCTTAGAATACCCCAAACAGCAACTGTCATGGGAACAGAAGTTGGTTCAGTGGGCAGCCTGGGACTGGGGTAGTGTTAAGTGCCGTGGAACCCCTGTGCTCCTACATCTGGCAGGGAGGGATGAGGATGGGGGGTGGAGTGATAAATATAAAAGAAAATAAAGTACAATAAGTTTAAGAGAGACTGAAGAAAGGAAAGGGAGAGTAATTTGTAAAAGAAAATAATAAATATGAAAATTGGGACAGAGTGAAGGGAAGGGACAGAAAAATAAAAAAAGGAAAATTTTGTAAGTCAGAGAAGAGTAGATGAAGCATAGGGGTGGAAGAGAAAGGAGGATAGAGAGAAAAATGAATGAATGAAAAAACGACTGGGAACACCCTACAGGGCCTGGGTTCTCATAAGGCTCACAGTAAGATATTGACACTGCCACAGGAAGGGGAAGAGATAGAAATGAGGGACAGTTGAAAAGCTGAAAGGGATTGACCTGGTAACAAACCATAAAATACATGAAGACGGGAAACAGTTAGATTGTGAAAATACTGTAAGTGAAAAGTTTTAAGTATGACAAACAAAACAAAAGATATTTCAATGAGAGAAGGGAGACAGGCAAAAGAAACTAAAAATGATGAAACAGGAGAGAAAGAACATAATAATACAATGTGAAGGAAAAAGGAAGGGAGAAGTACGGACGAAGATCTGAGATTCCCGAGACAAGTGAGGAAAATGGGTAAGAGTAGAGAGATGAAAAAAGGAAGGAGAACAATGAGTATAAGAAACACATGAGAACAACAGTGAGTCAGATTGATAGATTAAGATAGAGAGAGTGTCACATCCATGACTTACCCCACCAACCCCTGCTGGAAGAGTTTCTCCATCTCTTCCTTCAGGGTTTCCAGCTCTTGTTGTGTTCGATCCTTCAGATAACACGTATAGTAGTTATTATCACCACCACCACCATTACACTACATCTATAACCTAAACCCATCTCCACCAATCTCTTTCCTTCACATAACACGTAGACTACGGTAGTTATTCACCACCTCCATTACAGACTATCTATAACCTAACCCCATCTCCTCCAATCTCTTATCACCCTAAAGAGTATTTCACTTATCAACTCCATTCTTTAGCAACTCTAGGATTATCATAATCACAATTATAGTATTCCATTTATATCAATATCTACCCTTTCTACCAACCTTCTTATTATCATAGACACCACTTTTCAATTCTCTATGAATCCCACTACGTGTATTATCACTATCATTACTCCATTTATAACATTATCTAAGTCAATCTGTATCATCCCTGTTATTACTGTATTACCACCAATACAACATTACTGTTGCCATCTAGTCCACTCTTTACCACCATCACCACAACTTCAAAATTTATCTTCCAATACTCCACACCATACTGACCTTGTTTAATGTTATTACTGTCACCACTAATCCCTTTTACAGTATATCAACCTATAATTCATTCAGTATCAACCTTGTTAGTTTCACCACCACAATTCCTCTAATATTATTGTCCACTCCACTATCAACAACAACTTGTTTCCTCAGCATTTCTCCATTAATTTTGTCATATATGTATTTCACTCTCTACTGATTTATTAAACTGTCTCAAGAAACATACAGTCCATCCAATTACGTGGTTTATTTTGTGGCAAATGTTGGAGGAATCAGAAGTCACCCATTTCCCATTATTTTCATTATCATCCCCATTTATACTGTTTGCCTTTGCTCAAATACACATCAATATCAGTCAATGAAGCATCTACCAGATTATGTTCCCAATGTTTCCATGACAAGTGTCCTTACCACTAGCACCAATGTAGCATTTACTACTTTAGCCAATTGTATAAAATTTCACCATTAATGTGAAATTTCGAGGGTGTAATATGAATGTCGTATGGTGGTCTTACTGTCTACAGTACTCTGAAAAATCCTAAAAAATACTGAAAATATAAGCTATTAGTTATGACATAAATAAATTTGCAACTGTGGTCTTCACTTCCACTGTCATAAATAACCCTTTTGTATTACACTGTAATACAGTATGAAGCACTAATGGTACTGTACTAAATTTTTCAGATTATATACATTTTTATGGTCCTGAAAATTATCATAAACCATCTAAGGTTTTTACTACAGTATATCATTAGTATCAATCCTTATTCTATTAAAAGCAAAAGCAAAATAATATCAATATTTGTCACTGATTTCATAGCAACAGCATCTAAATTTATAGCATAACATTCTAACTCATCAAAACTGTAAATAGAACTTCAGTTATTAGTTATCCTTCTAATATAATACCACATTCAATGGACTTCCAATAAACTTCCAATAAAACTGTATTCAGATCTATTACATTCAATATTCGACTTATTTTATAACCTTTAAGGTACGTTACCAACTAAATCAACCCAAACTAAACTTGACCTTAACTACAGAAAAATCACTTCCAATGGCAGAACACTAAAATTTCAAATAAGATCAGCAACACATGTCAACTGAACACTTCAACCCTTGAAAGTAATATTCTTTGATAACTCACATTATCAAACCTATTTGAAACCAAAACAAGTTCTGACTTTACATCAATAATCATACAGTAATCTCACACCCCAAATTTAACCTACCCTTTAATGGTTTGAGTAAAATGGAGGAAACTTAATCCTCCAAACAAAGTTTGTGGTTAATTTCATAGGTTTGAGGAAACAGAAACCACCACTTCACCAAAAGCAGCTTGTCCCCTTTTAAACTTTGGAGGCAATTTCCAACACCCACAGTAACCTCACCTTCTCCTGCGTGGAGTCCTCCAAGAACTTGCGGGTCTTCTCCAGCTCTGCAGTGAGTAGGTTCTTCTCCTCCAGAGCCCTCATTCGCTCCTTTAAGTGCACCTGAAGACGCTCATTGGACTCTGGAAATACAATAATTAATATCACTAAAACATGCTGTGGATTCATTGATCAAATATTAGTCTGGCTCATTTCAGTATTTCTGGACTGATAATGAAGCCATTTTTGGAGTTACTTTGCCATATCATATATTATTCTTGTCTCTCCCCACCTTGCAAGAGTTTATCAACAGTGGCCGATAGCCTGGAGTTGTGTTCCTCATTCATCTTGAGGCGCTGGTTGAGTCGTACCAGCTCAGCACCCTTTTCATCTAGTTGGTTCTCCAGTCGTTGGATACGGTCCTCCGCACTCCCATGTTTCTCCTGTACCTGAAGGGAAAATGGAAGGAGTGGAATGATATGAAAGAAACAGAGGAGTTTAACTGGGACACTCAAGAGGGAAAAGGTTGTATGATAGAGAGCTGAAATAAGGAATGGAAAGAGGGGCACTGAGGATGAGATGGAATCAGAGAGTACAAGAATATATAAGTTCACGATGAGGGGTGAAATGTGTTTTGATAGGGACAGCAAGGAGGTTCTATATTTGTAGTTACCTCTTAAGGGAAGTTGCATTAAGTAACAGATATATGAACTTCAAAGAAAAACTGACACAGCATCACTACTGCCCATGATCAACGTTGTTTCATAATTCTCTCACTGTATAGAAGTATTAATTAAAATCCCTGCCTTTTATCTGTCTACTCACCTGGTGTAGAGCTTCCATGCGCTGTTTGAGCTCCTGTTCAACATCGGGAAGTTTGGCATACTGGGCCAGTTTCTGTTCACTCAGTTCTACCTTCTCCTGCAGGGCTCGAATCTTATCTTCTTGGAGCTTCCAGGGAGAACACATTTTGTCATTTCAAAAGATATAACATTTTGTACTCTACATTAATAAAGTCTGACATATAGTTCAGGGTCTCATTCTCATTATTGATTAGTGTAAACCCAGTCCTCTACAAAACCCCACCACCACCTCAACCTAACACGGCTAACCTTGTACTGAGCCTCTTTGTTCTTAAGCTCCTCCTCCAGCTTCTCATTGAGGTCATGTAAAGAGGTGGACTCCCGCTGAGCGTTGAGGTAGCGCTTCTCCAGGGTGGCGATCCTCTCCTCCTGATCCTCCTTTTGTGCCACATTCTCCTGTGGAAAATGACCAGGAAGTGTTAATACATATTCTGTAACATATAATATAATGATGCTTTATCTTTTCCCATAACCTAGTTATCTGATGAACAATGCCATTCAGAATCAAATACCGAGCCATGGGATCACTGGGATGACACTTGTATATGCTACTGCAACAATACAGTAACTGGACATGTGAGTCTAGATAAAATAGTGTGTTTATGACCAACTTGTCAAACAGGTATGGTGGTGTCACCTTGAGGTCTCGCTGCAGCCTGGCATTGATTTCCTGTGCCTTGACCAGCTCCTTCTGTGTCACCTGGAGGTTATCCTCCAATTCTTGTAGTCTGTTCTGCAGCTCACGCACTCGCTCCCTTGCTGCATTGAGCTCTGCTGTCTGTAAAGGTAAGGTGAAAGCTGTTCACACATGCAAATACAGAGCCACATAATGTCGAAAATACAATATAGTACTTTAGTTTAAGGCACAGGAGTTTTGATAAGATATAATAGGTATTGTAGTGAATAGAATATTTCATATTTAAAGTTTCCCTAAATAAATAATAGAATTTTTCCTTTTCAGATACTGTACCTCCAAAAGCTGATGAATTCCTTAAAAATATGTGCTTTCAACTATGTACAAGGACATTAGTGACATTTTCTGTTACAAATTTTATAAACACAGACTCAGAACTACACCATCATAAGTAGTATGATACAGTAGGGAGAAAATACCAGTAAAAACAGTGAGAAGAAATTTATTATATTAGAAAACATCATTTAATAAACACTGTAGGGCTTTACCTCACCAAACACAAGGCAAACAGCCAAGTTTTCTTTAACCAGATATGATTTAGGCCATTTAAGGCAAGGGTGAACAATGACATATTGGGGTAGATTGTTAGTATTTAGCTGTATTTGTGTATGTTTGAAAAGTGTTTATATATAGGTATAGGTATTAGAAATTAATAAACAATGCAGTACTGTAACAACATACAGCCTTTGGGCTATTCTCCGTAAGGGGATGGCCATAACATAGTACCATATAATATGGTCAAGAAACTATACAAACAAAAAAAATCCATAAGAGATAATGAAATAAATACCTGTACTGTATTACACAATAATTATAGTACAGACAATCTAAAAATTACAAAAGTAATCTTTGGAAATACTTGCCAGAGCTGGGCTCTGTTAGTGATAGTTTTTTCTAAAATAAGTGCTGCTACAGACAGACTTTCTCCACTATCAACCCAACTAAGTTTTCATATACAGTACGGTACAGTATATATGGCTATGTGTACTGCACATGTGCATGCAAGTGTGTATGTTTGTGTGTATAGACAGGTGGATTAGAGCAAGAGTGACTGATGACAGCTGGATTGGAAGGGATTAGTAGAGCAATGGTGGGAGGAAGAAAATCAGTGTTGGAACTTCAATAATATGCAAGTCTTGGAGAGGACACACAATAAAATAAACAAACTACCGATAACTTCCCCTAAAACAGGATAAATTGATACAGTATTAACAATATCATGAAAATATTGAGTATTATTTAACAATAAATAATAACATCAAGAATAATATGTGATGAATATATTACAGTTGATGAAAAAAATATCAAAACCAAGCAGCAACCATCAACATAAAAATTAAGCATTTTACCTTTGGATACTCCCTGGTCACAGTAAAGAGCAATCAGAAAAGCATACAGCCAAACAAAAACCAAGACAATACCAAGCAAACTGTTAACAACTCCCTAATCAACACGTCCGCCGCCTTACACAGTAGAAACGGTAAAATTTTCAAGTAATAACATAGTGCATTATGTATTTTTTTATCTTTGTCCTAATTACCTGTATTATTGTTAACATTTATAAAGGGACAAATGAATACTTTATCAGTTTCACTTTAGATAATCAAGAACTCAATGGCCCAGCAACAAGGTAACTCATATAATGTATCTCATGGCAAAACTGCAGTAATTAATCATTATGATGGACGTGTATCTTGAGATCTATTTCAATGAACAATTATTACAGTGGTCTGGATCATACTCTTCAAACAAATATTAAAGCCTAAATACTGCAAAACATAATCAAGTTCTACCCTCCCTACATCAACCATGATATTCCTAGAAAAAACACTAATCAAGCTTTCTATATAAATACTGTACAGCTGTTAGAAAAGCAACAAAATGAAATAGTAAAAATTTCAAATTCAACTGGAAGCAAAATTGAATTCCAATCACACACATAAATACATTACCGGTACTGTACCATTTTTCATCAGCTTAGCTATCATTCAAATTCAAAATTATGCACTTTAAAAGCTGAGAAGTGCAGGCATAAAAGATAAGCTACTTATGCAGCAGTTCAACTCAGTGTATTTTGATTACAGACAATGCCTTAACCTTTCCTTCCCATAAAGTGCACAAGCTTTGAGAAGATGTATTACTGATTCCAAACAGTTTATTACGTTACATAATATGCACTCAAGGAGCCTCTATTGATGATCATTCATTGATGTTTCTTTAAATCAAATTATATCAAAATCATCCAAAAAGGCTATATCTCAATAATGCCCAAACTGTATTGTATTATGTCTATGTACAGTTATTTTGCATCGCAGCAATATACTTTACAAACTTGTTACCAACCAATGGCAAATGGATAAAAGTTAATTCTTGGGCAAAAAGTTTGGGGTATGGAATTTAATTTCCATTCATCCATCCAGTGTTGATACTTGGCTGGTCAAGGCAGAGCACCATTTGGTAAGATATCTTTACTGTAAATTTTTTTATGGTTATATAAAGCTTTATATATTGGCCATTAGTGTATTTATTAAACTGATGAAAGTAAATCTCATGTAACCTTAAATGTTAATAATTTGTTGTCCTTTTCAGAAGTTTTATACAGGTTAACACCATATTAGATGAAAGTAAATCTCATTTAACTTTAAATGTTTATCATATGTTGTACCATACTTATCACAAGTTTTATCCAGGGGTACACCATATTATGTGATGTCAATCCACAAAGAATTTAACTAAACAGCTACACAAGTGCAGGTTGCAGAGTATAAGTTTAGCATCCGAAATACACACACTCATCCACAAACACATATCAATATAAAGAAAAATTGCAGCGATGCTTTTCGCCCATGGTATGAGTCTCCTGGCACACATTACCACACCCGACACGCTAGATTCCCTGGCGGTCGTCACACGATGCACTCCCAATGTTAGAGGGAAAAGCTAGTTCAAAAAGCACTTGGCAATACTGTGCATCAACAAACATCAACAATTAATACAAAATAAATAGCCACGTGTCAGAGTGCTGGTGGGAGGTCTCGCAGTCAAGACGAAAGTGGTGATATCAGTTGCTTGTTTATACTCTGATGGTTGATTCTTTTATTACCTGCATATCGAGGGAGGTCTGCAATTCCACCAGCTTGTGTGGGGGTGCTGCGTCCGTCTCCCCGACCCCTCCACCTCTGCCTTCTCTCCCCCCATCGTTTGTGGACTCCCCTCCACCCTGACCAAAAATGTGGCTTAGCCGTCGCTTACCTATTACAAGCTAATCCAGTTTAATTTTCTGTCTTGTCTTTTTCAGCGTCCAAATTCATGTTTATTATGTCTTCTTTTAACATTTCCCATGCAGCCTCCAGCATCACTTTCTCAACTCGTCCAATTTAATTTATCTCAATCATGCTTCTTGCTTTACTTTCAATGAAAACTCACTCAACCTATAGTTTCATTTCAAGCAATTTCTTTCCTTCATTTGACCTTTTAACCTTACTTTCTTGTATACTTTTCTAGCTCAGCCTCTAATTTCTTTCTAATATTAATAACAGCCTCAACTTAAGTCATCAACCATCTCACCCATTTTCAACTCAACCTCTCTCTGTGGTTCCATGACTTATCAATCCAGTCTTCAGTGTCTCATACATTCTCTTCATTTTACCTTCTCTTACATCCTTTGCATTTTCTAATCCCTGTCAAAGTACAATGCTATCCTCCTTCCCCTCATTAGAGGTCATAAACAAGAATTCAAGGGGGGAGGGGGGGAGTGATGGCAATGGTGAATGGTACAATGCCTCCACAAACTTTGTACAGTACAGAGTTATACCAGCTACCATCATTGCTTAGCCTGTTTTCTTTTCTTATATAGAGACCAATATCTCTTTTCTATATAACCTAACCCTTACTTCCGCATATCACTACAGTACACAACAACACGAGTCACTGAGTGAAATGATTTTGCAGGGACTCAAAGTTTATAATAATTTCTTTCATTCAATATCCAACTAACCCATACCACAAACTTCATCAGTGATAAAATTTTACTCAAAGGGTATTTTTGCTGTTTAGTTTGGAGGGATAAGTAAATTTCTGACTCAAGAGACAAAATCACAAGTCCCTTCACTCTACTCCCAGCTCTCTCACTCCACCATCACGTACTATAACGATCCATTTCCAAATACTAGATTCACGATCATATCATCTTGAACAGGAGCTTCACTTTCACTGATACCTTTTAGTCTACAAGCCTTAATTATATCAGCTTTCTTTATTTCAACAAAAATAACAACAATCATGCCAATAACTCAACAAAAAGAAATTTGGACATGAAGCATTTACGGGATGGAAGAGGTAAGAGAGAGAGAGAAATATATAGGGAGAGAAAAAGTGTGTGAGAGAGGAAGAGTAGTGGAGTGTCTTTATAAAACTGTAGTCTCCTGAAACTCCTGTAATATGTTAAGGGAGGTCTGTATTATGAATAGATTATCTCTCCTAAACCAACACACAATAATCAACCTCTCCAGATTGAAGGACATCTTACACAATTTCCTTTCATAAGAGATAAATGTATAGACAGTACAGGTACTTGCATTTGAAGTGCCTCAAAAATGGTCAAAAAAAATTATGTGATCACACACACATACACATACACACACACACACACAAAGTCAGAAGGAATTCCTTGGATATAAAAATATGGCTACCAGACTTAGGAAACATAATCAAATCAGTGTAATTTTCAGTCCTCTCACAAACACTTCATACATGGAGGGAAAATCTCTCACCTCTGAAATAAATTTAATTAACTTTTACTGAATGCCAAAATTGTAAAATGTTGAGAAATACTGAAAATTTTCATTAGTCAAATATCCATAAACTTCTCTAAATGATTATGGAGAAATTGCAAGTTAAGAATAACTACTGTTCTTGAAATAATAACTTATAAATTTCCCAATGATTTTGGAGTTTAGAAAAAGTCTAATAAAAATGCAATATGAAGATTCATTATTTGCATTGAATAATTAAAAAAAAAATAATGAAGGTTCATAAAAAGGCATATCAGGAAAGTAATCAAGGTTAGAAAGAAATTATATGAAAAGTGAATGCTGGCTGAGACTGACTTATCATAGCTACATTAATAATTGTACAACTGTACCATAGATTATAACTGTACCATATCATGACAAGTTACTTGTGTACATTTGATCATATTGTGGAGTGCTTTGTAGTACCAAGTAAGGATCTGAGTGTGGAGTGTTCAAACTTTTATGTAGTGTGAAGTATGTCATTCTGTCAGTGTGTATGCAGTACTGTGAAGACAGACCTGTGGAGTGTACAGTTGTACCAAGTGTGAATTGTTTAGTATTGTTGTGTGTGTGTATGAAAAAGACAGAGTGGGCACCATGAAGGATGTAGTGGAGGACAAACAGAGACTTACCGTGAGTGTGGGTTCAGCCCCGGCGGCCACCTTGCCACACTCGAGTGCCTCCACCTTGCCATTGACTCGGTCACTCTCAGCACCATCCCCAGGAACCTTCCCAAGCTTGTACTGGTTCAACTGTATCAATACAAACACCATCAGTTTAGCATTACCAATATTCAATACATAAAATACACTTGTACTTCTACATTATTTTCATACCTCTTATTAATAATGTTTCAAGTTGTATAATACAGTATCCACCACTATCATCATATTTACTGTCACCATTCATTCTACTAGCCAAGGTATAGATGTGTAATTTTGACAAGTAGACTGGGTTGGTGATACACAACAAAGACTGACATTAACTTTGGTGTACATAATGTGTGGTGACATGACAAACACTGACCTCATCTCTGGTGTGCGTTAGGTCCTCCTCAAGGGTAGACACACGTTCTAGGCTGACACGTAGACGCTCTCGCACCTGACACCAAAACACAACACAATAATCAGTCACTCAACAAAAGAAAGTGCAGTATAGATATAGTAGAGAAAATAATAAAGCAACTCACTTCTGCATTAGACTAAAAAGGACTATCAGTTGAAAATAACAATACAGTATGCTGTACCTGAAACAGCATAAGTCAAATGTGGTGAGCAACTACCCAAGAGTTATTTTATAACCCTTGCAGTGACTGTCAAAGGGCTAATGAAAACAAACTTTAATTTATGAAACAATAAATGGTCAAGATCATTTAAGATACTGCACTTTATATCAAGAAATTAAAATAAAAGCCATTATTAACATAACTTATTCTGGAAGCTTTTAAAATAAATTCACAATGCACTATAATCAATAAACAAACACAACATAGTAATACCAATACAGTCATAACCATCTGATAAAGTTGTGTAAAATTGTGAAGTAGGCTAAGAGTTAATTACATTAAGCATAAAAAATTATGCCAGACCACATACCTTCTCGTCGAGTGCCTTGTGGTGCTCAAATAGCGACTTTAATGCCTTTAGCACCTCGACTTCTGAAGACACTCCTGACTGTGACGCCGCCTGTCTCTTCACCACCGTCATACGCAGTGACCTCTCATGTCTCGACACCAGACACTCCAGGTGTTCCAAGAGTAGCTGTAATGAGGCACAGAGTTATCAGAAAAGTTACATGTTATCCACTCCACCTAAAAATAACACTATACAAAAGTAAGAAATCTGGTTAAGGGGGATTGCACATATGGCCACAGAACCTTGTACTATACACAAATTACACACATTACCACTCTTTACACCCTACTGTGTTCTACCTTGACCCAACTTCAAGTGTACAATTCATGTTTTATCATACTCATCACCACCACCAACGGAGGCTTCCAACCACCATCCCCATCATCAACAACCATACCCCACACCTACCAACCATTTCTACCATCATCCCAAATGGAGGTACAGTATCTCTATTACCATCCCTGCCAGCAATACCTCCAATATTATCATCACCAATTCAATGTCTATTCTTGCTACTGTCCAATATTCCAATTCCTCTTATCACAATTAACATAAACCAACAAAAGCTTTGCTATAAATTTCTACCATCACCATTAGGCTATCTCTGTCATAATTAAGCCTTTATGCTTAAACTAACACACATATTCACTCATTGTTAACCCAGATCTCTATCCCCTTCTTATATCCCTCCTACTTTCCTGATCTCTCTTTGACTTCTTCATTTTCCCTTTTCCTTCTCTACCACTTATCCTGGCTTTACTTCTCTCTACCTTTGATTGTTTCCTCCTCATTCACATTTATGTTTTCTCCTTCAAATCCTTACATGCTTAATTCTTTCCCATCTTATCTTATAATAGGTAACCCCTTTATCTCTTCTTTTCTTATCTCCACATCTTTCTGAATTCTTTAACTCACAGTTTCTCCTGAATCTACATCTTTCATTTTTTCTTTGTCTCACCTTCTCTCATGAATCTATCCCTCTACCTCTTCTCTACTTATTCTGTATTTCTTTTTCTTCCTTTACCTCTCCTTTTCCTTTATTTCCTCCCCCTCCTTTCCTTCTCTCACTACTGTACCTACCCTGGTGTTATTCCTCTCAGCCTTGAGCTCTGTGATCTCCTCATCCCGTTCCAGCAGCTGTTCCCTCGCACCATTGAGCTCCTTCGTCAGCGTCGCAAACTCCTGAAACACAAACAAACACATGTGGTAAATACCCTCCATTCGGGACTACAGTATTAATAATAATAAATAAATAAATAAAAAATAAATTCAGGTGGCCTAAATCTTATTTCCCCAGTATGACATAGACTACCATAGACATAGATTATGAATAAAAAACAAAAATACCGTAAGTACACACAGTACATTCATGAATATACGGTAAACAGCAAATACACAACATAGAGTGTACAATATTTAAGTATACACTGCGTATTTACTTTATTTAATATACACAGGTGACGTAAAGGCCTATAATGAATATCGACTTAGTGTGTAGCAATCATTAAGTACAGTATGGAAATTTCTCTGTCATTTGTAAACTTAAGGGACCCTGTAATGTAGTCTGAAAATCGGAGGTAAACGGGTCCTTCAAATATTGCCACGAAACACACACATCTATATGGTAGGAGCTCGTTTCGTGGCATGGTCAGGAGGAATCGGAAGCCACCAATTTTCACACACAATCACAGTCCTTGTTGAGCCCTATCTAGGAAATGGGGCATTTACAGAGGAAATGCCTTAAAAGAAAATAGTCTTAGAATTGTCTAAATAAGTGGGTAATGAAGGTAGAAAAACTGTACATGATAACAGTAATTCTTTCAATAATTACCCTTTTTTTTCATAATTTTATGCGGTACGAACCCTACTACTATAGTCTATTTCATTTCATGTGACAACGGGTATATGTAAAATGGCAGAATTGCATTGCCAGCTCGTGACTGGCTGAACAAACATTGTCCTTAACCCTCGACTCGTTGATATAAATATTTAAATTAACCCTTCATTAACTTCATTGTATGATCCTGGGATGCAAAGAGAATCCTCATTTGTTATTTCATATATGCAAATCATATCCATAATGTTGCAATGACCATATAAACAGACACAAGAAAGAAAAATTCAAATCCAAGTCGACCATAACAAACAAGTACACTTAAATTTCCTTTGGTTGTAGCTACCTGAATGACCTCACAAGTAACGAGCCATACCAGTTTCATGTGTGGGCAACTGATAGGCCAACCCTAACTTGGACACAAATAGGTCACCCCATGGAGCCAGTTTATGTTTTATTACCCAGTCAATGCCATATATACGTCAGGTTATACATTACAGTTAATATCACAACATTATTATAGCCTTGGCTTTACAGTTTGTGTGTTACAGTATCAATATTCTACAGGACATGGAAGTGTCACGGAGTGTGAGGCAGGTGATGGATTATTTCACTCGTTGATTTGTCCATTTCTGTCGTATATTTTTCTGTATGATTTTCTTAACATACATATGAAATGTAGTAGAAAGACTCCTGTCTCTCTGGGTACACCCATATGCTGAACACGCCGGCATTATTACTGTACAAACAAAAATGTCAAAGAATGTTGGTGAAGTTGATGGTCCGACGTGATCAGATGAGGTTTATTTTGAGTCAATTAATCGCGACAATTATACCTCCATGACATAATATATACCTGTTGTCAGATTAATAAATAGACTATAACAACCTACCTACCTTCAACAACAATGGTAAGTTGGATGGCAGGTTATATTTCTCAATCAACTCGGTTATTTCTAAACTCGTGTTGTTATTATTATTATTGTTTTTAATATTGTTGTTCAGAATAGTATCCTGTTCCGTGATCTTGCTATCGCTGTCTTTATTGTTGGTGTTGTTGTTATTAATGCTGTAGCTACCATCGTTATTATTGTTGTTGTTATTTGTGGTATTACTGTTATTGTTGTAAGCATCGGGAGCCGAATTGCTCAGGGGTTCTGAAGCCGTGGCTGCCATGGTGACGTACCAATGACGTCAACACAATGTGGCACTAGAGTACTCTCCTCAAAGCAACCACAGTATACTTTTTTTTGTTTTTGTTTTTTTTTACAAGTACAAGTTTTTACAATTATTATTTTCGGGGGTTTAGGTTCACTTCTTTTGCAACATCTAAGGAATCACTTGGTAGTGTTCGTATATTACATTTATTCCCTGCACTAGACACAGGACTGTAAGGCAACTCTTCAAACATCGAAGCATCTTAAAAAGGGAATATGTAATCTTAGTTTATATGGAATTTTTCAATTGTTTTTCCGTCAAATTTCTATTTGCAAACAATATCCTCTATGGTATTTCCTGATCAAAATTAGGGTATTGTATAATTATTACTAGACATAGAGGGATAAATCATTTCTTTTTATTAGGATGAGGCGGAAACATTTATTGAGAAAGGCATTCAAACAATCCGAGAGAAAATACAAAGCTATCTTTACAGTAGTTTCCAAAAGGTCGAGAGATGTTACAGTAGTACCTTTCCACGGCCTCGCAAATCCTATGGTTATTTTATTTGTCAGATATGCTTCTCTCACACTTTTTTTTTGGGTGGGGTGGGGTGGGGGGAGAGTTGATGACATTCAGAGAAAACGTACAACAAAATGTAAAAGGGGATCCAGAAGAGACGATTGTAAGCCACCTCTTGTAGCCTACAATTACATGAAGACGACTGTAAATATGGTCAGTACAGTAAGTAGCCCACACAACAATCAAAGATGAACAGCGACCGACAGCTGGGACAGGATGGAAAACAGGAAGAAACATAGGTAGGTAGGAATGGAGGGGAAGAGAGATGGCAGGGAAGAAAAGAAGATGGGAAGAGAGATGGCAGAGAAGAAAAGGAGAGGAGAGAGGCGGACAGGGGGTAATAAAAAGGGAGGAACAGGAAGAACGCGAAGGAAAGTAGGAAAGGAAGGAGAGAGGGAGGGAGGGAGGGCAGAGGGGGAGCGAAGGACAAGGGGGTCAGGTATGAAATAGGAGGAAATCGAGACGGGGGTGATGTACAGGAAGAGGTAAAAGAGGCAGATAAAGGGGAGGGAGGTAGGAGGGAATGGGAGGGGGTGGAGAGAAAATATGAGGGTATAAAAGGAAAGAGGAAAGAAAAAGTCACGTGAGAGACGAGGGAAAGAGGGAAGCATTGGAGAAAGACTGGAACATATGAAAGGGAGGTAGGGAGAGAAGGCAAGGAGTAAGGAAAGAGAAAGAGAGAAAGCGAAAGAGAGGAGACACAAACTAAGTGCGAAAACAGGAAATAGAGGAAGGAAATAAAACACACACACACACACACACACACACACACACTCAAACACACACACAGAATATGATAAGATACAGAGATAATAAAAGTAGTTGGGACAGAGATAATGAGAGAGGCAAGAGCAAGGATAAGGACAGACAGTGAACTTGACACAGGCAGTATTATATCCTGGAAATTATCAGTCGAGAATTGAGCGGTAGGAGGAGGGGGCAGGGGAAGGGCAGGGGGGCAAAGGAGGAGGAAGGGAGAGGTCAGGGGTAGGGGTAGGACTGGACAATGCAGGGGAAGGGCAAGTCAGGGCAAGAGACAGAGAGAAGGTAGAGATAAGGGCAAGAGATAGGAAGGAATAGGTGAGGGCAAGGAGTATAGGGTAGGGCAAGAGATAGGAAGGAATAGGTGAGGGCAAGGAGTATAGGGTAGGACAAGGGAAGGGGCAGGAGGAAGGGAGAGAGAGGTCAGGGTCGAGTTCAGCTGGGCAAGGGATGAAATTTTGATACGGGTACCTGTCCTTTCCCTCCCTTCCTATCCCCCCACCCACTCACCCACCCTCTTTCTCTCCTCTCTTGCTCTCCCTCTTGAAACCCCTCTTTCTCTCCTTGTCTCCTTTCTATCCTCTTCTTTTCTATATCCTTGATTTCATACCTTCCCCTCCCGTTCGTTCTCTCAATCCTCCCTCCATTCCTTTTTAATTTGCTTTCTCTCATGCACCCTGTTCTTCCATTCTCTTTCTTCCTCTGTTTCTCTTATTCATCCCACCTCTCTCTCTCTCTCTCTCTCTCTCTCTCTCTCTCTCTCTCTCTCTCTCTTCTCTCTCTCTCTCTCTCTCTCACACACACACACACACACAATACCTCCAATCTCTCTCTTTCTCTTAATCTACCTCTACTTATATCTAATCTCATTCTCTTACAAACATTGCTGCATTGGACCCTAAACTCGATTGGGCTATCTATCTACCTTCAGCTGCCAAAACTTTACCTATGTCACCATTCTCGACCTTATCAATGCAATAATACTAAACCTACAACCCTCTAACAATCTACCTAACTTAACACAGGCACTTAAACTTTTACTAAATACTCGACTCTCTCAACACACGAATCAACCTATATACAATACAAGCAACAACTCTCTGACGATCAACCTAACTTTACATTCGCATCTATCAACGTATTACTCAACCTACGACACTCTACTGCCTGCCTATCTACCTAATTTCACATCAACACCCGTTTATGAACTGGTCACACTCGTCCTCAGCTTGTGTCGACCTCAGGACAAGAAGACAAGGTTGGGTCCTGTCGTAGCTTCCCTTCCCCTTTACTTTATAAATTTCTCGCCAGTCTCTCTCTCTCTCTCTCTCTCTCTCTCTCTCTCTCTCTCTCTCTCTCTCTCTCTCTCTCTCTCTCTCTCTCTCTCTCTCTCTCTCTCTCTCTCTCTCTCTCTCTCTCTCTCTCTCCTCTTCCATTCCCTCCTCCATTATACTCTCCCTACCCCTTTGCCTCCCTCTCTTCTCCCTCCCCCTTTCTATCCCCTATCCCTCCCCCCTTCTTTTCTCATATCCCCCCCTCCTTGATTTTTCTCCCTCCCTTCCTACCCCCTCCCTGTCACCCTCACTCTCTCTTATCTTTCTCTCCCTTGCTTTCCCACTCCTTACTGTCTTTCCCTTCCTATCTTCCCATTCGTTTCCAGGGATATTTTTTCCTTTTACTTTCCCATCCTAATTCCTTCCGTTTATTTCCTTCCTCGTTTTGTTTCCTCTTTTCTTTCATGTTTCTTAATTTCTCTCTCTCTCTCTCTCCCTCTCCCTCTCCCTCTCCCTCTCCCTCTCCCTCTCTCTCTCTCTCTGCACTCGTGGGCAGAAAGGACACTCTCAAAGATTACTACCACATTCACGTATATATTCCCATTCTTGGAACTCTATCAATGAAAAACCTAGCCTTATTTGTCAGTCCTTAAGTGAATCTAATAACTTTGGTACATTAGAAGGCTACTAATTCCTCCTTAATATACCATAAAACAGGGCCAAATTAACGAAAAAATAAAGGTTTCTGTTGCTTGGAATAGTTTGGAGGAATCGGTTGCTCCAAATTGAGCAACACTATGGTACAACACTGTACTACTGTGTCCCCGTGGCAGCTGAACATTCACAAACCTTCCAATTAAGTCCACGCTTTTCAACAGTAAAAAAATAAAAAATAAACACACACACACACACACACACACACACACACACACACACACACATACACACACACTAATTCCCAGTAATCCATTGTGTAGGTAACTAACTCTGTGGTTTATTTATACAGTTGAGAAGTTGTGCTTATGATGACTGTAATTCTATACCGGTACTTTATATTCATAACTAACATCATCTACACAACAATCCACAACAGTTAACACCACCGTAAAAAAAAAAATCACAAAAAGATTCGCAAAATAGGTTCTCAATAAAAAAAATTACCTCTGGTGGCGGGTACACGAACTTTTCACTCTGACTGTACCATAACTAAATTAATATTCACGCCTTTCCAAAATTTTACAGCTCATAATTTTCCCATAGGCTACCGTGCGTAATTTCAACTATAAGTATGGTACGTGTTGTATATATCTACCTTAATTAAGGGGGAGGGTATAGTTTTGACATTTTTGAAGATTATGATTCCTCCAAACTATTCCAGGCAACAGGATACCATTATTTTTCTTCATCTGGGGTCTGTTTTCTGGCATACTTTGGAGGAATCAAGGCACTCCAATGTACCAAGTGTATACTATCCCCTTAGAAATCATAAAACTGATATTATTTACTGGGCATGAACACGAACTTTTCACCTTGACCGTACCATCACCACAATATATTCCAAGCCTTTCCTCCAAAATTTACAGCTAAATAGCCTAATATATATTCCCTTACTTTACATACATGATTTATATCCTTACTGCATTACATTATAACAAAACTGATATACTTTATCAGGTATACATAGGCTATATAAACCTTTCAATACACATAGGTAGGTATATGTTATCACGTCATCTCTTATTCATCTACAGATATAAATTAAAATCATATATATATAAATTCACGTCATATTAAACACCTCACCTCCCCTCTCTCTCTCTCTCTCTCCTCTCTCTCTCTCTCTCTCTCTCTCTCTCTCTCTCTCTCTCTCTCTCCTCTCTCTCGTCTCTCTCTCTCTCTCTCTCTTCTCCTCCTTTCGTTATCACATGGGCTTGTTTTCCCCCCATGCAATCCAGGGTTATGAACGGGACTCATATTCGTAGTATTATAGTAGAATTTTCGTAGAATATTCGTTGCATTATCGTAGTGTATTCGTAGCATTTTCGTAGTGTAATCGTAGTGTATTCGTAGTATTATCATAGTGTATTCGTAGTATTTTATCGTAGTATTATCGTAGTATTATCATAGTGTATTCGTAGTATTTTATCGTAGTATTATCGTAGTATTATCATAGTGTATTCGTAGTATTTTATCGTAGTATATTCGTAGTATTATCATAGTGTATTCGTAGTATTTTATCGTAGTATTATCGTAGTATTATCATAGTGTATTCGTAGTATTTTATCGTAGTATTATCGTAGTATTATCATAGTGTATTCGTAGTATTTTATCGTCGTGTATTCGTAGTATTATCATATTGCATTCGTAGTATTTTATCGTAGTGTATTCGTAGTATTATCTTAGTGCATTCGTAGTTTTTTATCGTAGTGTATTCGTAGTATTATCGTAGTGCATTCGTTGTTTTATCGTAGCGTATTCGTAATTTTCTAGTTGTTACGAAGCCTTGATGTCACAGTGGTATATACGAAATCCTGAGGCCGACTGTACATTAATTAAATGGATGCGAATTTAAGCTGCCGTCTGTACCATGGAGGACGTCTGTTTTCTGGCATAGTAATTAGGAGGAAACAATAGCCTTCCAATTTGCCAACAAGAAAATCTCCCCAGAACGCATTGTTGACATTTAATTTAAAAAAATATATATATTATCCGATTTTTATTTTCACAAATTTCCGTCATTACCCTTCTATTTAAACACAAAACTCCGTAATTTTACCAACCCACTAGCCTAACCACCAACACATGACGTCATCATCTTTGTAATGGGCTTTGTTTTGTCTTCAGTAATTAAACAACACTTTGAATACCACTATAATTATCACTTGTCAATTCACTCTCTAATTAATTAAGGGGAGATTCTTTATTTCATTTTTTCTTTTTTATTTATTGGTGAATTGGAAGGACTTTGATTCCTCCAAACTATGCCATGCAACAACACACGAACCCATTATTTTTTTATTTCTTTTATTTTTTTTTATTTTTGGTGAATTGGAAGGACTTTGATTCCTCCAAACTATGCCATGAAGCAACAGAAGATACCATTATTTTTACTACTACTACTACTACTACTACTCCTACTACTACTACTACTACTACTACTACTACTACTACTACTACTACTACTACTACTACTACTACTACTAGGCCTACAGGGGGTGTTTTGTTTTCTGGTGTATTTAGAAGTAATCAGTAGCCTTCCAATTTGCCAACAAGACAGTCTCTGATTAATTAATTGCTTTCAAGACACGTCAATCAATTTCCCATAGATAAATATTACTATCTATATACCGCTCGCTCGCTCACGCACGCACGCACGCACGCACACACAACCTTCCGCAGTCAGGGCGTGTGAGAGAGTGAGAGTGTGTGTGTGAGTGGAAGAGCCATCAGAGCGCCTGGCAAAGGAGAGAGTAAGAGAAAGAGAGAGTGTGTGTGCGAGAGGGGGGAATTCGACGGTCTCTCCTTCTCTCCTCTCTTCACTTCCTTGCCCCCACTCCCTTCCACACCTTCTCTCTCTCTCTCTCTCTCTCTCTCTCTCTCTCTCTCTCTCTCTGTATGTATATGTGTATCTGTCTATGCATATGTGCATCTGTCTGTCTATGTGTATGTATATGAGTATCTGTCTGTCTTTGAGTATGTATATGTGTAACTTTCTGTATATATGTGTATCTCTTTCTTTCTCTTTCTCTCTCTCTCTTTCTCTCTCTCTCTCTCTCTCTCTCTCTCTCTCTCTCTCTCTCTCTCTCTCTCTCTCTCTCTCTCTCTCTCTCTCTCTCTCTCTTTTTCTCGCTCCACATTATGCAACCCCCATCCAACCTTTCCCGCCTTTTTTAACCTTGAGGGAAACAAGGACCTATGACACACACACAGTTGCCTTCTCTTCCGCCTGACACGGGTTATCAAAGTATAATACCCCAGTGTTGGTGGTGGTAAATCTGGAGCAACTGAATACTCCAAAATAACTCAAGGCAACAGGATATATGTATTATTTATATTCTAGCCCTGTTTCCTGGCACACACTTTGGAGGAATCAAACATCTTCTGGAGCAACTGATTCCTCCAAAGCAACAGGATATCTATATTTGTGTTACTCTAGTCAGTTTCCTGGCACACACTGGAGGAATCAAGGCGCTTCACAAAATTTATCTCTCTCCCCTTGTGTTGTGTGTCTTGGTAGCATTATATCGTATCGTATCGTATCGCATCGTATCGTATCGTATTATATTATATTATATCATATTATATTGTATTACATTATATTGTATTACAGTATATTATATTGTATTATACTGTATTATATTATATCATATTATCTTGTATTACATTATATTATGTTATATTATCGACTACTCACGCCTGGATCGGAAGCAGTCACGGGTGAAGGAGATAAGGGTAGGCGGGTGTGAGTGAGTGAGTAAGGGTGGATGGGTGTGCGTGAATGTGGAAGTGGGTCTAAGTGGATGAGGTTGTGAGTAAGGGTGGATGGAGTTGTGCGTGAATAAGGATGGATGGATGAGGTGGGCGTACGTAAGGATAGATGGGGGGAGGGAGACTGTAAGTTTGGAAGTGGGTGTGCGTAAGTGTGGATCGGGGTGGACGTGAGTAAGGATGGGTGGGGGTGAAGGTGGGGGTGGGGATTGGTGTGAGAAAGGATGGATGGGAGTGGGCGTGAGTAAGGATAGATGGATGGGTGGGGGGCGTGAGTGAGAACTGGAAATTTTTAACGGAAAAATTTCTTGCTGCATATGGTGAATGAGGGCTACTGATTTCTCCCAACTCTGCCAAGAAACACCTGCATATGGTGAATGAGGGCTACTGATTTCTCCCAACTCTGCCAAGAAACACACATACGACTCCTGTTATGGTATACTAAGAACCGTACTGTACTGTACAGTACTACCATACACTGGGGGTCAATAATGGTGTCCTGATTCGAGACAGAATATGAATCTTAAAATGGTTGAGATTAATTTTGTGCCTCGGATCAGGACAGAATTATTGACCCCCAGTGTAGCCTATATACCATGGGTCAATTTCTATAGTGAGTGGAGACAAATACGTCTTCATGGCTTTATAATGACGTCACAGACACAATGACGTCATAAGTACACAATAACGTCACAGGTATACATTAATAAAGCCCGGAAGACCTTATAAACAAGACCTGAATTTAGACCATACAAAGATACAAACTACTTTCTTACCCTTATCTCTCATCTATCGTATATTTCCTACGGCATTATAGGTCACCACCATACCTGGAAAAAAAAGGGAAATATTAATATCCAATATATAAATAAAATTACGATAAGATAAAATTCATTGACACTAATGCAAAAAAAAAAAATTAGTAATGAATCTTAAAATTTATATTAAAGGGGCAAATTTTGTGTTGGTAAATCTGGAGCAACTGAATCCTCCAAACTATTCCAAACAACAGAACACCATTATTTTTGTTCATCTGATCATGTTTCCTGGCACATACTTACATACTTTGTTGGAATCAAAGCACTCCAATGTAGCAAAAGTATATTACCCCCCTAAAGCAGCGATAAAATGTCGTAATCGAATAACAAAGGGTAACAATATGACATACATACGATACAACCTCCCATCACATACCCCAACAAAAAAAAAATATATATATATATATCAGTAATAAAAGTTTAATTTCAATAATGACGACGACGATGATGATGATGATGATGACTGGAAATATTACAACGAAAAAAAAAACACACACACACACACACACCAAATAAAAAAATGGCACAGTCGCTGGTCAGATGAGAAACCTGACTAATTTTAAAGCATTCATTTTTATCCACGTGTTCACAATGCAAACTCCAAAGTGACGGTACAAAG
Organism: Petrolisthes manimaculis; assembly: GCA_034508575.1. Taxonomy (NCBI): domain Eukaryota; kingdom Metazoa; phylum Arthropoda; class Malacostraca; order Decapoda; family Porcellanidae; genus Petrolisthes; species Petrolisthes manimaculis. The sequence goes on along the minus strand of JAWZYT010002151.1, from coordinate 56,041 downwards.
CTAATGTTTGTTCCCTGATAAATGTGTGTAATTTTTTTAGTTGACAAATTTAGTAATAAAAAATGATGATTCTTGCCTTTAAAAATGTCCCCTCGTAACCTTTGAAACAGACTCAAATTTTCCAACGTAAAATTTCGCATCGTAATTTTTCAAACGAACTAATAATAATAATAAAAACTACACACACATTATCTTCTTTCGGACGATAATTATTGTTGATAGTTTTTTTTTCAGTAAGACGTATTATAATCATTCGGTATCACACAAACAATGATTAGAGGTATGTATCATAACTATAACCACAACATCGTGATTATTATTACCACCACACCATTATTATCACCTCTACCATAGAAAACGGGGAAGGGGGGGGGGATTAACTTTGGCAGACCCTGTGTTCGTATCTGAAAATTGGAGGCTTCTGATTCCTCCTGACCATGCCACGAAACACGCTCCATCCATATAGGTGGTGTTTCGTGGCAATATTTGAAAGACTCATTTATCTTCAATTTTCTTACTTCATCACAGGGTCCCCTTAATTTTAAGGTATCTCCCGTTTTCCTTTCCACTACATCCCGAAGACAGTTATATTTTTATCACCGTATTATTTATTTTTTATTTGTTTTCATTTTTTGGTTGAAGAGTGGAGGGAATAAGGAATATCTAGATTATGTCAACGCAATTATGAAAGTTTATAAAATCAATATGACGAGCGAAACCTACTTATTTTGTTCTGATCCTACATTCTCAATTCACAGTTTGTCAAGTAATCAACACCTTGAAGCTCCACTCCACTATCTCCATCTAGGTATCAAGTTTAGGTATAGTCTATGATAGTCTAGCGCCCCTGTGTGACATTCAGTTGGCAACCCTGGGAATCACAAGCTACTGACGGCATACACTCACAAGGAGGTTGTATACAGGTTATGTTATGTTAGGGTAGGTTATTGTAGGTTGTAGGGTAGGGTAGGTTATTGTAGGTTGTAGGGTAGGTTAGGTTAGGTTAGGTTAGGTTAGGTTAGGTTAGGTTAGGTTAGGTTAGGTTAGTTTAGGGTAGGTTAGGTTATGTTATGTTAGGTTAGTGTAGGTTCGGTTAGGTTATGTTTTGTTATATTAGGGTAGGGTAGAGTAGGGCAAGTTAGGTTTAGTTAAGTTAGCGTTCTTCCTTAAAAATAATAACCGATAGTAACTCTAAAACACAGTAGTATCGGTGTACAATTAGTAACGATACATACAATACCAAAAACACTGCAACAACTTCTTTCTTTTGTCCAACACTAATAATAATACGGTGACCTTCTATTCGTTCTGTGGTTCAAAATGTTTCACGCATATATATATATACTGTATATTGCACCGAGATCTTTTGTACTGTATAAGTTGGAAGGTTTCACTCCATTATAAAAAACCCGGTCAATTGTCCAGAAAAAAAAAAAATGTTGCTAGTATTTATATATTGCCTCTGCTCCTGACCACCTCTTTTATTATTTTCTCCCGGGTCCTACAGAGTCTTCCAGGTCTAGGGTGTGGTCTTTTTCCATTCTCTCTCTCTCTCTCTCTCTCTCTCTCTCTCTCTCTCTCTCTCTCTCTGTGTGTGTGTGTGTGTGTGTGTGTGTGTGATACCCTTGTTTATAATCAAATCAATGTGCTCCTGACTACTTAATTTTTTTTTAGTAGCTCCAGCATTTGATTGGTTTAAGTATAAATAGTAAATTATTTATATCTATTTTCTATAAGGTGATTCATTTTCTGCAAAGTCTCTTTAAAGGGTTAGTATACTTTTGCTACGTTAAAGCGCTTTGATCCCTCCAAAGTATGCCAGGAAACAGCAACAGATTAACAACAAAACAATGGTGATTTATTACTTGGAATTATTTAGAACTTTAGAAGAATCAAATATTTCAGAATTACCAACACTGTACTTCTTCCTTTAATACCACTTCCTCCTTTAATGCGATATGCCTATAACTCCTCAGGGTAAAAAACTCTTATAATATCTAATCTTGTGACTGGTTTGTTTGTGACTCAAGAGTGTACCTTGGTTGGATATAATACCACTTTTTCAGACAAGAGGTACTGGTAAGCCATTTGATGTTCCTGGTGGTGTCAGATACAGAGGGAGGATGCGTCTCGTTTTTTTTTTTTTTTTCCCTCCACCAGAATGGGAATAATTTAATATCGTTATGATGTTGCCCAAGGGAAGTATAAAGAAAGAAAGGTAGTCTATATTCCACATCCGTAGGTGCGGGAATAAGGAGAAAGCTGGCTTGGGGTGGGTAGAAAGTCTGTCCCCTATTCCCGCACCCACCTACCTAACCCCCCCCCACCCCTTCCAAGCCTGTCCCCCTACTCCCGCACCCCCCAAGCCTGTCCCCCTACTCCTGCACCCCCTTAACCCCCCCCCAAGCCTGTACCCCTATTCCCGCACCCCCTTAAGGTCCCTGTGATCGTGTACGAGAATTGGTGACTTCTGATTCATTTTTTCTATGCCACGAAACAAACACCTTTTATATAAGTGGTGTTTCGTGGCAGTGTTTGAAGGACTCTTTTTACCTCTACTTTTCTGACTACATCACGGTCCCCTCAAGTACACACACCACATTATACATAACAACATTCGGCCACTATTTATTTTTATTATTATATACTTTTTTTTTTCCTAACTGGGCACAGGACATTATAATTATTATCACTTTCGGACCCTGGTATTTTTTTTTTTATCTGCATACTGAACATTCTATATAATGATTTCTGCCCGTGTTGCTTTCATCTTGGTTGGTTGGTTTGTTTGTTTGTTTGTGTTGGTGTGACTGTGAACACTTCCCGTCCCCTGGAGATTACGTACAGTCGTGGTCAATAATAATCATCCACATGAGTAACTTTAAACAATTTACTGTCTAATGCATTCATGTTCTCATATAATGTTACTGTTTTAAGTAGTGTGTATATAGCTGCTTGTATTAAATTGAACGATTCTACTTAACCTATTTATCGGAAACTTTATCAGCTAGGGAGCAGAGGGAAGCTGTCAAAATCTTACCTGAGTTTCCCCTATTGTGGATGATTACTTTTGACCACGACTGTACGTATGCGGTATCGGCTCTACATCTTTAAAACCGCGTTGGGAACTCCTCTCAAGTTGGAACGAGCAGATATTGGTCCGAATTTTACGCACTTGTGAAAGATTGCGTTCTGTTGCATGGCTCCTATTACTGGTATCAGCAAACACGGACCCAACACTGCTTACCAACTAGCCTGATACCCAGACAACCAACCAACCAACAACCGACCAACCTACCACCCAAACACACAGCCAGCCAATCAACCGACCGACCAACCAATCACACAAACAAACAGCCAGCCAACCAACCAACCGACCGACCGACCGACCAACCAACCACACAACCAAATAGCCAGCCAGCCAAACAACCAACCAACCAACCACTCAAACAGCCAGCCAAACAACCTCACAACCAACCAACCACACAACCAATCAACCAACCAACCTCTTTCTCGCTCCGGTGACGCACTGATGAGGAAGAGACAGAGAGAAGGGGGCCTCTTTTCCTCTTACCAGTTTTCTCTTTCCCTCACCTCTCCACCTTCTCTCCTCATTCACCTTTTTTCCTCTCACCGTCTCTCTCCTTCCCTTACTCCTCAACTTTCTCTCCTCATTCACCTTTTTTCCTCATACAATCTCTCTATTTCACCTCCCCCTTCTCTCCTCATTCACATTTTTTCCTCATACCATCTCTCTCTTCCTCTCTCCCTCACCCATTCATCTCTTTTCCTCTCACCATCTCTCTCTCTCTCCCTTACTCCTCAACTTTCTCTCCTCATTCACCTTTTTTCCTCATACCATCTCTCTCTACCCCTCTCACTCCCCCATTCCTCTCTCCGCATTTACTTTCTTTCCTCTCCTTCAAACAATTTTCTCTCCCTTATCATAAAATATAGATACAGGCTCTCAATATTTATATTCGGTTACCCTTGCTCATATAGGCCTAATCTCTGCAATGTTCACTATTACAAACGTGGTAAAGAGTTATATTATTCAGAATGGCCCGTGGTGTGGAGTGGCATAATGTATCATATCGTGCTGTAAACGTGCCTAAAGTATTAATCATAAATAGCCTACATAAATTATAGCGTGTTACCTTAGATTTTGAGTTTAGGTGTATCTATTCTAGGTGAATAGATAGGTGACACTAAGTTATCATAAACAGACCAGTACTTATTAAGGGGTTATATAGCACATTGTTTTGGGTGGTAAATCTGGAGCAAATTATTCACCTAAACAATTCCAGGCAACAGGATACCATAATATTTTTGTTCATCTGGGTCTATTTCCTGGCATACTTTGGAATACTCAAGGCCCTCCGCTCCAATCTAGCAAACGTATATGATCCCATTAATGAAGTTACATAATTTTGCTCACGTAAGTACAGTATATTACTTACACCTAATGAATGACCCTTCCCTCTCCAATAAACATTCAACCTGGCCTGTATTAGAGTCACATTTACGACTTTGACACTATTATTATATCCCTATATATATAACATTTAGATAGCAACTGTACAAACCAACTATGAGGGGAAAAAATGTGGATAAAATGAATCGTGGAACTTGGTGCGAGTTACGATACAACTTTTAGGTTCGTGTGGGGAGCCTCACTGGATTCCAACTTGCCTCCAGTCTCCTGATTTATTAGCTACTGTACTAGGCTAACCCTCTTACACATGGGTGACGCACAGGTTGAGTAAATAATATATAGTAATGTGTGTGTGTGTGGTGAGAATATACGGTAAGTATACAGTAGTGTGTGTGTGTAGTGAGAAAGTAATATAGCCTATAGTAATGTATGTGTGTGTGTGTGTGTGTGTGTGTGTGTGTGTGTGTGTGTGTGTGTGTGTGTGTGTGTGTGTGTGTGTGTGTGTGTGTGTGTGTGTGTGTGTGTGTGAGAGAATATAAGTTTACAGTAGTGTATGTGTGCGAGTGTCGTAAGAAAATAAGTATACAGCAGTGTGTGTGTGTCATGAGAAAATTATATACGGTAGTGTGTGTTTATGTGTCAAATGTGTGGTGTCTCGTGAGGCGACACGACTTTTGCCGCCGACTGTACCAAAGTTGTCTCCCTCGGCCAGGCACAATACTGTACGACTGATTTCTGTGGTTGTTCCAACGACAAAATACAATCAATTCACCATCGATTCTCTGTTGTGTAGTCGTTTCAGTTACATACATTGTGGCATATTGACCTCGATAACTAATGGGATAACTAATTTAATGTTCCAGATACCGACTGACAGGACTGACTGACAAACTAATAAAGTATTCAAATCCATCGTGGCATTGATAACTAATCAACAATTTCATTTTAAGTTCCACGTACTGATTAGAATAAATGACTAAAGTACTCAAATACATCGTGGCATAGATAACTAATCAACAAATGGGCTAACTAATTTATTTCATTTCAAGTTAAACCCATCGTGGCATAGATAACCTCATTTTATGTTCCACGTACTGATAACAATAAATGACCAAAGTACTCAAATCCATCGTCTCAGTATAATATATCGACAGCAACAGTATACCAATTTGGGGGGAAAACCACCGTATAGTTATTAGAGGAGCCAGCACACCCTCCGCCATCTATCGAGCGTGGAAAGACCCAGCGGCCCCATGCAGCCAACCAGCCAGACAGTCAACTCCACCTATTGAGCGGACAAGGAACTACTAACCCATTCCCTCCCGCCCTGAAATTAAGTGCGCCCACACGAACTATTTCCATCCCAGTGAAACCCTGGTCGTCGCAGGCAAGATCCAGATACACACTATTACACAGGTGTATCTGGATCTTGGTCGAACTTGAATGAACTGATCTTGAGTTATAACCAGCCTATCATGTATGTATGTATGTATGGGCTTAGATATTCGTGTACAAAAAGAGTAATTATAGATAAACTGATCAAGGGTTACAGCTATATTATAGGACCGTACTTGATGCTTCCAGATAGATGAGGCATTACTTTAGTTATGCAAAATTTGTTTGTTAGAAAAATAGTAAAAAAAAAAAATAGAAGCGGGAGATCAATTATTGGTTACATATGTAGCCAATACATGTATATTTGTTATGCTTAGATGAATTATGGATATCATACCAACGTCTTCCAACACTAACATCTAAAACCCATAAGATTTTCCTTCCCATTGATTCTTACTGATGGGAGGAAAAAATCAAATGCATGACTAACCAATAAACCAAGTGTAAACTACAAATAAACCGATATATCATAATATATGAATAACTGGTCAATAAACCGAACGTACAACTATAAAAAAAAGAGTAAAATAAAATACATACAAATAATCCGCACTGTACCAACTACCGTATTCATGAACACTGAAGTATAGCCTACAGCACAAATAAGAGTTGAACACAGACTGTCATTATTCAGTACTAAAAGTGGTAATATAACGACAACCTGAATAGCCTGGCCATGTGCTATAATCACATCTCCTAAATAGTCGTCCTCTCTGCTAACGACCACCTCTCCATCACAGGCGACAGTTTTGTGGTGATGGCGATTAGCTGTTCTGGCCACGAGTGGAATCTCAACTCGTAAATTTTTGGTAGCTACGACTGTTGTATTGTTGTTGTTGTTGTTATAGAGGACCTCGTGTGTATGATGTAAAATAACGGCATCTACTGTATACTATAGTTACGTTTCCATGATGTCTAAAGATTTACTACTGTATAATTAAGGGGGTATTATAATTATACACCTTTGGTACACATTGGAGTGCCTTGATTCATCCAAAGTATACAATTTTATATGCTAGGAAACAGGACCAGAATGGACAATAACAATAACGTTGGTCTGTCTGTTGCTTGGGACAGGTTGAAGGAATCAGTTGCCCCAGATCTACCTACGAACAATATTCAAGTTCTTCAAGTTGTAGGCCCCGCAGATGGCCGCTCATGGTCAACATAATATAATAGGCCTATGCGAGGGTTGTGCGGGGGATTTATGGGTCTAGGGGAGAATTAGAATGGATTGGATCAGGGACTGCGGGTTGAAGATTAGGATTGGGGAGGTAATGATTGGTGATCCTATTTCTAAATGTGAGATGGGAAATTATTCCACTCTTGGATGCTCAGGGGAAAGAATGAGCGTACTACTATCCCTTAGGCTAACTGGCCTCAGCTATCAAATAAGTTAATAAATATTTAAATTAATGTAATGTTAGAACTGGAATAAAATTTAAAATAGTTTCCGTCGGGGATACCGAGGGGGGGGGAGGAAGGGGGGGAAAGGTGTCAAGTTCATGAGACATAATACATATTCAAGAACATTCACGGTGCATACGATGGATTCATAGACAAACAACAGAACCATCGTACCCGTACCACGCCATCGTCAACACACACACAAACACGGATAGGCCTATTCTTGCATAAGGTTCATCATAGCCTACTTATAAGTTTACGCGGGACAATTGTAAACCGTTTTCTTTTGGTAGAGGGAAACGTATACAATTTTTGGCAAATCAAAGATGAAATTATACATGGGTCATTATTACTGAGGTTACTTGAAAATGATTATTATTATCATTATTATTACCGTAGCGTAGCTTATTTTTATTATTATCATTATAATTGCTACAGCTACGTTCTGTATAACAATTTTAATTAATAATTTCCCTTATGACAGCATATTACTTCGCCTAATGATACATAGGCCTACAGACATTAATTATTATACCTGTTTTTGCTAATTACTTTCCGCTCTTACTTCTTTCTCTTTATCCTACTTTACTCTCTTTTCTCTTTACCCTACTCCATCCTCTCTCTCTCTCTCTCTCTCTCTCTCTCTCTCTCTCTCTCTCTCTCTCTCTCTCTCGTACCTGTGGTTAATTACACGCATAATTAAACTGATTGTGGTGACTGAAATGGCGATAAGATTGTTAGTGCCAGCGGTAATGTTGATAGTTGTGGTAGTAAATGCTTGTAGTTTTGATCATGATAATGTTGGTTGTAGTGGGAGTAAATGCTTGTAGTCGTGATGTTAATAATGTTGGCAGTTTTGATCATGATAATGTTGGTTGCAGTGGGGGTAATTTTCTAGTTATGATGTTAATAATATTGGTAGTAGTGATAGTAATGTTTGTAGGTATGTTAATAATGTTAGAAGTGGTAATAATGTTTCTAGTTATGATGGTAATAATGTTGGTAGTAGTTATAGTAATGTTTGTAGGTATGATTATAATAATGTTACAAGTGGTAGTAATGTTTGTAGTTGTGATAATAGTGTTGGTACCGGGTAGTAGTGATAGTAATATTTGTAGTACGGTAGCAGCGATTACATTGGTAGTACAAGTAATAGTAATGTTAACTGTAGTAGTGGTAATAGTTAGTGTAATTATTATAGTATTGGTGCTAATGGTGAAAGAGTTGTGATACTGTAGTAATAATATTGGTGCCAGTGTTGCCAGCTAATAGAGGGGGTACTGTAATGTTGGTAGTAAGAAAGTAGGTAATGTTGGTACTCGTGGCGATAATATACCGTAATAACTGATAAGGCGTCGGTGTTGGCAATATTGGTAATGGTCGTAGTGGTGGTATAAGTAATGATAATGATGATGATAGTAGTAGATGTTTTATTTGTTATGGTGGTGGTAGAATGATGATGATGTATGTGCAAGAGTGATGGTGGTAGTGATAGCATTATTAGGCTACACACACAGTATACAGCCTCTATACGCATACAAATTTGCTTTATAAAAAAACACAAACACACTATACAGCCTGTACATGCATATAAATGTGCTTTAATTAAACACACACACACTCTTCCGTACATACTCACATTTAACAGAAGCCTCACAAAATATAATTAAATGCCAAGTACACAGAAGTAAGTATTTCAGTACAATTGTCAGCTGGCTTAATAAAAACGTCTCTAGATTTATAAAACACACTCATCCTCATATCCTTAAACTCGGTGACGGTGTATATATATGGCTGTGCCTATTAATTTTATTTGAGCATGGATATTTTAAAAATATAGTAGGTACTGCACATAGCCTAGTTTTTCTTCTCTTTAGATATGCACGGAAAATAAATTAAGGGAGAAATTTTGTGTTGGTAAATCTGGAGTGAATGATTCCTACAAACTATTCCAAGTAACAAAACATCATTATTTTTGTTCCGCTGGTCATGTTTCCTGGCATACTTTGGAGGAATCAAGGCACTCCAATGTAACAAAAGTTAATTATATACCCCTTTAATGTTGGGTTGGGTTGGGTGAGTGATGGTGACGCAAACAACCGAATTAAGGGGAGATTCTCTTGTTGGTGAATTGGAATATATCTGATTCCTCCAAACTATAATTATATACCACGAAACAACAGATCCTTCAATTAGTAACATTAAGGTGGTAATTCTTTTTTGGTACATTGGAGGGCCTTGATTCCTCCATAGTATGACAGAAAAAGGAACACAAATAACGGTGGCCTGTTGCTTGGAATAGTTTTGAGGATTCAGTTGCTCCAACATTACCAAAACAAAACTTCCCCCTTAAGGGTGTATGTATTCTGGTACAGTAGCCTACCTATAGCCTAGGCTAGATGGTATGAGTCAGTAAGGTAGGCTGGCCTTCCAAATTACCAAAAGAATCTCCACTTAAGCCTATATAAAAAAATATAGCCTACCTGTACAATAATGCATACATATCTAACACGTGTATAACATACTGTAAATTTACTCTATATTTACGGGTATTTTATGTTCATGAAGCCTTGGTGCATGATTTATACACAGCCTAATGATAAGTGGTATTGTTATGTATATAGGCTACAGTCCAGGAGGAAGGGTGTAGCGTTTGCAACTTTAATACCGTACCGTACCTACCTAGTTAGGCTATATAATATTTATTTCATATTACTATTTTCATTTTTTTTGGGGGGGTGGGGAAGAGCGAGGCAAACTAGGCTACATGGAAATATTCACCACTGCATAAATTAGGTGTGTGTGTGTGTGTGTGTGTGTGTAGGGGTGGTAGAGGGACGTTAACTTTTCAATACCAAACAGTACTCGTGCGATTGTTATCTTATATCATTCATTTCCGGAGAAGGATAGTGTTGACGATAGCCTTGTGATTATGCAAACATCATCACCACTACTACCATGCACTACCACACTACTACTACTACTACCACACTACTACCACAACCGCCACATATTACGAGTAGGCTAATCACCAAAACTACTACTACTATTACAACTACTACCACCACCACCACTACTACTACCACAATTAACTGTCACCGCCACATACGAACGACGAATAATCACCAAAACTACCACCATCACCAAAACCACTAGGCTACGGTACTACTACCACCACCACCGGCACATACTAATCATCAAAACCTAACCTACCAACCGGCTACTATCACACTCAGCACACACCTCCAATGACACTATTACATGCTGAGTGAGAAGGACGACTGGAGAGAGAGAGATGGTATGGTATGGGATGTTACAGAAGGAGATAAATAGGAGAGGGGGAAAAGAAACTGAGAAAGTGAAGTCATAGAAAATAGTTGAGAAACAATATTTAGAATGAGGCAAAAAAATATAGTTCAAAGGGAGAAGGGACATGAAAGAAGGTTAAGAAAAGCAGATAATTATGAGAGAAGTAGAAAATGAGAGAAAAAGACGGAAGGATAGAGAGATGAAGAGTCAAGAAAAGAGAGATGAAGAAAGTGTATGAGAGGAAGGGATTACAGGCAGTGGAAAAGGAATGGGGGGAATGTAGGGAGGGGAGGGAGGTAAAGACAATGAAAGAACAGAAGGTGAAGGAGAGGAGGAGGGAGGAGGTAATATGAGAGACGTGAAGAGGGAAGGAGGGAGAGGGGAGTAGCCTAGTAGAGTGAGAGGAGAAAAACGAGGGATGGAGAGAAGGGGAAGGAAGGAAAATGTGATGAAAGGATTAGAAAGGAAAGAGAAAAGATGAAACAGTGAGAACGGGAATGGTAAGATGAAATGGAGAAAAAAAAAGATGAAGGGGAAGAGAAAGTCAGAAAAGGAAGAGACATTACTCCTAAATGAATGGAAGAGAAGGGGAGAGGAAAAGAGATGAGGTGAGAAGAAAGGAGAGGTGAGGAAGGAGTGGGGGTGAGGGGAGAGGAGAGTGGCAGTAGGAAAGAAGAGCCAGAGTGAGGGTTGAAGAGGAATGGAGATAGTGGAAGGAGTGTTGAGATAAAAGGTGGGAGTGGCGGGGAGAGAGAGAGGGAGGGAAGGAGGTATCAGTGGCATGGAGGGAGAAGTAGCATAGAGACAGAAACCCCCAATACACACATATATACCTGTACACACACACACACACACACACACACACACACACACCACACACATACAACACAACACAACACAACACAAAACACAAATCATAAATCATACAACACAAACACACAACACAAATCATACGACACACACACACACCACACCACACCACACCACACCACACCACACCACAACACACACAACACAACAACACACACACACAGCTCACGTACAGTACTTGGGTGGTTAGCCTATCTTCCTTATACCTTCCATTGGACATTGCCTAATAGCCTACTGAGATTCACACACCCCTCAAGGCTATTAATTAACATGTTCATTGACGACCCATTGCATTTATTGTCTCTATTGAACAAGTGGTGGATGTGTTGATGTGTGTTCTCTTACTTCCACCCTCCACCTCCATATTATCTCTTCTTTTTCCTCCTCCTTTCTCTACTTTCTTGTTTATGTTGTATATCCTACTCCATCATCTCCCCTCTCCATTTTTTCCTCATTTCTCCATTTCATCCCTCCATTTTCATCCTCCTTTCTCCATTTCGTTTCTCCTTTTCCCTCCATCTCCTCTCTCAATTTTCGTCCTTCTTCCTCCATTTCCTTTCACCGTTTATCTTCTCTCGTCCTTTTCCTCTTCCTCTTCCTTCCCTCTTCTCCCCAGTCTGGTCAAGAGGTTGTTAATCTCACTACAATCGAAGACCCTAACACTCCCCTCTCCTCCCCTCCTACTTTCTTCCTTCTTTACTCTCTCTCTCTCTCTCTCTCTCTCTCTCTCTCTCTCTCTCTCTCTCTCTCTCTCTCTCTCTCTCTCTCTCTCTCTCTCTCTCTCTCTCTCTCTCTCTCTCTCTCTCTCTCTCCTTCCAATATCTTACCTATTTATTTACATTCTTCTATCCTCCCTCTCGACAACTTAAGCTCTACTCCTTACCCTTTGCCATTACTCCAATTCCTTCTCCTCTTCCCTTTCTGTTTTCCACCTCTCCCGTGTAGGATATCTCACCCTTTTCCATTTCCTCCTATTATCTTTCCCTCCATTTACCTCCTTTCACACATTTATCCCTCCCTCCGCCCCCCATTTTCCTTCTTATAATCCCCCTCTTCTCTCCAACATCCACTTAACCTACCTCCCGTCTGTGTCCCTCTCCTATTTCCCTCCATATGTCTCTCACCGCCATCCACTCACTATACCCATTAGCAACTAACTAACGACTCCAAGTCCTTCACATATCCATCATCCACACACAAAGTTCTGTACAGTACCTCAACTACAAACATCTTTTTCTCCTCATCCATTTTTATTTCTTCTTCACTAAGTCCCTATTTTAAGTATGTAGCCTCCATAAACTCATGCCACAAAAATTCTCAAGGACACTAAATATAAACACATGAAACTTGCACCATTAAAAAAACAATCAGCAAATTATATTAGCAGATACTCACAACATTCTACCCCATTCTACACACACACACACACACACACACACACACACACACACACACACTACTGAACTCTCCACACGATGCACCTGTTATCTTGCATGGAGCCACAAGAGCTAAAGCAAGGTCTGTGTTTACATTCCCACGCGCCAAGAACAATCTTTAGCTGCTGGCTGGCAGCGTCGAGATCTTTGCTGTCGCACAAGTTAGGGGGGAATCAGTATCATGTTGTTCTCCAAGGAAAAGCCATATTGTGTGTGTGTGTGTGTTGATTTGGTTGTTGGAAATGTTTAATGAGTAGTTAACCCTGGAGACATTGGAGGGGAGGGGGAGGAACTAGGATCGAGTTGTTGACAGTGGTCACCCGAGGCAGCTGAGGTGTGTGTGTGTGACCCGTGCCTTGCCTGGGAGAGAAGTGGGTGTGAACCAGAGGTGTAAAGTAAACAAGGATGAGGACTGTGTGTGACGAGGCTCATGGTTGGTTCCTTCCTTTGCTTTGGCTGGAGTAGGCTACGGTATATAGCCTACTGTCTGTTTGTTATGATTGCTTGAGGTTGGAATATTGGCTACCTGTATGGCCCGTGACTGTACTATTTATTATCCAAGTACAAGTAGCTAATTACCTTTATCACATATTTCTTACTTTTTGTTATAATCATCAATTACTCTATGATACTTTTTGTCGCAAACTTTTACCTTTTTTTATCTCCGACACGTAAGAAAACACAAATCTACATTTCTCAAAGCCTATACAGCCTAATCACGTTGGCAGTCATGAGGCCTATCCTTGCTATAAATTAAATAAAAATCCACACACATAGTTTTGATTAATTCTGCTAACACAAACACAGAAACAAACAAACAACCCGAACCCCAAACCTAACCAACCCCCCATCGTAGGTAATAAGACACACGTACAGGCTAGGCTACACCAGACGCCCGCCAGAAAGTCATCTTTAAAACATCCCATCTCAACCCAGGGACGCTTGCAGGGTTTTCCGCCATTTCCTGTCTTCTTTATTTTTTCCCAGAAGCCCAGTCGTACCCAGCACTAATTCACATACCGGTAATAATAATAATAAAAAAAAACTAGTAACAAATATTAAGAATACGGTAATATTCAGTGGTATATATTTCTCCACAAGCATACTTGACTAAAACAAATTTCTTGGGTTCTTGAGCACTGCGGTAGCTTACATAAAAACAAATTTCAATTACTTCAATACTATACCTAAATAAACACACCCACAAACAGACATACGAATAAATAGGCTATAACTAACCAAAGTACCGTACTGGCGTAACTCATTCTGAATGCAAACCTTTTACACGTTCACGTTATCATTCCTTTGGGACGAGTAACCTAGAAACCATCTCCCTTCTCCAATTTTGCTGACTTCCCCCACACGGTCAATTACAGCACCATAGGCCTAACTAACTACTGACGGTACCCTGCGGCGCCCTCGTTAGGCTGTTCGGCTGGCAAGGAAGGATGGAAAAGAGAAATGACAGGCGCACGTCCAAACAAACTGTCAATGTCAAAATGTATATAGCCTAGGTGAGCAATGGAAGGAAAGAAGATTCACTGTATATATTAGTTATCAAAAATTTTAGGGGTCCAATTAAAAATGGAAAAAAAATAGAAAACTGCAAGTTCAAAATAAATTGGAGATGTCTATACGTTGCGCATGGTATTTTTTTACAAATATATATGTACCGTATATATATATATAAATGTGAGTTTATTCCTGGATCGGATATGGTCTGTGGTTGGTTCATGATGTTTACAAGAGGGTGGTGGGGGAAGGTCTCATGGGGGGAGTGTGTAGATCGCGTCATGGTGGAGGGAAGTGAAGGAGGGAGGAGTGACGAGGGTGTGTGCCCGTGGTGGTGATTTGGCAGGGAGTAGGAAAGTCAGTGAGAGAGGAGGGGTAGAGAAAGGTGAAGGGAGAACAGATGGGGGAACGAGGGAAGAAAGAGGGAAGGGTAAGAGATGAGAGAACGAGAAAATGAAAGGCTGTGGAAGAAGGGGAATAGGCTAGTAGAGGGGACGAGGGGGAAATGTGTGAATAAAAGAAATATGAAAGGAAGGGAAAGAGGGAGATTGTAGAAAGCTGAGGTAGGGAGGGAGGGATGGAGAGCCAAGGTAGAGAAGGAGGTATGAAAGGTGAAGATAAAAAGTGTGAGGAGGAAGGAAGACACAAATGAGTGGAAGAAACACGAATTAAAGAGCCATGAGGAAAGCTGAAACGAGAAGCAGAGGGAGGAAGACTGTTAACAGGGGAAAGGGAAGGTTCCACATAAGTCGGGAACAGAAGATGTCTCACCTAAAAATAAAAGAAAATTCCGATATTGGAGAGGCTATGAAGGCGCAACGGTAATAATGGCGTAATGATACAATGATACTTATAGTTTCTCGATATACCGCAATTAAGTGTATACAGGCTAAACAATACAACAAAACCACTGTATAGACCTACATAAAAAATAATAATTAGGCTGCCAGCAATTTTACTCTGGTTACAGATAACTACACATAATAATTATTGCCTTATGTTCCACCATTATAATTATGGATACAGGTAATAAGCCACGCAGTATTACAGTGTGAAATGTCGAATATCAATTTCTTTATCACTGAACCACAAACGGGACAATATATTTCAGCATTAATTGAGCCCATTATTCAAGCACACTGTATGTTTTTTTCTTCTACCAACTCAAGTCTGTAAAAATGGATAATAGAGAACAATATGATGATAATAATTACGTGCTGAACCAAGGTAAGAGAGAGTGGCTACCAAAACCGAGTGGTGACTGTGATGACTGAACTGTGGTTTGGTTTAGTTTGTTTGCTAGTCATTAAAGGTGATGTAAATGTATTATGTAGGCCATAAAGAGTGGTGTGTGTGTGTGTGTGTGTGTGTGTGTGTGTGTGTGTGTGTGTGTGTGTGTGTGTGTGTGTGTGTGTGCAGTAATCGAGTTTACAATGGATACTATTGTAACGAAATTGTATTAAAAAGAAAAAAGGATAGTGGCACACATGGTTAATTTAAGTTCCATATAAACTACTATTTTATATAAGCTGCGTAATAACTATGAAGACTCAGGCGTAAAAGTGAAGAGATCAAATAAATAGCAGGCCTATCATACAGTAGCTCAAATGAAATCAGCCCAATAGCCTACGTAGCCTTGGCCTGCTGGCTAGGCTATTGTCGAGACGTGCCACACTGAGCCTCTCTAATACCCCAGTAGGCTATATAGGCTAGGCTAGACTAGACTACCTGCCTCACCTTACCTTACCTCACATCACTGCTATATTTACCACACTAACCAGGTAGTTAGTGAAGTTGGTGGCAACCTACTAATTAAGTCTTAACCACTATGGATCTCTCTCTCTCTCTCTCTCTCTCTCTCTCTCTCCATACACAATAGTAACTACGATTCACTCTACAATAATAACTACACACATTCTCTCTCTCTTTCTCTCTCTCTCTCTCTCCACAATAGTAACTACATTTATCATTTTAAACTACCCATAATAATAAGGCATTATTTTTCCCTCGCTGTGTTTGTTTACCCTGGTGAAGTCCAGCGCGTGACGTCACAGTGCCGGGGGTAACTTGATAAGATAGTCGACCAAACCTCAGTAACCAACACGAGAAAGAGAGACTGTCTACCTACCGAAAGGAGTCTGTAAGTGCCTATAATATCATACTGAACTACCCTACTTAATTAGATACTATATTTACCTATTATTTTATTAGGCTACTTCAGATTTAGGCCTACTTAGTCTTTTAGGGTAGACTACAGAAAGAGAGAGAGAGAGAGAGAGAGAGAGAGAGAGAGAGAGAGAGAGAGAGAGAGAGAGAGAGTGTGTGTGTGTTACTACTACATTGGTATAACACGGTATAAAAGTTGTAGGACTAGCCTAGTGGTATTAGTGAGTGGTTAGGTGAGGCTGTGGGAGGATAGGAATGCGGCCACCTCCTCTCTCTCTCTCTCTCTCTGACTTCACTAGTATACTTTCACTTACTCCACCCTCATATCTATCTCTATCTGACTTCACTATAGTAGCTACACTTTCATTTACTTCACCCTTCTCTCTCTCTCACTCTCTCACTCACTCTCTCTCTAGTAGCTACACTTTCATTTACCTACCTCTCTCTCTCTCTCTCTCTCTCTCTCTCTCTCTCTCTCTCTCTCCATTATAGTAGCTACACTTTCATTTATTTCTCTCTCTCTCTCTCTCTCTCTCTCTCTCTCTCTCTCTCTCTCTCTCTCTCTCTCTCTCTCTCTCTCTCAAATATAATCTGACGGGCTATGAGTCACCCAGTCACGAGATATATATACCGTACATTGGTATAATAATGGGGACGACGGGCAGGTAGCCGACAGTCAACAATAAGTTTACCAATATATATCACACCTCTGGGTTCCCATGGGGTTGGTTACGTAATATATATTAACGCAAATAATCCTTTCCTATTATTATGATGGGTGTGACTGCTGCCTACATGTGCTAATGAAGATGAAGGTGTAGGATAAGCATCGTGTGTTTATGAGTATTGTGTGTTCGTGAGTATTGTGTTCGTGAGTAAGGTGTGTTTGAGAGTAAGGTGTGCTTGTGAGTAAAGTGTGTTTGTGTGTAAAGTGTGTTCGTGAGTAGTGTGTTCGTAAGTGTTGTGTTCGTGAGTGTTTGTGTTCGTGAGCTAAACACTAACATCGGCTATGGTAGTTGTACAATGGACAGTACGGTAGGCGTTAACCCCAACACATCCGTTTTGGGTCATCCGGATATTAGCGTTTACTAATCTGTACGGTAACGATAACAAGGTTACCACTTTCGGGATCACGTACGCCATTTTGAGTTTTACTGCGATTTAACACTTCGCGACCTTATTCAACCTATTATAAACTGTCATACACAACTCAGACTAACACACACTATGCTGCATGCACGACTCCCTAACATCCACCCATCAGGAATCCTCCCTTCCCCGTAAGGACATAGGCCTAATTCATCTGGCCAGGCCCTTCTGACATATCAAAAGAATCTAGATGGAGCCATTGTATATACCTGTCCGGGATGCAACACAGCACCCCATTCTATTAAACACATTATGGAAGACTGCAACGCACACAACGACATTCGCCAACAATACACCATAATTCACTGAGGGCATTGTGGGAAAGCCCGGTTCAAGCCTTAGCCTTCCTCAGGAACTCGGGGCTGCTCAGTCAAACAGCTTGAGGAACTTCAACAACTCAGAATAACAGCTTCACAATATCATAAACCATAAATTCAGTGCAACCAATCCTCGCACCTATATCAACATGGAGTTAAACTAAGCTAATGTAGGCTACAGTAGAGGAGACCCAACTCCTGTGCACCAATATAGCCTACGTTGTTTGATAGTGTTTTACCATTGCTTTAACTTGCTTAACATTGAGGTCTACCACAAATTTGTTATCCTATTATGTTAGTAAAACCGTAAAGCATCGTGCGGTTAAAAAAAAATAAAAGGAAGAATAGGAAATCATAACTCAACTTGACCTATTTATACCGGTACTTGCAAATTGTGGCCAACAGCCTAATTACCACTAAAATTTAATAACATCTGTGACTAATAATCCCCATTCATCCTAGATCATACCACGAACCTGAGCACTGAACCACTGACCCAGAGGACAACAGAACAGAGCAGGGAAGGTGACCACACAATAAGGCAGAGGTAGGCTAGACGTGACAGGACTGACGAGGCGAGTAGGCTAGGTGGGAACAGGGAAGACAAGACAGAGAGGATAGAAGAGATGCATAAATGGACACACACACACACACACACAGCAGAGAAAAAAAGAGCGGGATTCAGTTCAGGGCAGGAGAGAACTGGACAGGAGTAACAAGACAAGTAGACTATATGTAGGCCTATAGTGGCTACCGTACCATAAAAGGATTAACGACCCATACCAATCTTTTATATTATTATCAAGACCGTTCCGTTACTGAGGCCTAGGTCATCACTAACCAACACACACACACACACACACACACACACACACACACACACGTCATGGCTTCCAAATTGGCACCCACCAGACACACAACGTAGGATGTCTGAGGGTCAATTACGAATAGTGAGTGGGGCTGTTATGGCCTTACGATTAACGCCTGAAACTCCTTGTGGGGGAATTTAAAATAATCTTAACCCTCTTTGGAGTGGATTATATTTTGATCTCCCGAGAGTCCCAGACATCTGCATGGCTTACGAGTCCAGCCATGCAGCTATCCACTAGAACACCTCTCTAAAATAATATAGCTATGGAAAACAGTGCCTATAGTGTTGTTGCTGCTTGAAATTGGGGAGAAATCTATAACAAGATGAAAGATCTACCACCCACTTCTCCCTACATGAACACGAAAAGAGAATCCCGCCTACCTAACCTGAAGGAAATGGGGCCAGGTTTGTAAATGCAATAGGGAAAGAAAAATTCAGTCTATCTCTAAAATTGAACTTGACAGAATTTTATCCAGCCTAACCTCGACTTTAACTACTCTATCGATGAACTGTCAACTACCCTGTTAAAAGGACAAGAACAAGAATAGTGGGGAGGGTCAGGAACAGGGGTGAAGGAAAGGGAAAGGGACGAGACAGGACAGAGGGAGGGGCAGGACAAGACTGGGAGAGGGTCAGAGCAGGACAGGACAAGAGGGAGGGGGTCAGGACAGGACAGGACAGGAGTGTGAGGGGGGGAGGGGAAAGGAACAGGGACAGGGGGAAGGAGTGTTAAAGGTGTAGGGCCAGACATCCCGACCTGCCTTGCCACCGCCTGTCTCCCCGCCGCCGCCACCACCACATCCTCCACCACCTCCACAACCACAATTTTCTCCACCCCCACCA
The DNA here is from genome assembly GCA_034508575.1 of Petrolisthes manimaculis. Classification (NCBI taxonomy): domain Eukaryota; kingdom Metazoa; phylum Arthropoda; class Malacostraca; order Decapoda; family Porcellanidae; genus Petrolisthes; species Petrolisthes manimaculis. The sequence goes on along the minus strand of JAWZYT010002151.1, from coordinate 36,331 downwards.
CCACTACTACTGACTATCTCCTCATTACCGTCACTACCACAGCCTCCATTGATAATATAGTAAATAAAATAACTAACCACAACCACCGTCTACCAACATACCACTGTACCAATTAGGCCAGGGCCGCCTATTACCTCATACATATAGGCTACCCTTCAAATATATAAAGCGTATTATCGTAACCATATATATAATCTACAGATCAAGAAGGCACAAGAGGCTTTGTTTTTACTCGCGTCATAGTTAAAAAAAAAACATGACTTCTGAATTCTGGGATACAAAATGCGACTACAATAGGCTAGACCCTGTGCCCATCTCGACAACCTACCACTCCAGACACAGTTGGGTTGTTGCCTCTCTAGCTATCATGAAACCCCTTCTGCCTCGTTAGTTAATTAATATAGTTTTAACTTCTTGGGTTCAGATTCTTCCCTGCAGTGAGTAAACTAGACTGGATAGAGTAATAAAAAATGGAGTTGCCATTCATAAAATAATGGTTTTAATAATTGCAAGATTTTTAAGGGGAATATTTCACATTACACAGTCACACACAAGCACAAGATTATTATATGTTTTAGAGAATCTGAGAACGCATTACCTTACCATTATAGATAGTTCCATCAGAACGATATCATTATAAACAAACTTCGACTGTGACCTGCAATCATGGATAGAGCCTGAGTTGCCAGGTAGGAGGTTTTCACATTCATTTGTACGGTTTGAATTTAATAAGAGGCTGGGTAATTTCGGAAGACTGGATTTTACGGTCATTCGTAGTCCGGTATTGTATCATAAGACGATGATGATACAAACATGCTGCATACTTTAAACTGATACAACTTAAGTCATTATAAGCCAACCATAAAGGGAAAAAACGGTTGCCCTCCTTCCCCTCTAAAAAAAATAGTAGTCCATAGTGGGTTATTTTTGGCATTACACTTTTTTTTACCGGTGGAAGTGGCTACTCTGCACGATTAAAATGTTTATGTACCCCTCTTGTTTTACTTACTTACTCTCTCTCTCTCTCTCTCTCTCTCTCTCTCTCTCTCTCTCTCTCTCTCTGCGAATCAGTGTATTTTATGATAATGGGCGTGCTGTTATTGTGACAACTAGGCTGGTAGATTGAGTGTGAGTGGGTGACTGAATATAAATCCCACCACATAAACAGCTGTGTTTACATATATTCTTTATATATTACTACCAGCTCCACGAAGGATACGTCGTCTCTTACCTATTAGCCTATATAAAATGAATTGCTTATGTTCCTACGTATCTTGAATGAAGTAACTACATATATCTCATTGTCTTGTGTTTGGTAAAATATTGTAGCCTATATGGTTCCGATTGCACACACAGTTTGTTTTCCAAGAGGTAGTAGTCCAGCAGGCTTGCAGTAGAACTACACCGTGTGGCCTTACCTATGGTATCTGCAATACGAGCAGTAAATTAGTTACGGTTTCCCCCAATAAATACCTACTGGAATGATGCATAATGAAATATATGCTACTCTTCTCGAGTATTTAAATAAGTATCTACACGGCGTAAAGCCACCTTTTGTTACCGGTATATTTTATATTTCGAACGTGAATATTTTTATGAAATTGATTGTGGTATTTCAAGCAGCTTTATGATTTAATATTTGTAAAATTTACCAATTCAAGTCAGTCTCACTCCGGCCTGTATGGATAAATTTATAATATATTACCACTATTGCTCCTTTGGCTATCGTCACTGACGAGCAAATATCAATAAGCAACCATACCGTACTATTTATCTACCAACATATGGACGAGTACCGGTATGCTGCACTTCATCGATGATCATGAAGCCCAACTATCAATTTCCTGAAGATTCATGCCTAAACAGAATGAAATTCAGTTACTATTACCGCTTTTTACTTACATTATCATGTTACTTCAGCATTTGTATTATATGTAACTATTTCCATTCATTTGAAACAGAAGACAGTACTGGTAAACAGCATTGCATAGACCATGGTTCTTAACCTGAGGTGCATCGTACACCCAGACGAGACCTTCTTTGGTATGCATGGGTTATTGGGGCTTAATGCATATCCTCTTCGTCATGGTCATTAAGGCAACGTAATTATAGTGATGAGTATGGGATGGATGTAGAAAGTGTGTGTTGTGTGGTGTTGTGGAAAAGTGTAGGTGTGTGTTGTATGATGTCTTTGAGTGTCGTCGAATTTTTCCTTGGGGTAGCCTAGCCTACATGGAGGCTGTGTAGGCAATCTAACCTTGTGAAATTACGAGATGGATATTAAGATTTATGATAAATACAGTTCAGTTATATAATAATTATATCGGTAATGTATTCTTCATTTTGTTACTCAAATATTGACTTATTTTTATTTTATTATACACCAAATTTTGTGCATAGAGGTGCGACAAGAATGAAGTCAGTTCCATGGAAACTCCTCTATTATAATTATTATCTACATTATAGGTTACATTTTCGGAGTTTATCAAATGTTTGTGATTTGTGCCAAGATGAAAGAGAACGCGTGGATAGCAAGGGTGTGCGAACATGGAAAAGTTAAGAATAACTGGCATAGGCTACCCCCTGAAGCTAGGTTCACTGTCAGTCCCCATTAGGCTACATAATACGGGCTACAGCACTCAGAAATAGTATACCATAGCCTACTTATTACGTGCCGTGTTTCCTCGAGTATAAAATTAAATATAAGGGGAGAGTTTATGCTTATTTTTCCCCAGGCGTTGAGTGTGGCCCCACAGGATAGGCTTTATCATAGTGACAACAGCTTGCAGTTTGTTTCCATTTCCGGTGGGATACATTAATTAAGGTTTGCCACGGGATGTTAGGTTACCATTGTTATATAATTAACAAAATATTTACGAACTTTATCGTGGATTCTTCCAAGCCGATTGTTTGGTTTACTAACTCAATATAAAGTGGGCACCACAATTAGTACAAATAAAAAAAATATCGTACTGGTAATACTCTACCTTTCCAGTAATAAACATTATATTTTTTTAATAATATACATTACTTGCTATCGCTTTGTAATACTAATTCCGTACCTCTCAAGCCGACAAGTAACTTATTAATTTTTTTACGAAAGTATTCTATCAATGCATGCTAATAGTCTCACTCAGGAAACAGTTGAATCAGCGGATGTTCTACCAGATAGAAATACTGCTAGTTAAAGAGGAGCGGATGTGATAAGTCAAGTACTGGCTTTAAAGATGACAGGAAGACGACAGAAATATTCCAATGTTAGTAAACAGTGTGATGGAAGGGGGGACGGAAGACGTGTTTACATTATAGGTTCAACCCTTACAACCACCGACCACTTTCTTACCAACAAATAATAATCTAACAGAGATATGCACCATATAAATGTTTCGTTTCAAACACAGAACCAACAAATCGAACATTACCATACATTCTTGTGAGTTTTCAGTACATGTAAAATGTGTATAGCCACCTAATGTGTACTGTGCAATACATAAGCGTTAAATATATAGCTACGGTATAAAGATGAATTTGCTACTTATTACATCTCATAACCGCTGCGTATGGATGAGATGGCTACATTTATAGTGAGGCACAGGCCGACGAATGACTCTTGCCTCAACTCCTTGGTAGCTTACTGGGTTGTGTTTACAATCATGAAGCACTTTAACCATAGTGGTATGTCCTAGCTCAAGTGGAATCTTCCCTTTCCTACAATTACTAACAGTTATAAACAAGGAATATGTTGTACAAATGTGACATTTTTACTATACGGTAATTAGATATTCAGAATTTAATTATTAGTGGCATATCTCAGATAGCTATATAAGGAGTTATCTCTGATGCAAGGACGAATTCTTACTATTCCCAATCCCTCCCCACGGTTTCCTCTCCTTTACTACACCCACACAGGGAACATTTAACTTTTTCCGTTAAGGGTGAATGTTTACAGTTATCGGGCACTCTGGCCCGGCCATGTAAGGTGACATGGCCAGAGTAGTGCCACCCTCCCCCCTTCCCTTTCCCTCACGCCCATACCACATACCATTCCCATTCCCACCCCCGCCCACACTTGTGATATTATGACTGATTTATATACGGTATATATGACCCCAAATTAGGTGGAAGTCCAGCTGAGGGCCGCGTCTGCGTACCTACCCTGTTTTTCATCAATATCGTCCGCACCCAACACCGCCCATCACACAAACTGTCAAACACACCATTCTTGACTCATCACTCACACTTGTCCCTCACACACCACACCCACCCACACCTTCAATATGCCCTAGACAGGTTCATTTCACCCCGGAGAATGTAGGAAATGAAACAAATTAATATATATAGGCGGTGGACCCCCTCGCCCCACACCTATCATAGAAAATGGTCCTGCTGCTGGTGGTGGTGGTAGAGGTGATTATTATTTTTTTCTTTTCCTCCCCTGCTCCTCCCTCCCTCAATTCCCTAGTAAACACCCACCTGGGGAAGATTGGCGTCTAGTTGTCTCTGGAGGCTGTCTCTCTCCTTCTCCAGCTCCTGATATTTGGTCTCTATTTCGCTGAGTCTCTCCTGGGTCTCACGTATAGTGTCGAGGAGTTTGTCTCTCTCGTCCAACATAGACACCATAAGCTGCTCAAAGTTGGCCTCATCCCCGCTGAATTGGGAGCCCCGTTGTGAGATGCTGTCCTCCGCTATGGTGGGCATCACATCACACATCATATTCCACATCTTGCAGGAGAATTTCGCGGTTCACCAGGATTTTTTTGAAGATGTTACCGCCGTGCCCCTTGCCTCACCCCTGGTTGGCTACACCGCCTAGCTCTCACTTCAGGTCTATTTTCACCCTCATATTCACACCTCAGGCTCACACTGACACACAACACTCCACCCTGCGAGCATCCACCACCTCTGGCCGCCACACTGAGCACTCCATAGTCACGGAATCATTCACCAGCGACAACAAACTAGCTGCCTGTCTGATTTGGCCGCTATCGAGCGTCGGCCATTTTCAAGACTGCCTGTGATCCCTATGTTCCGACCCTTACCTCATTATATCGACACCGGCTTCGTCTTGATATTCTTCCCCGCCTTATTATCTATGCTACGAAGGAACGGATGAAACTCAAATACTTGTCCATAATATCTAATGCACCAGAATACCTCTATAATGAGAATGTACCGTAATAGAGGTGTGCGTAAACTAATACAAGCCTGTGTCCCATACAATGTGATCGTGGTGGCCTGGCGTGTACTACAGCGGGGCGGTATGAATGAAAGCCGATGTTTCAAATACCTGAAATATTATCCACTTCCATAACACGGTACAGAGTAATATTTCTGGGTTCTAGGTATGAAAATTTTGACACAATCATGAATTGGTATCAGGTACGTGATGAATAGTGACTAATGAATGTCTACTGTTCGCTATAGGTATACAGTCATATGCTAAAGTCCTGTCACTTCTCCGACCTGATTCACATGGGTGATTCATAATATATCTCAGAATGAGAGTTATTCTTTGCAGGAAAATTAGTGTTCTTTAGTAGCAGCTCGGATCATTATCGGATGTATGAATCTCACTCTCCCAAGTCAAGCGACAGATGCGACAGGACTTTAGCATGTGACTATATAATACAGTATATACAGTAGGCCTATGATTTCTCTTTCATCAATCATATAATTTAGGTGTAAGAACCTGTGTGGCATAGTATCCGCAATGTTAAATTGAATGATCGGTATACTTATCAATTTTACTTATCATAAACCGGTACTTTAATATCAGCGAGGATTATTGCATCATAGTCATACATATATTTTACATTATTTACTAAATTTACATTCTTCTTTCAGACAAGAATTTCTGTGATCGGTCTGTTTTTTTAATCCATTGACAGATATTCACCAGCACAACTTGTTTGCTTAATTTTGGTGAATATCCGTCAAAATATTATCAGTTCAATTTACGTATCATTGCACGTAGAGTGCTTTGTTTCTCGTTCGCTCAGAGAAAATCAAATATACACAGCAATAGAGTTGTTTATGACACACACTGGCGATATAACATACTGATCATAATATGAAATGTATTATGGAGAGTAATGTGTAATGCAGCATAAGCCTACCCCGGCCCAGGGTACTTAATAGACGCTGTAGCCCCTCCTCCTCCACCTGACCAACGTACTGTACAGTCACGAGCACTAATAAATATACAGCCTTCGTTGCAGCTTTGAACAGTCCAATTCACCAACAACCAAGTAATTCCAATGGAGATCTTATTGTACGTTTATTTACTGTCTTTAGGTATTCGAAGCACACCTGGATACTTATTAGTGCTCGTGATGGCAACTGTAGGCTACAGTCGGCGGCAGAAGTCCTGTCGCCTCACTTGCTTCACCGAGGCACGCAATGTTCATAGACTCGAGATTATTAGGTGAAGAAAACGTGTGTATTTCTCGAGTCCATGAACACTGTATATCTCGGTGAAGCAGGTGAGGCAACAGGACTTTTGTCGCCGACTGTACCTTACTCAATAGGTAACATATTATATACTATCCAACATATATGAAAGATCCGTAAACTATGACCCTAGAGGATAACAACAAAAACACTCGAAACATCTGTACAGTCCTGGAGGACCAAACATCACCTACAGTAATTAAGGAGCCAACACAAAACATTGAAAGGAAAACATTACACAATTCAAGAGGAAAAACCCCGCTACATAATAAATGAACACAGCAAGAGAACTAATACTGAAGATGAAACAGTGAACTGAATAAAGGAATATATATATATATATATAATAGTAGCTACAGCCACCCACACCAGCAGACAGCCTACAACACTCAGCGCCACCACCCAACCAGTATTAAACCCCTCACCCACCCACCCTGTCTGCCTGCCTGACGGCCCGTACACCCACCCAACCACCCTGCTTGCCTGCCCCTACACCCACACACCCTGCCTGCCCGCCGGCCCCTACACCCACCCACCACGAGCCTCTTGCCGGCATGCATTGCGCGTGCCTCTCAACTCATCCATGACAACAGCTCTGACAAGTCGAGTTAAGCCTTGTCACTCTTACTCTCATTAAAATTCCCATCCGGACTATTTATTCTCACACTCAACGCCCGCCCCCGCCCACTCTGTCCCACCCCTTGTAACTTGAACATTTTAGGCAAGTTTGGCAGAGAGGATGTTGTTACAGTTACTGGCAGCACGTGTACCATGAGTAGTTCCAAGGTGTGAAGTCGCCTAATTTACAAGAGGAAAAGCAAGTTGCACGTTAGGCGTCTTGATAACTCGTGCGCGCATAGTAGCCTACCGGTACCTGCACTTTGAGGCTCATAATAAAATGGAGAAGGTGGTAATGAATGTTGAGATGTTATCAGTGAAGGGAGCAATCTATATCTTATTATAACATGACAAGAATATAATTGAAATCTATAGTAACACGTGCCCCTGCAGCTAGAAACTGAGAATTAGCCAAGACTTTTGAGTGACGTTGAGGAAATTTTTGAAGTAATGAAAATAGAGAACAAAATCCCTTTTCATGCCATACTCTTGTGCGCAGGAAATAAATTATGTATCTTAGTGCGTGTTTTGGTAATAAATATTTAAAGCTTATTGTTTTGAATAATGATCGAGATGCCGAAATAATAATGACGAATCAACAAACAGATAATTAATTTGGCTATCAAATAGCATCATTTATAATAATCATACACAGAGTTGTAAAAGATTGTTTCGCTTTCATCTATGTTTGGAGGTTGAAAGCAAGTGAAATATTATATAAGATGCAAGTTTTATTGGCGGAAAAAGCTAGTTGCATTCTGCAGAATTCGACGATCAAATTTATTCATGTTGTGGATATTAGTTATATGTCTCACATTAGTAACTTTAACAAGCTAATGAGGAACCAAAGGTAAAAAATACACCTGAATTGAATATTACAGACATCAAATTAAAAGATACCCCAAATCTATATGCAAAAATAGTTGTTCACCTCTAATTTCCTAGATTGAAAAAGTTATCTCTCCATTCAGCAAGTGTTCTTTGACCAGCTGCTAGAGAAAACGGCGCAGTGTTGGGTTTCATATGGGTGGATGATTGTATGAGCGATATTCCATGCAATTTCGTCTATACTGTTCAGTAAATCTCATGCCAAACAATATTGTATAAATTATGCACACTATGTGGGTAATTTCCCCATTTTTTTAAGGAGACGGAGTTTAATATGCCAAGGGGTTTATAAGAGGGAGGGAAATGGGGTGAATCAGGATTTTCCAGTTAACCAGCCAGTCACCACAATATACCGAGCGTTGAAATAACCACCTTGACCTTTTTGCAAGTTTATTTCTATCTTCTACGTCATTAATCTCATTATCACTGACCTTTGAAGTGGTAATTAATTCCAACCAAATAAGAACAATGATAATATTGACCTTCTACATATTATAGAAGAGGGTGCTACCCTCCCCCACCCAACTTATGTGCAAATTAAACTTAACATTTTACCTCCTAGAGTAATCAATAATACATCATCTGATTTGTTTGTATGTACTCATCGTTTATTCAGGCCTAAAAAATAATATAATTGACCCATTTCAACCAACTCTAGGCTGTAGAGGCCTGAGTCTGGACCAAATATTTCATCTTGACTGTATCACACTATAGGATATATCCTACAAATTCTTGCTTTCCAATAACTCCAACTGCTATCCTCAGTGCCAGTACCGACCATCTGACTTACATTATCACTACCATCATAACACTTCTTCAGAGTTCCAGAGGGACTGAGAGTTAGAGCATTCACAGCTTGGGACAGTCTTCATGTACTGAGGATGCCACCAAGGGTATAATCTCACATCCAACACTGGTTCAAGAGTAATCTGCAAGGGATGACAAATGCTTACATTTCATTACTAGTGTTACAGTACAGTACATGCCAATATTTAAAGGAGAATGAGTGATTAAACAAAGAGGGAAAACTCCAGGTGGAGACTGACTTAAAACTTCCCAAATTTTACTTAATGTTCAACAATGTAGCTTGCATGCTACATTGATGAGATGTACTGTATAAAGTACTACTAACGGTAGGCTAAGTATTAGGTGATCACACTCTTGTTTTTGACAGCAAACCACATGTGGACCATATGGACACTGAATCTCACCTCGGTGGCAGGTACTTGGTACTTGCGGGCAGGTGCATTGGGCAAGGTAGGGAGTAGGTGAGCAGGGACAAAGGAGAGGCGGAGACGGTGGTTTCGCAGGTTAGCAGAAATTCCTAGCCCAGCATGGTACAGTCGCTCCCCCATCACCATTGTTGTACCACACACAGCTGGACTTGATGCCTGGGGGTACACCATGCACCATAACCTTTAACCAACTGGGTGGCACAATATATTTACAACCAAGAGGAAAAAACAAACTATTTTTCAATGGAAGGAAACTAGTATACTGTACAGTATATACTGTATTTTTGTAGAGTAAAGAATAAAATACACAGTACAGTAGATAATTTTTTAACTTGCCATATCATTCATAAATTTTATACATTTCTAACTTACCACATCAATCACAGAACAATACTGACTAAGACAAAGGAGGTAATACACTGTACAGTCAACTGACCATGAGGATATAGCAGCCTTCCTCCTCATTGTATGTGACAGACGTGTCCTCTTCCCATCTTCCACCTCTTCTACACCACCTCCCTCTCCCTCTTGCTATTCTCTGACCTGGTTGCACAAACTTGAAGAAATACTTGTGCAGGTTGCCCTCTTTCTGAAGCATGAAGGAAATACAAGAAATAGTACCTAAACAACAAATAAATGGAAATATTGTCACTCATCATTGCTCTCTCTCCAATACGAGAGGAAAAAACAACACTTAAGTATTACAGTACTTATGGTAGGCACTGAATAATGTAAACCTTAAGACATACACTATGCCACTGCAGCACACACTGGGTGCGAAGGAGGATGGTTGGGTCTGCAGTGAGTGGCTTTTCGGCACTGATGCGAGCAGTGAAGGGAAGGTACGTAAAGAAAAGTGAGCGTACTACTGCTGCTCTCAGCCCATGTACACTGTCTATGTTCCAAGGGGTCAGGTGTGGAGGTAGTTCAGGCACCATTCTGTACCATCTGTGTGAAAAATTAGATGAAAATTGAGAAAAATAGCTTAAAACTGGGAGGAAATAATCATACTCTAGCAAAAGGTTTAGATATGTGGCAGAGAAGTTCTTAAAATTCTGTTGAGTCCGACTCTTAATTGGGCATTCCCAGGATTGAACTAGACATCAAAGATTGATTACTCTGTTGATCAATGTTTTTGAGAACAAATTATGTGCCTCACCTCCTGTACATGGTGAGCCAGAAGCGTGCTGTGGTAGTGATGTAGAGAGTGGCCTGGCACAGACATGCAAATCTCCCGGCATCCTCTGGCATTATGTATTCACTGTGGGGAAAACACACACTGAGGTTATGGGGTGTTAAACAAGCAACACAGAAATTATTGATCTACATTCAAGCCCCAGACTGGCCAACCCCTTCAAAATGGGATATGGGGTATTAATGATGACGGCATTGTGAAATATCAGTCACCGACAATAGATGAATATTGTCTAAGTCATTAGGAATAGAAAGCTATGAGTCCAAGATGGGGTTCAAATGACACAAGTGTGAGTAAACCATGCACAAGAGAATTAACATAAGGTATTAACTCATAGGATAGATCACTTTTTAACCCTTATACGTCTGTTGATGATTTGTACTGTACAATATTTCTTTATTCCTGAAGGGTAAAAAATGTCTGGAATAATGGGAGATGAACTGAACTGTCACTAGAAAACTACCGTCATCTACCTGTTATAGTCACTCATATGTGCAAGGAGAATACAACAGGATAGAGGGGCACAATACCTGATGAGAAACCAGATATCCAGTGGGTAGTCCACTCCTTCCTCATTACAAGTGGTATCTATCTCCTTCTTCCTCAAACCTGTAACCACATATTATGAAAGCAGCTTCTGGGAAAAGGCCATCACATACATAAGCTGAAACCTATACTGTACTTGGAAAGGTTTGTACAGTAGAGGAAAATAACCTAATCCATAATGAACATCAATTTCTATCTCGACTAAATTTATAACCTCAATTTTCTCTTGCCCTCTTTTAATTAATTGTTCTACAGTATATATCCTCCATTGTCAATTTTTCTTTCCAGCATATTTACTAGCTTATTCCTTTAGTACACTCTTACCTCTTTTGCGGGGTTGTGTTATGACATCAGTAGTATCCTTTTCTTCCTCCTCACTGTCGCTCTCATCCCAAGCTCTCTCATCTTCCTTGACTGTGGAGATTGTACAGTTTCAACTCACATGCACACTTGCCAGCACTGCCACCTGGTTCAGGGGCTCACATGTTTAAGAGATTTAAGTGATTCAGATCCTTAAGCAACAAAGTTCACTGCATGTACTAAGTGTATTGAGGATACTCCATCTCACACACGTGGATTGTTTTGAGCTAAATAAATGACACTGGTGCTACGATACTCCATCTCACACACGTGGATTGTTTTGAGCTAAATAAATGACACTGGTGCTACATCTCTGAATATGTGTGAACCCCTGTACCACGTGGCAGTGCTGGCAACTGTACTATTATTCAAGACCCCTGGGATAGTTCCAACTCATAAACACATACCATAATAAAATATATGCAATATTAAATATCACTTGCTCCAGGCCACGGAAGACAGAAAGAAATCAGAATGAAAGACAAGAGATGAAATACCTAGTGATTACCGACTGTGAAGTTTTTCCATTAGTCCTTATAGTATATAGAGGCAGTTTCAGAACTCAGATAACTTTAACATACTAACATACCTTTATGTAACATAATTTGTATGTTTGCCTTTTTCTCCCGGAATTTCTTTGGCTCTGCGCTGTTGGCAAAATCGTTAACTGTAATGTCTGAAATATACACACCACAACAGTTAACACCATTGATACACAAGACACACATATATTGAGACAAATAACACACTGTACTCATAAGCAAGTTATTTACAAGCTCACATCAACCACACAGCCTAAAGATTCATCATTATATTATACAGTCCTGAAAAACTGCAAACTGGGCAGCCATATCAGTACCAAAGTAAAATCAAGATTGCATAAATTATGCACACTAATTTCATGTACTGTACAATACATAAAAAACAGAAATAAGCATGGATAAACCTAGGACATAAGAAATAATTATGAATGCAGGGATATACAATTACGACCAATAGTTTAACAAATTTTTGTTACTGCAAACAATCACACAAAACTAAGACAAGGAAATAACACTTGTTCCATATAAAATATATTTTGTCTTTAACAAAAATAATTTCAAATAATATACAGGAAAATAATTGCTGTCAACAATATAATACATTACAGTACAGACTAATGTATACAGGGAAACTAATCTCAGTATATGTTCATACCTGGAGACATACTGAACAAATCACTATCTTTTATTTTACCTCCAAGTGGTCTAGATCTCCTCTTTTGCTGGTGATTCTTTTTTTGTTTTCGAGTTGACATAACACCTCACTGTCTGCTGACACTCCACCACCACTGCCGCTGCTACTGCCACCTTCCTTCCCACCACTGTCACCACCAGCTGATAATGACATATATACAGTATAATTTATAGACCTGAATATCTGAATGAGACTTGGAGCCATATTTAAGAACATCCGTGGTGTATACGATAGCATGGTAATGGTACAACGGCTCTGTTGTTTGTCTATGGAGCCCTTGTACCATTACCACACCATCGTATGTACAGTACCACAAAGGTTCTTGAATATGGTCCTTGAGTTGCTGAGTTGGAGGCTTGGGGTGTTATTATCAAACTATGGCATTTATTCGAGGAAAAGGCTCTTCAGCAATTCATATAATTTTGCAATTCCAATTGACCAACAAAACTTCTTTTTGTTGAAGAATAAGACTAATAACACCAGCCTTAGTTTTTTTATTTATTATTTCTGAGTTGAAGAAAATATGGTTTGTTTTTCCCCAATACAGTATATAGGTTCCCCTTCATCATTATTGTTGTACATATTCACTGATATTAAACTCATACCAAATTGAATTTCATGTGGGAATCACAGACTGTTATTTGCTGGAGTTAGTAATTGTTTCATCTAATGCAACACGGATCGAGTCTTAACAATCAAACCTTACACACAATCAATGTCATACATTAATTTTTTCAGTAACAATCTAAGCAAATAGTTGAAGGTAATACACAAACAGGCATAACTTTATATAAGGGAGTCATACACTATTGGTACAGTTGCCCAAGAAAAGACTGCAACCAAATTTGGTGGTGTGTGGCAATATCTGGCAGCTGCTCCAAAATAAAAACTCATATTTTATCAATGGTATCACTCAGAACCTACAACCTTTGTATGGATGGATGTTATTGGCTTCAGCTAATTACATTAATCCTTACAACGGTTATAGGTTTCGAGTGATAAATTGATAAAATATGAGTGTTTACTTTGGAGCAGCAGCCAAATATTGCCACACACCAGTAGCAAATTTGGTTGCAGTCTTTTCTTGGGCAACTGTACATTGGAGGGTTACTGCCAGATGATTCCTCCTTAATATGCCATGAAACAGGGCCAGAATAACAAAAAATAACGGTGTCCTGTTGCTTGGAATAGTTTACAGGAATCAGTTGCTCCAAATTTGCCGACACTACTACATTCCCTTACCATTAGGTCATACACAAAACAGGGAAGTAATGATCTATTCTGTTACCATTTTTTATTTTATTATGTTTGTAAAACGTGTATTAGAATGGTGTAAAATAGTGGGTAATGATACTAAAATATACAATATAGTGAACCCAGTACCGGTACTTTTGTAAATTTACCTTCGGTACTTTTCTACTTTTACCTTAATTACTATTGATGACTTTTTTCATCAAATATTAAAGGTAAGCAAGAGTGTACTGTACTAAGTTATATAGACGAGAATTCCCCTCCCCCAACCTCATTCTTCATTATTTACCTCATATCATAACATAACACACCCATATATTCATGATTTTATTCATTATTTTACTTACCTCACTCTTTATTCAGTCCTTTACAATGACACTCAGTTATTTTATTAGTGCCATCATCTTCAGTAACAACCCATATTGTAATCACCATCTCCTATCACAGCTGGTCTAGGATAATAATAATAAACAATGATTGCTAACACTCAGCTGAATCAGTACAAATTTACAACGGTACCATATTTATTTGTTATTTATATTACCGATTTAATGGAATTATTCCTTTTCAACGGATTAATAAGACTCGTTGTTGCAGAGAAATTGTTTATTGAGTCAATGGTTATATAAATAAAGAACGTACGAAATAAAACAGAGATATAAGAGAGAGCAAGGTTAATAATTCACTACTGAGCCAGAAGCAGTATTTGGTCTTGAGGTACTCGATGGGGAAGAATTAAGCTACTCCAATAAAAAAAATCTAATATAATAGCAACGATTTTGACCAAGATGATTGACAGATAGAGTATGCCGAAATGATTTAATTGTTGCAGAACGTATAAATGGTACACACACACACACACGCACACACACACACACACACTCAATCTCTCTCTCTCTCTCTAATCTTTTTTAGAGTGATGGAAGTCAGCTATTATGTGTGTGATTACCCATAATTCTTATCGTACACTTCTCACACTGTTCACAAAACTGTACTCGCTCCCTCTCATTCCCCTCATTCTCCAACTCTCCACTTTCACATTTCTCATTCATTCTCCAACTCCATACTTTCACATTTCTCATTCATTCTCATTTCTTCCCTCTCCACTCCTTCCTCACCCCCATGTTCGCTACCCTAATTACAGAGGAGAGGCAGGCTAGAGGCTGTTCTGAAATGACTCTTGTATATTAGACCAATTTGTGGTGTGGGGGGGGCTAGTCAATGGATTTTCTTCTCTCCGCCCACTGACTAACCCACACACACACATACACACATACACACACATTTTTGTGATCCCCTGTACTTTTATCACGATTCAAACTTTTTATAATTTAATTTAACTCGTGAGAAAAAAACCTTGATGATCCACGACAAAACGCATTAATAATAATAATAATAATAATAATAATAATAATAATAATAATGATAAAATGTACAATTAAAGCAAATAAGTTTTCTTGACCAATCACGATGCAGATACTGTAATTGGACATTTAACGAGCGCTGAAACAACAACGGAAGTATAATGTATTCTCTACCCTATTACTCATCCATGTGTCACCGAATCCGACCACAATATAATATAAAATGTGGTGAGCCGCTGTGGGGGGAATTATATATTATACTGCCATCAATATCTGCAGTATGTGTCTGTGTGTGTGTGTTGTTTTTCGTGACTTTGGGACGTAACCTTTCCCACATGTCTCCCCTCCTTCCTTCTGTCAGGTTGGGATGATTTGGGTGAGGGTTGATATAATATTTTTTTCTCATTCTGTCTGTCTCTTTGTTTGTTTGTTTGCTTGTCTGTCTGTCTCACACACACACAGAAATAATTGTCCTTACCACTCCCATGTGTCTCTCTCTCACACCCCAAACCCCTGAGAGAGAGAGAGAGAGAGAGAGAGAGAGAGAGAGAGAGAGAGAGAGAGAGAGAGAGAGAGAGAGAGGCAGGAAGAGGAAGTGAGAAAGACGAGTTAGAAAGTGAGGTAATACGAGAGAGAGAGAGAGAGAGAGAGAGAGAGAGAGAGAGAGAGAGAGAGAGAGAGAGAGAGAGAGATGACCTAAGCTTACTGAAACCTGTACGAGACAATATAACCCAAACACCTTCCTCAAACCACATCAAACTAGACCACAACAACACAGAGACAAACGAGTAGTATATAAGGTACAGTATATAGGAGGGAAGGGGACTTGGTAACAGACTAACAGCAGAAACCCTCCTCGTCTTAAGGGGGTGTGGGATTAGGGGGAGTAGGGGGATGGTAGAGAGAAAAAATAAAGAAGGGTAGAGAGAAAGGAGAACTAGAAACAGCAACGGCAAAGAAGAGAGGAAAATGAAGGAGAAAAACTGAAAAGAGGAAAGAGGAAGGAAGAGGGTGAGGAAGGGAAAACGGAAAAGGGATGAGAAGGAGATGGAGAGGATGATTTAAAAGAGGAAAGGAAGAAAGGAAAATAATGTTATAGGGAAGAAAAAAGGGCGTAAGGAGAAAGGATAGAGATCGAATAGAAGAAGAAGGAAAAGAAGGAGATTAGAAAGTGGAAGGGAAGAAAGAGAATGTGAAATGGAAATGAAAGAGACTAATTTAAGAGCAAAGAGAGAAAGTAATAATAAAAAAAAAAATAGGAGGAGAAAGAGGAGGAGGAAGATGTAGTGGTGGTGGTGGTAGTGGTAGTAGTAGGCTATGAGTGTGTGTGTGTGTTTGTGTGTGTGTGTGTAGTAGTGGTGGTGTTGGTGTTGGTGGTCAGTGTGGTAGTGGTGGTGGTGTGGTGAGGAGTGGACGTATAGTGGCTCGGGACAGTGATGTGAGGGTATAGTGGTGATAGTACTGTGAATGTTATTGTTATTTTTTTTGTTACAGTAGCTATTATTAAAACTATTATTTTTTTTATTATTATTATTAGATAAAGGTTGATGGTGGTAATAGTGACAGATAAAAATAATCATAATAACAGTGAAACTTGAATGACAGTGACGATGATGATGATGTAGTGAATATGATGATAGTGTTTTGATGAGCAGGGATAGTATAGTGAGTGAATGGTGTGGTGGTGACATAATAACAACAGATATGGTGATGGTGATAGTGATTGTACCGAAATGTATGATATAATTATAAAGTTGAAGTCGAATATAATAATTATAAAGTAGTTGTTAGTAATGGTAGTAGAAATAGTAGTAGTAGTAGTAGTAGTAGTAGATGTTGTTGTTGTAGTAATAGTAGTAGTAATAGTAGTAGTATGTGTTGATGTAGTAATAGTAGTAGTAGTTGTTGTAATAGTAGTAGGTCTTGTTGTTGTAGTTGTAGTAGTAGTAGTAGTAGTAGTAGTAGGTGTTGATGTAGTAATAATAGTAGTAGTTGTTGTAATAATAGTAGGTCTTGTTGTTGTAGTAGTAGTAGTTATAGTAGTAGTAGGTGTTGATGTAGTAATAGTAGTAGTAGTAGTAGTAGTAGTAAATTGAGTAGGACCTTCTAAAATGACTTCGTTAATTTAGGGGTCGAGTGATTGATACACGTTTGATACAGTCACGAGCACTAATAATAATAAGTATCCATCAGGTGTGCTTCGAGTACCTACATACATACATACAGACAGTAAATAAATGCACAATAAGATCTTCATTGGAATTATAACTTCACTGATAAATTGGACTGATCAAAGCTTCAACCAAAACTGTATACTTATTTGTGCTCGTGACTGTACATTGAAACACCTTGATTCCTCCTAAATATGACAAGAAACAGCAGGGCCAGATTAGTTTAGACAAAGATTATGGTGTCCTGTTGCTTGGAATATTTTGGAGGAAACAGTAGCTCCAGATTTACCAATACTGTACTGTCCCTTTAATTAAAAATATATTGGCCATGACCTATAACCTTTATTAGACTTTGACCTAATCTAACCTGGCCTGGCTCCTGACCTGACTCAAGTTAACCTAAACCATCATGTTTGTTTTCCATTCTATAGTAACCTGAACTGACTCTTGTATCTTAATCTAATCTAACTTGACTATCCATGCAATCAAACCTGACCTGACTTCATATAATTTAATCTAACCTGACCTGACTTTATCTAATTCAACCTGACCTGTCTTTATCTAATTTAATCTAACCTACTTGACTTTATCTAATTCAATTTAACCTAACCTGACTTCATATAATTCAACCTGACCTGACTTTATCTAATTCAATTTAACCTGACATGACTTCATATAATTCAACCTGACCTGACTTTATCTAATTCAATGTAACTGACCTGACTTTATCTAATTCAATGTAACTGACCTGACTTTATCTAATTCAATGTAACTGACCTGACTTTATCTAATTCAATGTAACTGACCTGACTTTATCTAATTCAATGTAACTGACCTGACTTTATCTAATTCAATGTAACTGACCTGACTTTATCTAATTCAATCTAATCTGACCTGACTTTATCTAATTCAATCTAATCTGACCTGACTTCATCTCATTCAATCTAACCTGACCTGACTTTATCTAATTCAATCTAATCTGACCTGACTTTAATTCAATCGAACCTGACCTGACTTAATCAAATTCAATCTAACCTGACCTGACTTTATCTAATTCAATCTAATCTGACCTGACTCCACCCACTCTACTCTCACCTGACTTACATTTTTGGCACCACGTGTATAGGAAGTATAACAACACGTCAGGTCACCCCGTAACCTGACCTGACCTGACCTGACCGAGGCCACTGACCTGACTGCAGTGCCATATATTTGGTACGTGACGTGTGCAAGTTTTTTATATGTGTGTGTGTGTGTGTGTTGAAATCAGTGGGGAGTGCGCACGTGTGTAAACGATTTGTATGTGTGTGTCTGTGTGCGTGTGTGTGTGTGTGTGTGTATGTTGGTTTTTATACTGTGTCGTGTGAATGTGTACAATGTTTGCATGAACTTTGCTTGATCTTTTGTGTTTGCATGCGTGCCTGTGTGTGTGTGTGTGTGATCTTGTATACATGTATGACTGATTGTGTATGTATGCATGTATGTATGTATGTATGTACCAAGGTGCGTGCGTGTGTACGATCCTTTCTTTGTCTACCACCCTAAGAGCATGTGCGTATACTGTATGTGTGTGTGTGTGTGTTGGGGAAGGGAGTATTGTGTGTGTAAGTGTGTGTGTGTGTGTGTGTGTTGGGGTTGGGAGTATTGTGTGTGTATGTTTAAATAATAATAATAATAATAATAAACGGTTTATTTGATGTAGTGGAGCCCTATGGGGTTGAAAATATACAGGGGTGAGACAATGTAAAAAAATTGGTAGTGTGTGTTATGACATATAAATCTACAAGTACGGATGGGATATTTATTTATTATTAACAATATTTACAATAGTAGGTATTGGACTGTTCTTATACTTGTTGGTTCTTGTCCTCATGGGTTTTAATTTGTTGAAGCGACGGGTGAGCCAGGATGGAGGGGGGAGGGCTGGGGGGGGGGGGGGTAGGAGCAGGTGATGGCCAGGTTGTGACAGTAACCTCTCTCCAAATTTGGTCAGGTCACGGCGGTACCTCTCCTTCAGTGAGGAAAGGTGTGTGTGTGTGTGTGTGTGTGTGTGTGTGTGTGTGTGTGTGTGTGTGTGTGTGTGTGTGTGTGTGTGTGTGTGATTCAATGTGTACGTATGATTCTACTTACATGTGGACTGTTTACATTTGTGTGGAGTGGGATTATATCTTGGTTTTAATCTTCCTGAATGAGAAGAATGCTCTTGCACTGATTTGCTCTAAAATATATTACTTCCACTGATAGGGTGTGTGTGTGTTAGGAGGGGAGGGAGTATTGGGTGTGAGTGTGTGTGTGTGTGTGTTGGGGGAGGGAGTATTGTGTGTGAGTGTGTGTGTGTGTGTGTGTGTGTGTGTGTGTTGGGGGAGGGAGTATTGTGTGTGAGTGTGTGTGTGTGTGTGTGTGTGTGTGTGTTGGGGGAGGGAGTATTGTGTGTGAGTGTGTGTGTGTGTGTGTGTGTGTGTGTTGGGGGAGGGAGTATTGTGGTGTGTGTGTGTACGGGGATTATGGGTTATACCGTAGTGTTTGGGTATGTATGTATATGTTTGTATATTTGTTTTTGTGTGCGTATTGTAAGTGAAAAATACATTTTGCTGTAGGTTCGACACTTTTCGAGTCTTACCATTATTATTATATTGATACGATATGATTTGAGTAACCATAAAGGATAATTGAATACAAAAACGTATAATTCACAACCGTATACTCAATAACAGAGAATATACAGTATAATTGAAATTGCCCTTATAAAACATACAAGGACATACACATGAACTCTATATACACTCAGAACTCAGAATCTGATTCATATGTATATGTATACTGACTTACCTTGATGTGTATGTGTGTATGGTCGCTCGGGTGTGTATGTATGTATATATGTGTGCACAATTATACCCTTCCTCCATTCAATTACGAGGAGATAATTAATAAAAATGGGAGTAATGGAAAAGTGCAAAAGTTTTAAACAAATTAATTTACTGAATCCCTCACGGTACTGTAATTACTCCTTTTAATTCTTTGTGGGTGAAATGGAGGGCTTCTGATTCCTCCTAACCATGTGACAAAACAGGTTCCCCTACTCTACCAATCTGTTTCCTGGCATAGTCTGGAGGAATCAGTAGCCCCATTCAGTGTTGTGTTATGTTATCAAAATCAGTGACCCTTTATTGGACTTCTAAATGCATATATGTACTGATTTCTTTCCTTGTCAACACACACACACACATACACACACACACACACACACACTCACAAACACACACACACACACATACAGTTGTTGTTGTTGTTGTTGTTGTTGTTATCTGTTGTCTACCTAATTATCTATGTGCCCTAATATTTCAATACCTTGGTTACCTGTTATCTGCCTATCTGTTTATCTCACTGTTTGATATTCGTGTTAGCTGTTGTCTGTTTCTCTCTCTGTTTCTCCGTTTATTTGTTCAGTTTTGTATGTTTTCTGTCTGTTTATGTCACTGTTTGATATTCGTGTTAGCTGTTGTCTGTCTTCCTGTCTGTTTGCTCTGTTTCGTATTATTGTCTGTCTGTCCATTTGTTTATTTCGCTGTTTTATATTAGTGTTATCTGTTGTCTGTCTCTGTGTCTGTCTGTCTGTCTGTTTCTAAATAACTGTGTCGTATTTTATCTGTCTCCTGTCTATCTCTTTATACATAGTTATTGTTTTCTATATAAAGGGACAATGAATTAAGAGTGGGGATAAGGAGAGAAGGGGAGGGGGGAGAGAGAGGGTGAGGGGGTCGGCTTTCCCTGTAATTCCTCCATAACTCATAGCAGCGTTCTGTGATTACATAAAGAGAGATTAAATATATAAACCCAGACCTTAACAGAGGGTGCATGGACGATTTTATTTATACAACAAGAGTCCAGTGGGAATGATTAATTAAAGAGGAGAATTCTCATGCATGGTGGTGAATTAATTGGAGGACTATTGAGACCCGTATAGTTAAAACAAATATATATGTAAGGGTACTTATTGGAGCTCTATGCATTCTCCAAACTACTCCAGGCAACTGTAGTAGATTCCCTGTCACCTTTACTCCTGTACCCCCTAAAAAAAAATTCTTACATGAAAATTTGCCACGCAGTCCGTATTTCATTACTGCAATTCGACGAACCGGGGATTACAAAAGAAGTTACATGCAGAGGAAGTTACGTTACATGAGAGAGAAACAGGCAAGCAAGGGGTGGAAGCGGTCTTTGTTATAATATTATACGAAGAAGTGTTCCTGTTGCTGTTCCTGTTGCTGTTGTTGTTGTATGTATGTATGTATACTGTACAGTCAAGGTCCAATGTTTAGTTATACCTTCCCTCCTCCATCCATGGGACTTGGAAGTGGAATTTTATTAGTCTTGCTTTACCTTGTGTGTATGTGTGAATGTATGTATGTGTGTGTGTGTGTGTGTGAGGGTTAGTGTATGTATACGTGTTAGCGTGTGTGTGTAGGACTGTATAACCAAAACAAAAATAAGAGTGGGTCATTTTACACACACACACACACACACACACACAGCCACTCCATTTCACACACACACAGCCACTTCTCTTTAGTGTTGTATTTACATAATCTGGGAGTTGGCCTTCATAGTGCTCTGTTATACCACTTTATGAATGTATGTATGTGTGTATGTGTGTGCTTCTTGTATGCATGTATGTGTGTATGTGTGTGCTTCTTGTATGCATGTATGTATGTATGTATGCGTTTTTTTGTGTGGGTGTGTTCGTGTGAATTTTCGTGTCATTTCGTATGTTGTTGAGAGAGAGAGAGAGAGAGAGAGAGAGAGAGAGAGAGAGAGAGAGAGAGAGAGAGAGAGAGAAAGAGAGAGAAAGAGAGAGAGAGAACCCCAACTACTAAACAAACCCCCACAGGCTCGTCCTTGAAGATTCGAAGGTCTGAACGGAAGCCACCCATCATGAACCAATCCCCACTGAACCAATATACAGACATGGAGAACCACCACCAGGGAACTAAACCATCCAAGGAAAAATAATGTCCACTAGACGCCACATGTGCGTTCCTTACTGTGTGCTAATCAACTTGAGTAAATCAACTAACCAATCAACTAATTAACCAACCTACCAACCAATCAACTAATAAACCAACCAATTAAACCTACCAACACAATCAACCAACCAACTAACCTACCAACCAACCAATCAATCAATCAACTAACCAACCAACCAACTAACCAACCATCCAACCACCACCAACCAACCATCCAATAAATCAACCAACTAACCAACCAATCAACCAATCAACCAACCAACCAAACATGTGTAGAGGTAGTGGTAGTGAGGGGGACAACAAAATGGTATAGACGAGTGTGGTGAGTAGTGAGTGTGGAAGGAGGAGGTGCATCATTCTGTGGACGTGGTCGTGGTGGTGTTGGTGGTCGAGGAAGGCGTTTGGTGGGCCTTATGGATACAGAGGGTCAAGGGCAGCGCTGCACAGATCGGTCACTCTACATCTTCTTCGTGGTGTATGCTGCTCTGGGGGACTGGTGAGTGGATTGTTTGGGTCGTTCATGTGTTTACTTTTTGTTTGTTTGGGTGATTTAGGGTACACTCGTGATACATCATTTTTGACCAGAGTGTGAGGTGCAGAAAGCTTCGAATCGCCTGGTATTGCTCATTTCCACACCCAGTATACCTATAGAGGCTGAGTTTCGAATGCAGGGTGTGTGTGTGTGTGGTGCCTGCCGTTCGTCTCTGGTCAGGGATTACGTATCACGAATGTACAGCCATGTAGTACAATCAAATAACCATCGACACATTTCTTCCATTGTGCAATAATCAGTATCATATCTAAATATTATCATACAACACCATATGATGTCAACTCAACCCCTCAATTATTATTATTATGAGGTGCTGCAAAATCATACATGTGTGTTTTTTTTTTATTACCAAGATATTTACTACGAAGGGGAAAAAAGTGTCGGCGGTTGATATTTGATTGTGGCTGTATGTATGTACTGTACATTCGCGACTAAAATATGTATCCAGGTTTGCTTCGAATAGCCTGATCGAGCGTTAAGTGAACTCAAGCCAATATGCAACAGGATAGTAAGGGTTGTAATTGGTTCACTATAGTAATTCAAACGATTCGGAACTTCAACAATTTATTATATGACCTGGATACAAAATTTGGGTTACGAGTTTATTTATACATTAAGGAAATTTGAGTGTGTTTGACTATCAAATAATATTGCCATCGGTCATCTTCCGTTTGGTATTTTGAATTGCGTTGATAATATGTATTTTTATTTTGTTTTGATGGTAAGTTAGCCTCATGATTTTGTATAACAGTGGCATATTATTATTTTGTGTCTGTTTGTATCAAGTAAAATCATGGTATTATAATATTATTGACACGTTATGTAGAGTCACTTCTTTATATTATACACTTCACTGACTCACTGACTCTCCTTTGCGGCGACTATATTAACCAAACTTGATTCTCCTTCCTTCAACCCTTCCTTATCAAGCTGCGTGTTGTGAGTCAGATTATGTTGATAAATTGGAGTGCCTTGATTCTTCCAAAGTATGCCAGGAAACAGAACCAGATTAGCAAAAATACTGGTGGACTGTTGCTTAAAATAGTTTGGAGGAATCAGTTGCTCCAGATTTTACCAACAGTGTACATTATTACTCCCCTTAATGATGTATAATGCTTCAATAAACACTAACGACTGACGGTGTAGTTAGTAAGGGCAAGTGTATCATCAGAGCCAGAGTAATAATAATAATAATAAGCCAAATAATAGCAATAATGCTCGTTTAATTAATGTAGTTATATATGTGTGGATATCACTTTTGTTTTACTTTTTTTTTTTTCTCTCTCTGTGTCTGTCTGTCTGTCTGTCTGTCTGTTTGTTTATCTGTCTCTCTCTCTCAAATTTTATCTGAGTATATCTTATTTTTTTTTAGAATAATTGTTCATTAATTTGTTCTTCCCTCCTTTCATATCCTTGTTCTTCATCTTCTCTTCTGTTCCTACGTTTTCCTCCCTTTACTTGTCCTCCTCTTACTTTCATTATCACCCATTCTTTTCCTCCTCCATCTCCTCCTCCTCCTCTTCCTCCTCTTCCTCCTCCTCCTCTTCCTCCTCTTCCTCCTCCTCCACCTCCTCCTCCTCCTCCTCCTCCTCCTCCTCCTCCTTTCCTCCCTCCTCCTCCTCCTCCTTTCCTCCTCCTCCTTTCTCCTCCTCCTCCTCCTCCTCCTCCTCTCCATCTCCATCTTATCCTCCTCCTCCCAGTCCACTTCTAACAAGCTGTTGGGTAGTTTGCGAATAACCAGGTGTTGTGATGGCCAATTACTGCATTATGAGAGAGAGAGAGAGAGAGAGAGAGACGAGAGAGAGAGAGAGAGAGAAAGAGAGAGAGAGAGAGAGGGGAGGGGGGAGATGTGAGAGTCTGAGAGGGAGGAAATGTGAGGATCTGAGACGGAGGAGGTGTGTGTGTGTGTGTGAGAGAGAGAGAGAGAGAGAGAGAGAGAGAGAGAGAGAGAGAGAGAGAGAGAGAGAGAGAGAGAGAGAAAGAGGAATATGAGAGTCTGAGAAAACACTCTCTCATTATCATCCTATTTTTATATATATTTCTTTTACTTCTTTTTCTAATTATGTTTTTCTCTCATGGCTTCCTCTTCTGTCTCCCTCTCTTCCTATCCTTCTTTTTCTTGTCTCTCTTATTCCCTTGCATGTTCTCCTCCTCCTCTCACTTCCTCTTTTACTTTTATACTTGTTCCTCCTCCTCCTTTTATTACTTTCTCCGTTACTATTATACATTCAATACTTCCTATTTTCCATTTTTATTTTTATATTTTAACTTCTATTAATTTTTACTTCTTCTTATTACTTCCTTACAATTTGCTCCTCCTCCTCTTACTTTCTCAGTTACGATTATACATTCAATACCTCCTATTTTCTACTTTTATTTTTATATTTCTATTCTTTTTACTCCTTCTTACTCCCTTATTTAATAATTAATAAAAAACACTTGCTCCTTCTCCTCCTCCTCTTACTTTCTCAGTTACGTTTATACATTCAGTGCCTCATATTTTTCTTGTCCTCCCTCCTCCCTCCCCCCAGGCGTTCCAGTCGCTAGAAACACCCCGTTGAGGTGAGGGTACAGAGGGAAGCTGGTGAGGCCTTGGCTGGAAATAGGACAGCTTTTCTGGAGGCTGTTGTTGACATCTCGGCAGCTTCACTTAACACATACAAGGTTAGTTAGTTTGGTTTGTTAGTTACGTGCTATATTATACAGTAAGGATTGTATAGGTGTGGTAATGTTTAACTATTTAATTATTACTGTGGGGTAATGTTTAACTATTTAATTATTACTGTGGGGTAATGTTTAACTATTTAATTATTACTCTTTTTGTTATTATTATTAAGAAAGTACAGTCATGAACAATAACAAATATATAGCTTTGGTTGAAGCTCTGAACAGTCCAATTCACTAACTAAATAATTCCAATGGAAATTTTATTGCATATGCATTTATTAATTTTACTGTCTCTAAGAGTCTAGGTATTCGAAGTACACCTGGATACTTATTAGTGCCTGTGATTATACGGATTGTAGTTGTGGTGATGTGTAATGATTGTCTGTCTTAATTAAATCATTACCAAACCCATTTCACAACATTTCACAACACAGATCTGAAACATAATGATATTTTGTGTTGTACAGTTGCGGTTATATGAAACAGAAACACTTCCTTATCAAACTTGACTCTCCTTCCTTCAACCCTTCCTTGTCAAACTGCGTGTTGTGAGTCAGATTGTGTTCCTCCTTAATGATGTATAATGCTTCAATAAACACTAACGACTGACGGTGTAGTTAGTAAGAGACAAGTGTATCATCAGAGCCAGAGTAATAATAATAATAATAAGCCAAATAATAGCAATAATGATCGTTTAATTAATGTAGTTTTATCTTTCTCTCTCTCTCTCTCTCTCTCTCTCTCTCTCTCTCTCTCTCTCTCTCTCCTCTCTCTCTCTCTCTCTCTCTCTCTCTCCTCTACACACACAACGTCTCATCCTATACCTATATGCTCAATGAGGGTACCCTGCTGTTGTATGTGTGTCTGTTTCATATGTCCACAACTGTACATGCATCTGATAACAACAACAACAACAACAACAACAACAACAACAACACATCAACAAAAACAACAACAACACAACAACTAACAACCACCATTATCACCCACCACATGTTTTCACCCCCTCCTCCTCTTCCCCCTTCCACCCCCCACCCCCCACCCCCCACCCCCCCACCAGGAGAGGGTGTCCGTGGCCCTGGAGGAATACGAGGGTGTAGTGGAGGATGCTGTGGGTGTAGGAGTGAGTACATCAGACCCCTACACTCCTACCTATGACTGGACTTACCTCAAGAGTGTGTTCTTTGCACTCACTGTCATCACTACCATTGGTAACGTATAATTTGTTGGTTTTGTTATTGTTTTTGTTTCTCTGTCTCTGTCTGTCTCTATCTCTTTCTCTTTCTTTCTTTCTTTCTTTCTTTCTTTCTCTCTCCTTTCGAATTTCTCTCCGACTAATTTCGTTCCTACCTCTTCCTCTATTAGCTTTCTCTCTCATTTCTTCAATATCTCTCTCTTTCTCTCTCACGGAAAAAGTGATTACATGAACACAAAGAAGCATGAAGGGACACACACACACACACACACACACACACACACACACACACACCAGACATAGCTATACTGGCACAGACCCAGACAGAACCTTTTAATCATTGCGTTCTCTAAGTTATTGTATGTAAATGTTGTGTTGTAGCTTCCAGTACTTCCTTCCTCTCTCTCTCTCTCTCTCTCTCTCTCTCTCTCTCTCTCTCTCTCTCTTCTTTATTCCCTCCTTTTCTCCCTCTTTCCTTCTCTTATTCGATCCTTCCTACTCTCCCTCCCTCTTTCTCTTATTCATTTCCTTCCTACTATCCCTCCCCTCCTACTCTTATTCCTTCCTTCCTGCATCTTTCTCTCCTTCCTTCCTTCCTTCCTCCCTCCCATTCTTCACCCTCTTGTATTCTCTCTCTCCCTCTCATTCTACTTTTTTATTTCCTTTTTACGTCCCCTTCGTGAGTTTTCCTCTCATTACTCCCCTTCTCTCTTCTTCTCCTTTCTTTCGTCCTCCACTCTTCTCTTCCTCCCCTTCCCCTTTCTCTCTCATATCATCCTCTTCTCTTCTTTCGTATCTTTTCCTTCTCTTCACCATTCCTCCCTTCCTCCTTTCGTATCTTCCTTCTCTTCCTCTCCTGCATGCCATTTCTTCCTCTCTCATTTCATCATTCATATTCTCTCTCCTTCCTGTCCTCCTTCCTCCCCTTGACTTTTCCTCTCCCCTCCTCCTTCCTTCTCTCTCTTATTTTCATCTCCCCTCCTCCTTCCTTCTCTCTTCTTCATTCCTTCCCTCCCTCCTTCCTCTTTTCTCTTCTTCATATCTTCCCTCCCTCCTTCTCTCTTTCATTCCTACCTACTCTTCCTCCCTCCCTCTAACTCTCCACCTTCTCTCTCGTATTTTCATCTCCCCTCCTCCTTCTCTTCTCTCGTGTTTTGGTCCCCTCTTCCTCTACACCCTGAGACAGTCCCTAGGGTGGGTTGGACCATTGCCTCGGTGACTGGGGTGAAATTGGTACAGTCCTCCTCCCTTTTGGAACATTTTGCTACTTCTTCCTTCGTTCTTTCCTTCCTTCCTTCTTCTTTTCTTTATATCCTCTCTGTTCCTTTGTTCCCTTCCTTCCTTCTTTTCTTCCTTTCTTTATCTCCTCTCTGTCCCTTCGTTTCCTTTCTTCCTTTCCTTCCTTTCTTCATCTCCTATCTGTTCCTTCGTTCCCTTTCCTCCCTCCTTCTTTTCTTTATCTCCTCTCTGTCCCTTCCTTCTCTATCATCCCTTCCCTTTTTCCAATTCCCTTTCATTCCAATTCATTCTATTCTTCTATTATTTTACTTCCTTCATATCGTTCACTTCCATTCACTCTCTCTTTCTATTCTATTCTCTCTCAACTACCAACCTCTTCACTCCTTCCTTGCTATATATCTATGTTTCCTTCCTTTTAGCTTCAACTTCTATATACTCCTTCTGTGCCTCCTCCACCACCACCACGTAAGATATACATACAGTAACCATGCATGCAGACCCAAGTTTAACCTTTTTATCTTCTTCTATCTCCCCTCCTTCTGCGCCTCCTTCACCCTATATACAGAATACAGAAACCAGGCCCAAGTAACCTTCTATCTTCTACTATATCACCTCCTTCTGCGACCCCTTCACCCTACAGCAAACCAGACCCAAGTAACCTTTCTATCATCTACTATATTATTCCCTCCTTCTGCGCCTCCTTCACCCTACATAGAATACGGAAACCAGGACCAAGTTACGTTTCTACCTTCTACTATATTATCCCCTCCTTCTGCGACCCCTTCAGACCCAAGTATAGCGTTTCTATCCTCTACTATAATAATCCCCTCCTTCTGCGCCTCCTTCACCCTATATAGGCTACGGGAACCAGGCGCCAGTAACGTTTCTATAATCTACTATAATATCCCCTCCTTCTGCGCCTCCTTCACCCTACACACTATGGATCGTAAGGTCTTCTAGGTATGGATCGTAAGGTCTTCTAGGGTACTTCTTTTCCTTGTAACTACACAGGCTACGGGAATCAGGCGCCAGTAACGTCATGGGGTCGCACCTTCTGTATCCTGTATGGGTTGGTAGGAATCCCTCTCACCCTGAGTGTCATAGGCAGCTCTTGGTACACTCTCTGCAAACCTCGTCTCAGCACTCCACACAAGACTTCAGGGACTGTTGGCCTTCAAGGTGAGGGACCAGGGTTAGGTACTGTGTGTGTGTGTGTGTGTGTGTGTGTGTGTTTAAGGTGAGGGACGAGGCCTAGGTACTATATGTGTGGTGTGTGTGTGTGTTGTATATAGTTTTTTTAAGGGAATCAATGGGACACAGTCAAAACCTCTTCGACATAGGTAACAACAACAACAACAACAAAAACAACAACAACAACAACAACGACACCACTTGACCCCCTGCATCATCAACCAGTAACACCCCCCCTTCCCCCCCCCCCCTCCCTCCAGTCAGTACCTCACGTGACTCGTCTTGCAATATTTCATCACAGGCCTTGCAATTGCCACCACCAGTGTTCGCGTTCATGATAGAAAGGGGGGTGGAAGAGGGGGGGAAGGGGGAGGGGGAGAGGAGGGGGGGGTGTTTGGCTTCTGGGGTAAATGGTTGATCTTGTGTTGCAGAAAATTGTTGCAGAGGAAGGAAGGAAGGAAGGAAGGAACGTAGGAGGAGGGAAGGAAGGAAGGAAGAAAAGAAAGGGAGGTTGGGTTAAGAGAAGAAGGAAGGAACATAGGAGGGAGGGAAGAAGGAAGGAAGGAAGGAACGTAGGAGGGAGGGAAGGAAGGAAGAAAAGAAAGGAAAGTTGAATTAATTAAGTGAAGAAGGAAGGAAGAAGGATGGTAGGAGGGAAGGAAGATAAATAAGAAATGTTGAAGAGAGAAAGGAAAAGGAAGGAAGGGAAAATGATAAGGAAAATATGAAAATATAAAAAAGGTAGGATAGAAAGAAGTAAGGAAGGAAGGAAGGTAAGAAAGGCTGAAGAGTGTAAGAAAGTAAAAAAAGGAAGGAAGGAAGTTAAATAAGAGAAAGATTGAAATGAAAGTATAATAATAGTTTAGAGAAAGTGAGGAAATATAATGCTTGATCTCATATTATTACAGAGAACTGTTGCAGGAAAATGATATAAGATAAGAAAGACTGAAGAGAGTGAAAAAAAAGGTGTTGTATTGCAGAGATAAATTATATAGTTGCAGTTAGTGGAAGATAGATACGAAAGGAAAGGCTACTTAAATGGAGAATACTGTATTTAATTAACGAAAAAATGAGGTTTATTAAATGGTTAATTACTGTATTTAACGAGACTAAAAAAAAATGAAACATGTAATTTGGAAGTAGAAGGAGTAATGACTGAACTACCCTTTCTGGCGTAATTGATTGATCTTGCTTGTGTTGCAGAGGTGAAAAAAAAATGTTGCATGCAGGGAATTGTGTGTGTCATGAAAGGGAGAAGCAGTAATCTCGTGTTGCAGAAATTGTTTGCAGATGTGTTGATGATGGTTGTTGCAGAGAGAGAGAGAGAGAGAGAGAGAGAGAGAGAGAGAGAGAGAGAGAGAGAGAGAATAGGAGGTGGTAGGAACGAGGGAAACAAAGGAACGAAATTAGAAGGAAAATAATAAATCGAATGAAGAGAAAAGGAATAAAGGAGGGAATGGGCTAATTCAAAGGAAACAAGTTAGGAAAAATCTAAAATAAATGGAAGCAAAAATAAAAAAAATAAAATAAAAAGAATATCTATTTAGGATGGAAAGAAAAACAGAAAAAAGAAACGAACGCTAGAATTAAAAAAGAAATGAAAAACGAAAATAAAGAATAAAGAAAGTAGGAAGATTGAGGAAGGAAGTGAGGAAAGGAAGGAGGAGGAAGGAAGTGAGGAAAGGAAGGAGGAGGAAGGAAGAAAGACTTAAGGAGAGAGAACAAGTGATAATCCGTTTTTTTATGAGACATGAAATCAAGATAATGAACAGAGTCACACGGTACCACACACACACACACACACACACGCACACACACACACGCACACACACACACTCGGGGACACACACACACACACACACACGGAGACATACACATCATCACCACACATTCAGTAACCCCTCAAACACACACACACACACACGATACCCCACCCCACCATACACATACAAACACACACACACACACACATATGATAGCCCCCCCACACACTCTATACGCCAACCCACCACCCCCTCCACCACACACACACACACACACCTGCTACCACCACAACTACTATTACTACCATTATTAACACTACCACCACTACCACTACCACCGCCACCTCATATATATTATATAGCTAGGATATTATTCTTATTCTTTCTTATTGTTATTGTTATTTCTCTCATTCTTCTCTTTTTTATTTTCATTCTTTATTATTATTTATTCTTTTATTTTTTATTTATATCAATTTTGTTCTTTTATATTATTCTTTTTTTTATGTCGTATTTTTATTTTTATTCCTTACTCTTGTTTTTTGTTATTATTGCTGTTGCTTTTTTTTTTTTTGCATTTATCATCATTATCTTTATCATCTCTGTCATTATATATATTCATTTATTATCCTTTATTTTTATGATCCTTTTCATTGTCACAAAATATAATTGTTGTTATTATCTTCCTTGTTACAACTACAACCACCAGAACAGTCACAACAAACACTACCACAACTACAACTACCACAACTACACAACTACAACTACCACAACAACAAACTACAAGTACCATATCAACTACAACTACCACAACTTCTACCATAACTACATATCTACAACTACAACTACCACAACACCTACCACAACTACAACTACTACCACAACCACAACTACTACCACAACCACAACTACAACCACTACTACCATCTTTCAGGGTTACGCTTCTTTCACACCAAAAGTTTGAACATTTGTAGTGAGTGAATGCTATGACGGTGGAGGGGTTGGTTGAGGGAATAAGAGGGGGGTTGGGGGGCCGGGGGGGAGGGCAGGGGGGCAGGGAGGGACAGGGGGGATGAAAGAAAAAGATGAGAAGAGGGAGAGGAGAAGGAATAATTTGTTCGTAAAAAAGAAAACAAAAGTTGAGAGCAGAATGAATAGGGAGTAACAAGAGGGGAAACATATAAGAAGGGATTAAAGAAAAGATGAAAATAGGAGAAAAATAATTATATATGTAAGTAAACAAATTATATATGGAAGGGTAGAAGGGATAAGAGATGGTGGACATTGAGGGGACCACAAATAGGGGAGGGGGGAAAAGGAATTAATGAAAGAAGAAATGGGGAGAGGGAGAAAAAAAATGAGTAAGAAGTATGCCAAAATAGAAAAGACAAACACACACACACAAAATAATAATACCGGTACAGCATGGCTGCTAGTGCTGGACCCTCATAGTTCGAACGAGTAAATTTTCTATACCATCTCAACGTTGAGAGAGGTTTAGAAGACTCACTTTTTCGAACTCTGTTCAGTTGCTCTCCAACACTCCTTGACCTTGGTCACCAATATCAGTCATGGCTGTATGTACACATAATAAAATAAATAAAAAATGAAATAAACCAGTGTTATTCGTTGATGTGTAGCCTCTGGGGTGTGTGTGTTGTTCCAAGGTGTGTGCTGGCGTGGGTGTGGAGGCGTGGGTGGTGGTAGTGGGTCCCGGGGCTTGATGTGGCGGGGGCGGGTGGCGGCTTTGGTGCTGTACATGGCGGCTGGCGGCTGGATCTTCATACAATGGGAGGAGTGGACGTTCTTTGAGGCTTTCTACTTCTGTTTTATCACCATGACAACTATTGGCCTCGGTGACCTCGTTCCTGGTGAGTGAATTGATGTTGACCTTTGACCTGTGATGGATGAATGAAATAAAGTTGATGCTGACTTTTGACCTCGTGCTTGGTGAGTTAATGATGACTTTTGACCTCTGAACTACCACTGCTGAGTAAACACTGACCTCTGGCTGCTGAATATATATTGCTTGTATGGCCTATAATTAGTGAGTGTATGAGATGTGACCTATGATTGTATTACTCTCCTTGTTATCATGAATAGTGAGTGTTTTATATTGACCTCTGACTACTGAAATGACCTGTGTTATAGCATGTATGTAACCACTTAATAATCAATTATTTTTAATAATGATAAAATTATAGTAATGACCCCCGTTGAAAACCAAAACAACAACCAACAAGTCATCGTCAAGAACCATGTATGTACCAATGTTTTACACTTTTTATTATTAAGCTACTTCTTCGGAGGAAAGTTCTCTCCGTCACTAAGTTCCTTTTATTAAGTAATGGGAATTTTGCGTCGGATGAAGAGCACTTTTTCTCTCGATAAATTAATAATAATACCACCTTAAACCCCTTTGTGACCTGCCCCACAGAACGCTAAATTAATAATACCACCTTAAACCCCTTCGTGACCCGCCCCACAGAACGCTAAATCTAATAATATCACCTTTAACTCCTTCGTGACCCGCCCCACAGAAAGTACCGACTTCGTGGTGGCTGTGCTGTACATCCTGGTGGTTTGGCTCTCACTTCTACCATCATAGAACTCATCAGGCGTCAGTATGCAGAGAGTTGGCAACAGGTTAAGGTACGGACAGTATATAGTGGAGAGAGAGAGAGAGAGAGAGAGAGAGAGAGAGAGAGAAAGAGAGAGAGAGAGAAATATGTACTGTATACGTTTTCACATTCGCCTCCACCCCTCTCTTTCACCCTTTCTTTCCCATCCCTTTACTTCCCCCCTACGTTTACACACCTTCTTCTTTCCCCCCCTCTTCTCTACCCCTTTCTTTCCATCCCTTTATTTCCCCCTACGTTTACACACCTTTTTCTTCCCCCCTCTTTTCTACCCATTTCTTTCCCATCCCTTTATTTCCCCCCTACGTTTACACACCTTCTTTCCCCCCCCCATCTCTTCTTCACCATTCTCCTTCATCCCTTTATTTCCCCCTACGTTTACACACCTTCTTCGTCGTCGCGTACAGGAGTTGAGTGGTCGTCTGGGTGAGTTGTCTGGACCCCTAGGCTGAACAACTCAAGAGGTTGGGAGAACAGGCTGGAGACCTCAACATTGACGTTCATCTCCTCAAGGATCTCAAGGTAAGGAAGGTGTGAGGGACAAATGTGTGTGTGTGTGTGTGTGTGTTGTTATTTTTATTTTTATCTATTTTTTTTTCTTATTTATTTCATTTTGTATTTATGTATTTAATTTATCTGCTTTTTTATTTTTTTATTTTATCTATTTTTCTATCTTATTTATTTGTTTATCTACTTATTTATTATGTATTTTTTTCTCTAGTTTATAGTGGATATTGAATGTTTTGATGATATGTGTGTGTATTTTTTTTCGCTTCAGTACACACACACACACATCCATCACAACACACATACACACATCACACACACACATACACCACACACATACACACATCACATCACATCAGATCGTATACACACACACACACACACACTCTCTCTCTCTCTCTCTCTCTCTCTCTCTCTCTTCTCTCTCTCTCTCTCTCTCTCTCTCTCTCTCTCCTTATCTATTCTACGTGGTATCTCTTTAGTACTTTAATCCTGTTATCTTTTAGACTTGGTTCATTTGTCCTTCTTCTAATCCTTCCTTCTGTCCTTCATTTACTTCCTTTCCTTTCCTCCATTATTCTTGCCTTCCTTCTTCCCTTCATCTTCTCTTTCATCATCCTGTTTCTCTGTTCTTCTCTCCCCATTTCTTCATCCTCTTTCTCTGTTCTTCTCACCCCCTAACTAACTAACTAACTAACTAACTAACTAATTAACTAACAACTAACTCTCATCACTGATCTGCACAAGACCCCTCACACAAATCCACTAACACTAGCTCCCTCTAATCACACACCCTCCCCCCCACACACTCCTTTTATAACTCCCCTTCCTCACCCCAACTAACCCACACTTTCACTAACACACCCCTCCATCCCCCACTAACTGCTCATACCCCTACACCCCCACTAACACACCCCTCCATCCCCTACACCCCCACTAACACCCCCCTCCCCCACATCCCCACTAACACTCCCACTAACACACCCATACAACAACCCACTAACACAATTCCATCCCCCACACACCCCCCACTAACACCCCCCTCCATCCCCCACACCCTCACTAACTCCCCTACATCCCCCACACCCCCACTAACACTCCCACTAACTCCCCCCCTCCATCCCCCACACCCCCAATAGGACCTTCGAAGTGCCATCCAGCTCAACTCCAAACTCCAGGCCCTCACCCTCGACCCTAAACTGAAGAAGGAACTCGTTGTAATGGATATCCTCAAGTCACACCTCGAGGGAGAAGGAAGTGAAGGAGGAGGAGGGGGAGAGACTGACCCCCTCCAGCCCCCCTCACTCACACCCACCAAGAGAAAGGTTATCCAAGTGGTCATATATGAAACGTCCTTGTAACCTTTTATATATAGGGGTGTGTGATTGACCTTGCCTGACCTTTCTGTGTCTGGAATGTGACCTTTCCTGACCTCTTTGTTGTGTCTGGGATGTGACCTCGAGTGTTGACCTTTCCTGACCTCTTTGTTGTGTCTGGGATGTGACCTCGAGTGTTGACCTTTCCTGACCTCTTTGTTGTGTCTGGGATGTGACCTCGAGTATTGACCTTTCCTGACCTCTTTGTTGTGTCTGGGATGTGACCTCGAGTGTTGACCTTTCCTGACCTCTTTGTTGTGTCTGGGATGTGACCTCGAGTGTTGACCTTTCCTGACCTCTTTGTTGTGTCTGGGATGTGACCTCGAGTGTTGACCTTTCCTGACCTCTTTGTTGTGTCTGTGATGTGACCTCGAGTATTGACCTTTCCTGACCTCTTTGTTGTGTCTGGGATGTGACCTCGAATGTTATTATAATCCAATATTTTTCACCTATTATTATTCCTGTTGTCTGATTCCTTGTACAGTACCTATTATCATAAGTCTACATTTTCCTTACTACTACTACTACTAACTACTACTACTACTACTACTACTACTACACCTGTTATCTGTATATCTCTCTACATTATCAAACTGGAAGCATTTATGTATTTTCACTCTCTCTTTAATAAGGTTAGAAATATCAATAAGCACTGTTTATTCCATATTTTAATAAATCATAATTATTAGTAGTTCGTGAAAAAAAATGACACATACCTTAATTACTTTTATATATTATTACCCCAGACAATACCATCGCTAATATTAATATCACCCTTATTATACTCTAGATAAATAGAAAAACAAAAAAACTATATTAATTATTATACTCAGCCAAGGAGATTTTGCCACTTTCACATTCAACAT